>CM023481.1:22676212-22990263 GCA_013339685.2 Hyalomma asiaticum
GACGAGGCTTTTTGTGGGCGCACGAATATTGTGGTCTCCTCCCCTCGCTCTCTTCTTGCGCAAACAGCCGCATGGGACCAACAAAAGAGCGTTGAGTGGGAACGTAGATGAAGGCGTGTGCGGGCATACAGCGTGCGTAGTGCATGCTCGTCGTTCCTTTAATATTTAAAGAGACGAATCACTCCGGCTCGTCCCTCCTTATAGCTATAAGGTGGAAAGTATAAAAGCCTCCTGCGCCGACTGTGTGTGTGTGTGTGTGTGTGTGTGTGTGTGTGTGTGTGTGTGTGTGTGTGTGTGTGTGTGTGTGTGTGTGTGTGTGTGTGTGTGTGTGTGTGTGTGTGTGCAGTGGAAGTCGTGGCCGCCAAAAGTGGCGTACACGTTACATGTGGAATATATGTGTCCCAGTGTACACAATATAACAGCCTCGTACTATAACTCCACGTCTAGATAATTCACGCACCCAGCACTGCGCTTCCTTCCGCGAACGTCTCTCGGCTGCCCCGGGCCATGTCACGTTCCCCGAGCCATGCACCGCTATATTGCTTGCCTTTTTCTTCCAGCTTTGCACCACCCGGAATCGAGATTTGAAATTCAAATTAAACTTCCGTTTCCCCGCCATCGCGCGGGCCGTGGGCGCCGTCATCATTGCTCTTCTTCGAGAGAAGACAGCGAACGGCGCTGTTTTTATTACCATCATTTCCTTCCTCCTTTCCCTCTTGATAGTTTTTTTGGGCGCGTTCAGGGTTCGCTCCCGTGTTTGGCGTTGCGGCATTATTTTTATTATTATTATTATTATTCCTGCATTGCGGCGGCATACACTTCTCACCAAGAATATAACGATAAATCACGCGAATGGACTGGAAAATACAGTCGTTTCCGGTTGTGCGCTATACAGTAGCGGTGTATTATCGCAAATTTGAAAACGAAAGGCCGCTGCAGGAATCCTAAGACTGTCTGGGCGACCCTATTCTGCTTCCTTTTCTTTCTCTTTTTTTTTTTTCCGTGCATGTTAGCCATGAACTGTCTTTGGCAGCGATCGTTGAGAAGATGCAAAGTGAATAAAATACTGATACAAAGACGGCATAAATAAAGCTGCATTGAGTGGCGCTCTGTATGCATGGAGGTAAAACGGTAAAGTATGAATAACCAGGTACACAGATGATCACTATATATACACATATAACCGTCTTGCTGGGCATTGCATCAACAGACGTGCATATACGACAGCAAGGGAGCTGTATCGTAGAATGGACGGACAGACGAGCTCGCTGAAATTTCCCGATAAGGCCCCAGTATTCGAAAAGTACAGCTGGCATGCAAATTGTAGCATGTGCTAGTTTGTCTCACGATCTCCACATGTATTAAAGAGCCTTTGGAAGCTCTTTTATTGAGAAAATTCTAGGCTATAAATGCGTAAATAAGAGAAACACTCTACTTTAGCCAACCTAGAAAGCGAGCTGGTTTCACGAAAGGTTACTGAATTTACAATGGACCACAGCCATGCAATCAACCTAATAATTGAAAAGTTCGCTGAATATAAAAAAAAAACCCTTGTATGGCCTTTATAGACTACGCGAAATCGTTTGATTCCATAGAAATACATGCAGTTCTAGAAGCTTTGTGTCGACAAGGTGTACCTGGCGTATGCGCGCAAACCATAAGTAACATCTACAAAGATTGCACAGCCACACTACTCGTACATGAAAAGAGCAGAAAAATTCCAATCAAGAGAAGAGTCAGACCAGACAAGGATATACAATCTCCCCGATGTTATTCACTGCATGCCTACAACTGTTCAAACGTCTAGACTGGGAAGAAAAGGGAATTAGAATAGAAGGAGAATATCTCAGCAATTTAAGGTTTGCAGACGACATTGTGCTCTTTTTAGTAATGACGGCGACGAGTTACAAAACGTCGTTCAGAACCTAAACCAGGAAAGTCTTAACAGGCAGAAAATGAATAGGCAAAGGACTAAAATTATGCTTAACAGTCTATCTGAACAACGGCATCTTAAAATTAGCAATTTAACCCTTAGACTGTATGAGCGAATACGTATACCTGGGGCAGTGACTAACAGGGACGCCTACCCATGAAAAGAAAATTCTCGGTAGGATAAGGATGGGCTGGAGCGCATTCGGGAGGCATTCCCAAGTCATGACTGGAAACTTGCCGCTCTCACTAAAGCGAAAAGTATTCAATCATTGCATTCTCCCGCGGTTCTAAGGTACGCTGCAGAAACATGGAGAATAACTGAAACGCTAGAGATGAGATTAAGGAGCACGCAGCGTGCACTAGAAAGAAAAATATTAGGTGTAACGCTGAGATAAAAAGCTAGCGGTATGGATCAGAGAAGAGACAGGAGTAGCTGATATTCTTATATGAAATAAAAGGAAAAAAGTGCACCTTGAAAGGACATGTCATGTGGAGGACAGGTGGACAGTAAGAGCGACGGAATGGATATCAAGAGAGCTAAAACGCCGCAGAGGCAGGAAAGATGTTAGATGGAGCGATGAAATTAAGTAGTTCGCGGGCATAAAGTGGAACCAACTCGCTCAGGATAGGGCAAATTAGAAAGCGTTGGAAGAGGCTGTCGTCCTGCAGTGGAGTTAACAATAGGCTGATCGTGATCATGGAGATTTTCATTAACCTTCGTCACGTAGAAAGATCAGATTTATTAGAGCTTTCGGCCAATAAAAGAGCGTTATATTGACACTTCACGATAACGATTTTTTTTTTTTTTGGTTGACAGGCGCACTGTTAACACAGAGGCACCGGAAGAAATGCCGGTTGTGCTATGTAGGTGAAGGAAATACTCGACGATGTACGGTTTTATGGCGACCGTTAACAACAGGGAGCAAAGTACGACACAATTATTGAACTATCATCGTAGCCGAACAATCACACGGCCGATTTTCATTTAGCAATCTATAAGCGAGTCAAACTGGCAAAGCTTGACTCGTTGACAAATCAGCGTCTTTATGCTACGAAGTCACTCACACGGGGAGAGTTTTCTAAAATATTTTCTAGAAGGAATATATATATATATATATATATATATATATATATATATATATATATATATATATATATATATATATATATATATATATATATATATATATATATATATATATATGCGTGTGTGTAAGAGAAATGACGAGTAATGCACAAATATGTCTGATCTTCACTCTTCCTGGTCTAGGACGCTCTTGCAACGTTGTACTTGCGATTTGTCTTTCTAGATCGATTTATCTTTTATTCTCATACTTCTTCCTATCTTTTTCATTTTTCATTTTTTATGAAATACGTAACTACCTATGCGCTGCCGTGAAACCCTGTAATGGGGGCAGCGGGCTCGACAAGATGCCGAAAAACAGTTCTCTCTCTCTCTCTCTCTCTCTTTTTTAATTTCGGCACATTCTCTGGTTCTGTTTTTCGAAAGGGCAAATGTAACAGGCGCGTGGAAGCAAAAACAGCGTGCGGAGACGATATGTGCTTACACACCTTCACCGTCTGTCCCGCCGGATCCACGTCCGTCTTCCGACGCTGGGAATCGAGCGGAAAGGCACAGGTGTGGGGCAATCTGCGCTCTTGGCTTCGTTCCTCTGCACTCCTCCCTCCTTCCCCCTCCCCCCCTCCCCCTCTTTTTTTTTCCTATCCTGTTTTCGCGTTTGCACGTGTCTTGTCACCGCCACAGGCTTGGGAAGCAAGCTCTCGTCTCTGTCGCTTTTGATGAAACGTCGCGTGGACGGCGTGACACGCACGGACGCTTCCGTTTTGCGCAACACCTCTCGTACCGTCCCGTTGCTGGTAGAGCTTTGTTGTTGTTGTTGTTGTTGTTGTTGTTGTTGTTGTTGTTGTTGTTTAGGCACTCTTGTGTATCTCTGCCTTTCGCTTTTTCACCTGTGATTTTTCTCTCTTTTTTTGCGTTCAATACAGGAAAAGTGCAATTCGCAGCAACAAGGCACGCGCACACAGCCAGCACACGTATCACGTGACACTATCGCCAGGTTACGCGTAAAGGGCAGAATAATCTACGGTCGCTTAAAGGAACGGCTTGTTCTAGGCAGTATCCGTGGACGGAGTAACACTCAAAGACCATGTTGAATGTTTATTTAAATTCTGTAACATTCGCGAGCCTTTTCTCGCCTATATTGATGAACACACTTGGCTACTTGGATTGTCATTTTTAAGTTTTATTTTCTTCATTGCGCTGCGCTATATCCCCCCTCCTCTCTGGAGTGAAGTGATCGGCAATGACCGAAACGTGCTACACTATGTACAGGTTGAAGTCAAGAGGACGTGTTTTACGGGATGTCGCCGGTTTGTTAAGGAGGCACACAGCAGTCCGCGAGAAACAACGTCAGGCCGCGACGTTCTATACTGGGATACGTCGTGCTTACGTCGAATCCCCGACACGTTGACCACGCACTGGAATTTGCATGAGTTTCTTCAACCTGCCAGTGCATCTAATTAACAGCTGCGTTATCGTGCGAACTAAATAATCGAGAACGCGATACAGTGGATACGTTCGAAAGAAACCCTTCCTTCACGATAATCATGTTGCTGCGAACGTAAAATAATAAAGAAAGAGTAACACGAAGCGACCGCCCTTTCTTTCTGTATTATTGCTCTATTATGTTGCCTTTATTCGTACAGTGATTTCCACCCTGCTAAAATCCCTCTGGTGATTGCAGTATCTGTAAATAAATAATAAATAAATAATAAATAAATAAATAATAAATAACTTCTACTGTTATCGCGGAGGTTGCGCATTCTTTCCGACTCTTTTTTTCCGCATCATCCGCCAAGCGCCAGCGCTCTCCTGTATACAGCAAAGAACGCCGCCTTTGTCATCTCCGTTCCCTCCGCCCTCTTTGGAGAGCCGAGCTTTGGGCAGTTCCCGTAGTGCCGTCGCTCGGTGTTTGTTCAAAAAGTGGCGCATAATAAGTCCAAACGACCACATTGTGTTCCAGTGCGCACTTACATGCTCTCTTTATCGACTTCAAAGGGCAGAATAATCCGGCTTCGCGGTCTGTATTCATTGCCGCCTCTATAGGATTTTGCAAGACGGTGTGTCTCAATATAGTCCCGGCCGGCGGTATGAGGAAAGAAGAAAAAAAAATTCTCTAACGTTGACAAATTCAACCGCAACAAAGGGATATGGCGAGTCATGCGACGTTGACGACCGCAGAAGAACCCTCGATCGAAGTGACGTGTTTGTTAGCCGTGCGTGAGTCAGAGGTTTCTCATGCTAAGAAACGTTGGGTTCGTTTGTGTGTGTGTGTGTGTGTGTGTGTGTGTGTGTGTGTGTGTGTGTGCCCTCTCTCTCTCTCTCTCTGTCTAAGTAAGGTATTGCTTGTTTGTAATTACGCCGCTAAGCAGAATTCAACTTACTCCATTCGATTTACCTCGTTCTTTTTCTTTGTGTGTTGTTGTTGTTGTTGTTGTTGTTGTTGTTGTTGTTGTTGTTGTTGTTGTATGTTTTACAGCAAGAGCGAAGGGAAAAGACAGCACTGAGAACTTCTTTTATTTTTTTCGCTCGATTATTTTCGCAGCTTACATACCACCGAATGTTCTATGACTCTGTTTCCAATACATGTCGTGCCTGTAGTTAACTCTTTGCGGGGATCAAAAAGAAAGCGGGGGAGGGGGTTGTAAAGCTTGTTCGGAGAACGTTGGCCGTTCTAGGTACTGCGTGATCATATCGCCACTCATATTAAGAACCCATATTGCTCCTCCGTATACTCTCCATAAAATTAAAAGATACCGCTTGCCTGCTGCGATCGCATTATATATATACATACGCATACCACGGCTTATATAGTCTCTTTGTTTTACATTACCCTTACACGAAAACCTTGCCCTGGGATGTACGTAAGCTTTACCAATAGCTGCTTCTCAGATTGCTTTGCGTCATTAAAACTATAATCACGGCGGCTTTTGTCGTCAAGAGTTCAAACATCGCTAGAACAGTGATGCGTGACGCGCAAATTGAATGCATCCGAAAGGTCAACGTTACCTGTTTAATGTGCCCCCCGGAGCGCACTGAATTTTGCTTTTGCGAATGTCCGCTGAATGCTAATAGCAGGGTCGGCACGCTGACAGAACCTATACGGAGAACCAAGGAGGTTATGTGTATATATATATGTGCGCCTACAGCGGTAGCGTGTTCAAGTGTGACAATCTTCCGTTCGAATTCGAGACATTGCCTAGTCGACAAGGCGGAGGGGTATAAGGCTTATACATAAGACGCAGACTGAATCTCGTGATAAAAAAGCAGTTCGACATTTCGAGCAATGGCAGAAGTCGCTCAGGTATAAACGCGCGACCGAAATAATGGAAGCCAGCTTCACGAGTGCTGTCGGTCGGAAGAGTTTTGTGAGGATGCGTGGATAAGAAAGGGGCGTTCTCTTTTCGTGTCAAGGGTCGCAGCCGAAGGCTTTTTTCGGCATTTGGATGGCGCGGGTGCCGCCGACGATTGTCTGGGCGTGCGTGTGTGCATGCACCGTGTATACGCTTATAGTCGCATACTTCGGCGAAGAATAGGGATCGACGTTCGTCGAAGTGTCCCTAATAGGGGAAAAAAAAGAAGGGGGGGGGGGGGGTCTATAGCTGATTCCGTACACAGGGCTTGAATAGGAGTGCATCACATCTATTGTGTGATAGGCCAGAAGCTCCTTAACCGACTAGGATCGTGCATTCGATCCCTACACTCCAAGCCAAAGACTGCTCTTTCTTTCTTTCTTTCTTTCTTTCTTTCTTTCTTTCTTTCTTTCTTTCTTTCTTTCTTTCTTTCTTTCTTTCTTTCTTTCTTTCTTTCCGCTAGTAGTCTCAATAGCACTGATCCTTTTAATGCACGTGTGTACTGTCTACTGCTCGAAAAATTTTTCTCGGTTGTGGTGAAAGTGGGGAGATCGTTCCTTACGTTGACGAAAACGATTGTGCCCCATAAAAAAAAATAATGACATTTTTAACTTGATCGTGAAAGTCGTGAAAAAAGGACCGGTGGCGACATCCTCGGTGATGAGTGTCAATCTCCAAGTGTAACAAAGAAGCAAGAAACACCAACGCAGGCTCAGTTATCCAGCTTAAATGTAGAAGAATTTATTACTTACATTTGTATTTCACACACACCTGGTAGTGTTCCTTCGTGACGGTGAGTAACTTTCACTTTTTAATACTAATATTGCAAAAGCCCCGTTACCTGTGTCGCCGGCATCCCTACACGTAAACGGCGATTTGACAACGAAGATCGAAAAATTGATTGATTTGATTTCTGGGGTTTTACGTGTCCGGAAATTTCTACCACCTGGGGTTCTTTAACGTGCACTGACATCGCACACGGGCCTCAACATTTCGCCTCCATCGAAATGCAGCCGCCGCGGCCGGGATTCGATCCCGCGACCCTCGGATCAGTCGAAAAATTCCGTTTTGAAAAATTTCTGCATGACTTCCCAGTGAAACAACTTCAAAGCTCCTACACTTCGAATTGTTCACTTTCCTTTGCGACAAAAAAAAAAAAAAAAGAACAGAAAATCGATGATCGACAGTAGACAGTCCTTTTTTTTTTTTTTTTCATCGCAAGAAACGTTACCGCCTCGACTGGCCCTTCAATTTTGTCATTTTTAACGGCGGAGCCGTCTAGGAGTCCGCAGTCCCCGATTTCCGCTGTCACGCAGAAAGGAAAAGAGGCTCCGCTCTTGCCTTTGATCCATTACCTATAGTCTGTTTCAGGAGTTCCGTGCAGCATAGCAAAGGCCACGAAGCCATCGAACGCCGAATTCTTCCGAGGCGAGACGACATGTCATTGTTCGGGCACGCACCTGCGAGCCACTCCTTCCAATAGGGACCTCACTCAGTCCTCCGCTTTTCAAGGCTGCTCCTGCCACTACAGCGTTCACCATTGGCAGATACCATGGTGCGGAGGGATACGCCTAACACGTGTTTGCCCTCGTGATTGGCAGAAAGGGCCTGTAGCTTCCACAGTGCTGCGCGGAACTCCTGAAACTGACTATACACCCTTAACCCTCAGCTCACTGTTACATGGTAGCGATAGATAACTGGAAACTGGACACTGCTGCTCTAGCTCTGCTGTTTCGCTCTTTACTCGGATTTGACAGTCGTGGAGCTGGCTTTAGTTTTTTTTTTTAGTTTTAGTTTTTTTCTGGCCCACTTCCTTACTTGGTTGGCGCTTTTACTGGGGGAAGGCCCTGCGAAACCATACTGAATCTTGTCAGCTCCTATCGCAACAACACCCGCCATGGGCAGTGATATTTCCGTAACTATCACGCACTCGATCCAGCATGAGTTGCACTCTTGAGGGCACGCAACGCAGTGACACCGCGCGTGCCACTCTGGCAAAGTTGGTATACGCCCTTGGCGTCGCGAATCGCGCTATACGAGCTGATATAACAACGACGTAGTTTTAGTTTGTTATACTGGTGACACACGGGCGTTTCGAAGGCCTTCGAACTGATAGTCCACGACTCAAAGGTCAAGTTTGAGCTGCTACACGGGCGGTTTCGATGGCCGTTGAGTCGACAGTCTATCGACTCAACAGAGCACCCTACGACTCCTTCGAGACTTCGAAGGCCGTCGAGCGACGGAAGCGGAAACGGCGCGCACTCCAAGACTTGGCGCACCGGCAGCTCCCGCGCTCGTTAGTTTCGCAGGCAACGGTCATATTAATGTTGTTGCGTCAATAAGTAGGATTATACATCGGTGAACATATATAGGAAATGTGCCGAGGGGCCAATGTTCTCACTTTATTGCAATAGTTCTAGAACGAAAACGCCCTCACTGCCATAAAACAAATGCCGTGCAGCTGGTGGGGAAAAGCGCGTGTCGCGCCATCTGGTGTCCACGAATCAAACCAATTTTTGAGGCTCACGCTACGCACTTAGGCTTAGCAGTGTCAAAATCTGCACGTGCACTCACTAGCGACTGCAAAACGTGGCGCATACTTTGTCCCTTTTGGTACATGAGATTAATAGAAGTCTCAATTTAAAGTTTGTTTCTTGCCGTCGGTGTGAATAGCAAGCAACTAGTGCGAATTAGAATTGAAGCGGGTGCTTTGGTTGCCGCCATGTTGTTGCGAAATTACTCCGCGACTCAACGGCCGTTCAGAGCTGCCGGGTAGCAGCGCCAGAACTTGAGTCGATCGAGTTGTGGGCTTTTCGAAGGTCATCGACTCGAAGGCATTCCAATGTGCCCGTGTGACGCAGGTATTACACGCCGATCGATTGGCTCGTCGCCAACAAAGTGGACGATACGGCGCTTGTTCTCGCGCATGTTTATATATGCGTTTTGGGATTATGCAAGGAGGACACAAAGGGAGCAAGCATTTAGAGAACTTTTGCTTCTTAAGTGTTTTGTGTCAGTGAATGGCCTGCATTTTCATGATAAGCTTAGCATCAACATTTATTGACATTTTCACTTTGGGAACAAAGGATAAGAGGGTCTTCCTTGTTTGTTTCTTTTTTTTTCTTTCTTTTTTGTTCGAATGAGGATGGAGTGGCCCGCCCGCTGCAGTGGGCTCCTATTCTCGTGTGTCTAGTAAATCAACGATACATTCATCGTGGACATGTGGCAAGGGCGCGCAAACGTCCTCTCATCTTCGTCATCGTCATTCGTGTTGTTTGTTTTGCGTGGTATGGTCCTTGTGTCGAGTGTAACAATACTGTGTGCGTGAGCTGCACACCCTCTGTATACCCAGCTCATCGCACGTCTATTGTCTGCAAAGGACACAGAAGTCGTGATGTGCAGGTTTCGAAAGTTGCAGCTCGAAAAGTGCGCAAGCAATTCTCGACACAAAGAAACGGAGTAGTACTGAAAGGCTATTGATTAAGGCATGGTACTAGGCTACCGGAAATTCCGCTAGGTCATACAATGCCTTTTTGACTAGGCAGCTGTCCACAAACCGAAGCTGATAGCGAACACCTGTTTGCCGGAAGCTTCCACGATATCAACAACGCTTTGTAGACTCCGTGTGAAGTTTTGGCCGCACCACAGCTCGTTAGAAAAGTCTTGGTCTCACGCAAGCATGGCTGTGGGAGTGTCCGTTTCAAATGTTGTTGTTAAATTTACTATAGACAAGACAGACAGACAGACAGACAGACAGACAGACAGACAGACAGACAGACAGACAGACAGACAGACAGACAAAGAACTTTTAATCCTATAGACAAGAGTATTAAAAAAAAATTCTGTAGCTCGAGAAAGGAGATGCGGGATGTTGCGAGTCCCAACGATCGTCACATTGTTGCAGCATTGTGTAACTGCGTCCAGGGTGCGAAGAGGTCATACAAATATGCGCACTAGTGAATCTCAGACATTAACCTCAGAAAAGTGGCCTTAACCACATGCCGACCTTGAGGCACACACTATTCGTCACTGAAAGACAGTTTAGCAAAATTTTGTCGCCGCGCATACATATACATACACCTGGTGCAAGCGCTTCTTATGCCTCTTGATGACAGAGTATGCAGCAGGGCTACGACATGTTTTCCTTTTGTCATTGCAGTACTCTTATCACGCACAAATATTCGTTGTGTCAATAACAAATATTCGTTATCTTTGGTCCGTATCTGGATACTTCGGTAAATCTGAGCCGCCAGGTCATACTACCTATACTGATTAGTTTCACTTGGTTATCCTCGGTAGTCCACCTGCAGGATTATACTCACCTCAGATGTATATTTCTCACCCTCTATCCTTCTCTCTGATATTTTGTTTCGTAGCAACAGCCTTTCGATTATCGATCACACCTGATATTCGAACGTATGAATGAAAAAAAAAATGAACTGGCACCAAAACTGCTTCTTTTCTTTCTTTCTTTCTTTCTTTCTTTCTTTCTTTCTTTCTTTCTTTCTTTCTTTTGCACGGTGCCATCACGTATTGGAATACGGTGTCAGGGGTCAGACTATCAAACTTGCGAGCGCAAGCCCAATCCAATTGCCGCAGGTTCTTGGCTAGCACGAATTTTCATTCCGTTTTCAATAAACTAATGAAAACAACCGGTGAGCTGCAGTTACGGTTTGATCTGATTGGCTCAGCGTTCGTGGTGAAACCCCGATCGATACAGCCGCGGTCCATCTCGATTCGTGTCACGCAACAGCCTTGAAAACTATGCAACAAAAAAAATTTAAGAAAGGAGGGAGACATAGACATTTTTTTTTTTTAAATACACTTCCCATTCACTGCACTTCCGCACTTCCAGATTGGTGTTGTATGTAAGGTGCGGAAGAGACAGCTGCATTCCAAATTATTCTGTATGCTACACGGTAATCCCGCGCATTCGCCGACAATGTTTTCAATTTCCCCATCTTCCAGACTCCCAGCAAAAATTGCATAGCATTTTCTTTCGATGATCCACAGATGAAAAATGAACTTGCTTGTGAACTATCTTATTTGCCTTGTGCACTAATCGTATGCATAAATATGAAGCCCAGTTTGCTCACATACACTAACTTTTAGTGATTATTTCATGCTGAAGACAGCCATATGCAACGAGCAGAACCACCTGTCCACATCCGTCGCCGCCATTGTAACTGCTTCCGTATTTGAATCCGATGTCAAATACTAGACAGTAGAGAGTTTTAGCAGTGCTGGTTACCGTACGGTAATGCCGTACGGTAAGTACGGTAATGCCGTACGGTCGTGGTCGGCGCGTCGCTATTTTAGTTGGAAACACCTGCACTAGTTGCTAGGGGAGTATCGTAACGTCATCGGATGATAAAACTTGCTGGTAAAGTTCTCACAAGCTCAATTTTCTGCGTGCGGACCACGACGGTACGGCATTACCGTATACGGTAACCAGCACTGCTAAAACTCTCTATTTTTAGTTTATCGGGCTTAGCGTAATAGCGTAGTTATCGGAATAGCGGGATGGAAGTGCGCATGCGCAGTACCGTAAACAGCCGATACCGTTTACCGTGCCCACGGTATTTCGCAGACTTAACGTTACCGTGTTTGCGTGGTTGTCGTAGTTTACGTAAAACATGGCGGCGGTTTCGGACGCCCGCTTCGATCTGAATTTAGCGTTGCTGTGGCAGGATTCACTTCGTTCGCAGCAAATTACTGTGCAAAATGGCTTCGCTTGCCTTCAGGTAGCTTCGACGGCGCAGTATTAGGGATAACTTAGCCGAATTTTCGAGATCGCTTCCCATTTCGAACGTTGCTAGGCCTAGCGAGGGAGCATCTGTTTACGTTTCTGCAACGTGTCAATTTATGCTCTTGGCGCTTGGTTCGTATATATTTATTTCTCTTTATTCTCGAAAAGTTAGAATGCCGGTGCACGCGGGAGTGTGCGTGAACATTTTAAGCTTTATTTCTTTTCACCTTTTTTAACGCATGTATCCTTCGCTAGATAGAGCCACAATCACAGCTATCTGGCCGTAAACACTGCTCCGCTCAACTAAAGCTCGTTTCTGCAACGAATGTTTGCGGTACGGTAACGCTATTCCCATAGCCCCGCTATCACGCTAACGCGCTAAACTAAAAATGTCTATTGAAGTGCGATAAATAAAATGTTTCGTTGTACCGCGGTCTCCGCCCGGTCCTGCAGCCATATCGCACGAGCGCTCTCAGCAGAAGCTCGGTGCCTGGCTTGTAGAAGCATGTCACCATGGCGACCGGTTTTTAATCTAGGGCTTTCTTTTGAGAGCGCTAGACAGCACGGCGCGTGCTCATCTCCCCCAACACTCCCGCCGTCTTCTGCTCCGTTTGGCACTTTGTCGTTTGCCTACGTTCCGGAACAGCCGTGCTCTCTCTTTGTCCATCACACCCTCCGTGCCCATAGTGCATATAAGAGCCCCCCTCTCAGTTCCCTTCCACCGAGGTTGGGTTCACCGCCAAGCGAGTAATGGCATTCTCTACCTCTCTTTCTCTTTTTTTTTTCTTTTTTGTTTATACAGCGCAAAGTTCGTAACGCTTCATGTCCGTACAAGCGCTGCGTACGGTATATAGGACGTAAATAAAGGAGAGAGGGTGCTATCGGAGGAAGGTAACACAAGCGGGCGTCTCGAGTGCTTTTTGGGTGTGCTGTCACGTAGGGCGATATGGGGCTTGATGCTGTTTTGCTGTGGTGCTCTGATTCCCCGCGTCTCGATGGTGACAATGTGCAAGGATGCCCGTGTGCTTATATAAGGTTCTGATTAAGGAACGCCACCTGGTCGAAATCAAGTCGGAGTCCTTCCTAGTACGTCGTGTCTCGTGCCCTACGGCATGCCTCCTAATCATATCGTCGTTTTCATTTCATTTCGTTTTATTTGCAAGAATTAAAAAAAAATTGTCTTGGTATTCATAAATCCCCGCTGTGGCATACATAAACGTTGACGCGAAAGTTTTGATAAGCGACGCGAGAAATCTTGAGGGGCTGTGTGCTGTGCGATGTCAGTGCGCGTTAAAGAACTCCCGGTAGTCGAAATTCCCGGAGCCCTCCACTACGGCGTCTCCCGTAATCATATTGTGGTTTTAGGCCGTAAAACACTAGGAGCCCAATCAATCGTTCATTGGTAAGGGATGCGTCTTCGATAGGGCGGCGAAGAGTGGGAGGGTGTGCAGCTGTAGGAACGCAGCTGCCGTAATGAGTCACGACTGCGTTGTGGCAACATTTGTGGTTTGGTTTTCGCGAGGAGCAGCAATAACTGCTGCCGCTTGTGAGCGGAGTGCAAAGTGCAAGTCATGCTGCTGTGTCCTTCGTCCCAAAAACATTATGATGATGATGATGATGATGAATAAGCGCTTATTTCCGAAACATTATCGCGGGGCCTGTCCCGCTCCTACCCTAGGTCAGAGGTGTCCTCCTTCCAGATCAGGAGTTAAATAAACGTGACAGGGAGCGTAATACTTGTTTCTTTTGGTTCATTGGATGTGGCACCAAGTGGCCGTCTTGCGTCACATCACAACGAAGCATCTACCTGAAATGCGGAGGAGCAAGCGGCGAAGGGCAGCGGGCGGATAAAATAGAGGGGCTTTACGGGCGGAAAGCAGCGAGCGCCATCTATCCGTGAGCTCTCCATTCGTAAGCCGTGGTCGCTGCCGTGGCGTGGCCTGCGAGATTCGGTGAATCCGATCGCCGCTGCCATGGAGACAAGAAGAGCGCTCTTCCGTGTTCGTGCTGCATTGAACGTGCGGATGTCGGAGGCCACGCTTGCTTCGCGTTACGCTGGGAGGTAGCGCTGTACTCCCGAGAGCCGTTGCATTAATCGAGAAAAAAAAAAAAAAGAAAGAAGGGCACTGACATTATTGGGAGGAAGTTACTTTTGCCGGACAACCCGCCGAACGGCTGATTTGCTCATGCGCTCCAATCTCGGAGGAATCGATTTGTGGCGAAGGACTTCCGCCTGCTACTCTAGGTGGCGCCACCGTTCGGCTCGAGAGCTTCGGGGCCTCGCAGGCAAAAAGTGCGCGCGCGTTTCGTTCGGTGAAGTTCGCTTCTGCTGGCTCCGCCTATGCTTACGGTGATGTTCCCCTGCAGGCGCGCTAGCGAGAGTGGTGGTTCTTAGCTTGTTTTTAGGTGTAAATTAGAGAGTGGGGTACTGGCTCCGTTACGCGGACCGGTACCGCTATTGGAGCTGACTTAAGTAATCAGGTATCTATACACCCCCCCCAGGTTCAACTTCATTCCCCCCAAATGGCCAGTAACTCCGTATACCACCCCTACACCCCGCGTCAGGTAACAAGCCGCAAAATCGAAATTCTGGATGAACTCTGAGTAAGGTAATCTGCGAGTGTTGCGCCTCCGGCGGTCTTTGACATAAACCTTTTATTTTGTTTTTGTTGAGTAGTAGTAGTTTTAACGGTTATAGCTCGGAAAATACATTAAAAACCTTAGTAAATTAGTACGTAGCCCATCGATAATCTTTCGGAGCGCTTTAGGATCCGTGTGGGGCGCGACAGTTTCCGACAGACTTTTCTCTGGAAACAAGGCGGCTTCAATCGTAATTTCCTCGGCAAAACAAAAAAGAAAGACTTTTTCTTCGATTGTGGAGTCCTGTGCGTAACAACTTCGGGACTGTCAGAGATGGTTGAAGATTTTTTTGTTTCTTATAGAAAGAGGGGAAAGAGCTAAAGGCTATGTGGTCTGACAGAGGCTTTTGTTCCTTCTGCGTTCGGCAATGCTGATATACAACGTAGGAAAGAAAAAGAGAATACAGCAAAAAAAAAAAATTACACCATCTCCCCGAAGGGGACCATGGGGTGATGCGGAGCATCGCTGGGAGTTTCAACGGTGCATTTAACGGCGATGTTTACAGGTTTGCAGTGTTTTCGGTGTTATCTTTGCGGTGAACCTTGCGTGTTATTACGTTGTTAACTTGGTTCGTTACCACGCATCGCGTGACCGTTGTCAGAGTGTGGGTTGATGCTGATGCGTACTTGCGTCAACCCACTCGCTGACGGAACTGTTGCTTCCATCACGCAACACCACCTTCTTTCATCGGAGAACGGCGCGCTCTCTACCCGCTTTGTTTATTGCAGCAGCTGTTGGAGAGAGGGAAGGGAGAGGAGAGTCGCGCATGCGTAGTGTGAGTGCGGACGGACGCCGCGCGCGCGCGCTCTCTACCCGATTTATTTATTGCAGCAGCTGTTGGAGAGAGGGAAGGGAGAGGAGAGTCGCGCATACGTAGTGTGAGTGGGGACGCCGGACGCGTGACATACCCGCGAGCAAGAGATGCTCCGCATCTAAAAAAAGAACAAGTGAGAGCACCGCACAATATGCAAATAAAAGCATGATAAAAGGTACATTATACAACAACAATATGGATATTCAATTGTGTGCTTGAGTATGTACCTTTATATTGCAGCGCAAATTATGTGTAGTGCGTAACAACATGTTAATGCAATAGTGTATTATTTACAATCAGTTTGAGAATGCGAAAACTGTTTTATACATCGTTTGAAATGCGGCGCCTAAAATTATTTTTTTCGTTGAAGGATGTTTGATTGATTGATTTCTGGGTTTTTACGTCCCAAAACCATATACGATTATGAGAGACGCCGTATTGGAGGGCTGCTGAGCCGCGACCTTTGGATCTGCAGCCGAGTGCCACTAGACCACCGAAGTTCGATGATATTTAGTAGCCTAGGTATTTGGTATTTTAGAAGAACTTGTTGTTGGGCGAGTTGGCGCATCTTAACAAACGGAAATGTCCTGGGCGGGAAGAAAACGACCACATAAGCAGACACAGAAGCGAGCGCTCGTGTCTGTGTCTGGTTATGTGGTCGGTTTTTTGTTGTTTGTTTTTATTTTCGCGCAGTTCCTTTCCATTTGTTTGGGCATTTGGTAGCTCAGACCCTGACGGTCATAGTTAGTTCGCGTAAGTGGTGATGTTCTGATTGCCTGTCTTGTTTAACCTTATTGTACCGGCTGCACAGGAAACCGCGTAGTCCTCACAGAATTGGTGCAGTTTGACCGAAGTCACTCTTATCGCTCAAAGACGCTCTTCTACCACGGCTTCTGCAGACAAGAATGTGGCTTGGTGAAAGCGATGAGCGGGGATCTCGCGTAGTCTATATTTCTCAGCACTGTGAAGTCCCGGCATGTATCGTTGGGGTGAGGGGTGGTGAGGCTCACAGTTCTGGATTTGCCAGTGGTCGAGGAGGGTCTATGAAGTAATTAAAGCGCCCCTCGCCAGGTCTGGCCATTTTTAGCTGACACTGCTCTTTTCGTACATTGCGCGCTCACGATCATGCCTGCCAAGCACCACATCGACACGCACCGCGGACGGTATCTGACGTCACCAGAAGTCGTGACACGTGACACTTGTCGAGAGAGCTGGGTGGCCAGCGCGAACCAATCAGGAGGCGGCGTTCGAGCGCCTGCCTCCTCGGAAAGGACGACCAGCCGCGAGCACAACATCGCGCGTTTCGCCTGTTGTTGTTGTTGTTGTTGTTGTTGTTGTTGTTGTTGTTGTTGTTGTTGTTGTTGTCGTCGCCTGAAGTCGCAGCATCAGCATGTGATGGTATGTGGAGTTTAACGTCCCAAAACCAGCTATGATTATGAGAGACGCCGTAGTGGAGGTCTTCGGAAATTTATCACCCAGTTTTAAAAGAAAGGATCTGGACAACGACCAAAAATGATTTAAAAGAACGAATGTATTAACGTTTCGACTCCCCCACGGGAACCTTGTTCACATTGTAATACATTCGTTGTTTTAAATCATTTTTTTAGTCGGTGTCCAGATCCTTTCTTTTAAACATTTTTCATCCCGGCCAGACGGGCTTCCGTCATACTCTCAACTTCATTTATCACCCACCTGGGGTTCTTTAACGTGTACTGACATCTCAGCATCGGCATGTGGCAAGTGTGGTATAATGGCAGTGAAGTTTGCCTCCTGAAATCCTGGTTTGGCGCTGCTTCAAATATTTTTGTCTCTCTTAACGGACCGATTAAAAGTTCTCTGTCTGTCTGTCTGTCTGTCTGTCTGTCTGTCTGTCTGTCTGTCTGTCTGTCTGTCTGTCTGTCTGTCTGTCTGTCTGTCTGTCTGTCTGTCTGTTAACGGACCATTTTGAAAAAAAAAAAGAGGAAACTCCTCGCGGTAGAACGCTCCCTGTTGGGCACTTAATGCACTCCAGTGTATAACTGAAATTTGCCATATGGCCTGATTAGGCAGCCCTTCCAAGGTTTTTATCGGCTTTTAATATGCAGTCTCCGCACACAACGGGAAGTATCAAGAGTGAGGTCGCAAGAGTGAGGTGGATACACTTTCGTTTTGAAAAATTACGATGAAATTTGTTGAAGGCGAGGTCACTTGGGTCAGCTTGGAAAAAAGAACAACAATAACGAACACCGTCCGAAACAGCACAAACTCACGAATAGAGCTAGAGAGAAAGAAAGTGGCTCAGCGTACAATGTCCATATAGAAGCGATGAGAGAGGTGTGCCACTCGGTGCCAAATAACGGCGCTTGAGAATGCCTGCGCTCCTATTAGTGGCGCCATCCGGTAGGGTCGTTATTATATGCGCTGCATATGCAGGCCGGCCATACCGTATATCACGTGTACACTTTTTTTTTTAAAGGCCACTACGGTGGCAACGTCGCAGCTCTCTGTGTGTAGTGGCATAACTCGGGCGCTCTTCTTTTCCCCTTCTCTCCAGTCAATATCGTGCGGTCCGCGCATTTGCCCGCTTCAGCCGGGGGCTATTTCCAGCTGAGCCTCGCCGGGAACCATCGTATCCCCTCCTATTTAGGCCCTCTTTTGCTTTAATGTACATTTTTATTTATTTTTTTTTACGTCAGCACTTCCTTCCTTTCAAAGTGCCGAGGGGGGTGCTGGTCTCCCGTGTTCGCCCGAGTCTCAGTATCGACCAACGGCTAGATTCGGTGTCACGCAGTGGCTAACTTAGTCTAGCTGCCTGGCAGTCCGCTTTTCCGATGTACACTTGCGGTGCACGGAAGTGGGAAGGGGAGGGGGGGTGTATAAATGGAAAAGGAGGATCGCGGCTGCAAGGAATGCCGGAATCGATGGCGTCAGCATATCTGACGGTGTGTGTTCTCCATCATGGAGACCATGTTCGTGTCCTTCGCTCGTCCGCTTTCCGTGATCTCTATGCGCGGCTGAGTTCCTTGCTCACGCAAGTGACTGCACCGCAACACGCACGCGCCCACGCGCAGTAAAAAAGGACGAAAGACAAACGCCATTTCTCAGTGTTATGTTCTTTTCTCTTTCGGAACAGCTTTCGCTGGCTGCGATGGGACGATGTTTTCACGAGCCTACACGGAATTCGTTTTTCGCTCGTTGCGAACTTGGCTTTGTCCTTGTGCTTTTGGTGCACGCTATACCGAGCTCGCACAAATCGATAACCGCGCACTGCTTCAGAATACTTGGCGTGCACGTTAAAGAATCCCGGGACGTGAAAATTATTCGGAGTCCCTTCACTATACTGCATGCCTCAGAATCGTATACCGTGGTTTTGGCGCGTAATGCCCTAAAAGTAATTAATATGCTTATATACTACATTCTTCGAGGCTTTGTAGTACGCACTTACGAATTTTACGTACAGTACAGTGTGAATAGAAAAAAAAATATGAAACCTGGTTTTATTTCGCGAAACGCACGTGGAAAATATGCCGGTCTGCTTAAAGGCCAACTCTGGCGATTTTTGTAACATGTCGAGATAATGGCGAATCTAGGTTCTTAACACACAGTGTGGCCAATAATTGTAGGAAGCCAGGTACGTGGCTTCAGGTAATCAGTAAAAATTGAATTGAAAGGGATTTGCGCATGTATGGAGCCTGTAATTTTGCACAAATGATGGAAGTGTGCCAAGGAACGCACCCAGCGAATTTTATTGAGATCTATCGACCTCGAAAAATCGCAGGAGTTGGCCTTTAAGGTCGAAAACGCTTTCTGTGGAAACTTTGGTGAGTGCACTTTGCCCCGTGAATCTATCTATCTATCTATCTATCTATCTATCTATCTATCTATCTATCTATCTATCTATCTATCTATCTATCTATCTATCTATCTATCTATCTAATCTCGTCCCGCCGCGGTGGTCTCGTGGCTACGGCACTGGACTGCTGATCCGAGGGTCGTGGTATCGAATCCCGGCCGCGGCGGCTGCATTCCGATGGCGCCGAAATGTTTAGGCCCGTCTAATGTGCGATTTCAGTGCTTGTTAAAGAACCCCATGTGGTCGAAATTTCCGGGGTCCTCCGCTGCGGCTTCTCTCATAGTCATAGCGTGGTTTTGGCTCGTAAAACCCCAGCAATCAATTATCTCTCTCTCGCTTTGTGTGTGTGTGTGTGTTTTACAAAGCCATCGTGCCCGATGATCTTAGGGGAGACGACGCCATGTTATAATTTAGAGGAGGAGGAGGACCTTAGAGGCGGAGACCCCACGATGACCTTTGACGAGAACCACGCGAACAGGCAGTTCGTTTCCGAACAGTATAACCGACGGATTTTATTACCACAGACTCCCAACAGTAACGCGCATTGTCGCATCTGCACCGAAGCCAGCGAAAAATGTCAACACCTCTACTTGTGCGCTCAAAATTTCCGTCCATCCCCCAATGTTAAGAGAGCGCATCGTCGTGCGCGGGAACGCAAATGTGCGCGTAAGCAAAATGTTCGGCGATTTTGTGGGCTAGGGAGAATGAGTTTATAGTATGCCTCGCGTGAAGGTGTCATGATGTCCGTGTCGGCCATATTTATACGACGACCCCCCCCCCCCCCCCCTTTTTTTTTTCCACGTGTACTGCGGAGATAGAACTGACCCGTAGCTCGTTGAAAGAGCCGCCATCAGTGTGATAGAAGGGGAATTTATTAGGTGTGCGGGAGAGTGACGCTTCCGTTCTCGGTATTCCCGTCCGCTCCGAGAAACGAGGCGCGCACCGCAACTCGTTCCACGCGTTGGCGCACGACAGCGGGGAAAACGCCGATGACTTTGAACGGTGTGAAGCAAGAGCGATCGCATCAGCCTGCACTGCCAAAGCGGATTTCGCTTCCTCGTAATGCATAGATGTGTGTGTGTGTGTGTGTGTGTGTGTGTGTGTGTGTGTGTGTGTGTGTGTGTGTGTGTGTGTGTGTGTGTGTGTGTGAGAGAGAGAGAGAGAGAGAGAGAGAACACCGCTGCGAGACAGGTCCAGGGAACGCTGCTGCGTAAGTTTAACGACGGCATTGGAAGTACAGGAAGAGAGAGAAAGAGAAAGATAAGGAAATTAGGAGGCCATAATGAAACGTGTAAGTCGTGTCCACATGGTCTGACAGGCTCGTGAACCACCCACGCAGGGAGCGCAAAACGATAGAAAGGGGAACCGAAGCGCACTGCGCGTGAAGCGGCCAAGCGACGCGCATGTTAAGCTGAGAAGCATAGCAGTGCCATTGATCCGAGGAAAGTGTGATAAGGTGCGCCCTCGCTGGAACGCGTCTGGCAGATAGCGCGGCATACGTGTTGTGGCGCAAGCGCGGGTGGGAGAGTTTGCAATGCGAAAACCGCCTGTAGAACGCACAAGTCCTATGCAGAACATAGTACAGGATATCCAAACTAGAAGAGAAGCTCAGGGGAAGATGGATGCTTGAATCGATGAACAAATCGCAAAGTACGATTTAGAACAGGGAATGTCGCGGGAGCCAACGTTTCGACAAGCGGACTTGTCTTCGTCAGGGCGGCAACTGTCAGGGCGGAAGGGGGGGGGGGGGGGGGGCAAAGGGGGAAAGTTGCCGCCCTGACGAAGACAAGTCCGCTTGTCGAAACGTTGGCTCCCGCGACATTCCCTGTTCTAAATCGTACTTTGCGATTTGTTCATCGATAGTAGAGGATAGAGTGCTAAGGGTTAGTAAAAAAGAGCAGTGTAAGCTCCTTGACTATGTCTGTAGACTTTTGCTTCTTTTTTCTTTCTTTGTGTCGAATGTTTACTGCAGGGCCTTTCCTTTCGGTCCAAGCTCGAGCCAAACCAATTATGTCGTAATCCCGCTAACGACTCGCTCAAGCTCATCCGCGGCTTTTGCTCACACAGTCGGTGAGGAGGAGGCGTAGAAAGATGCAGGGCCGTGCTGCGCACACTCGCAACGCTCCCCGGATTTGTGGTGATCCCACCGCAGTAAGAGCGTAATACGATCTTGGACACATACGAACGAGAGCTTAAGTCGTGTTACGCAAAGATTCGTTTAGTCCGATTATTTTCGTTTCTTATCGTCTATTTTGTTTAGTGGTCGATTTGGCCGATAAGGAGGGAGGGGGGGGGTCAGCTCGATGCCCATTGGTGACGTAGGGCAAGGGAAAAAAAATTTCAAACGGGATTATCGGTTACATAATGTGATCTCTGGTCCGATGTTGTGTAAGTAGTCCATGCAATTGACGCCATATCAGTATGTATTATTACATGTCGTCTACTGCAGCCCATTCTTGGCGACGATTTGGAGCGCCATTCGATCCAGCGATGAAATGCAAAGCGAATAGCATTGGAAAGGCACTCTACGTAGTTATGCAGCTATAGCCTAACTTGGCTAACTATAAGGCTTGCGAAATTGGACATACGGAAAAGGAAACTTAGCACTAAGTGAAGACTAAAAGCTTTGCGCTGTTTAAGAAAAACGAAACAACCGACTGCGTATTGAAAGGGAAGCATTTCATAAATCTGCAGCTGGGATTTACAAACACAACAATGCAAAGTACCGTGACATTTATCATAATGATATCGTGATTTTGGGGCGTAAAAGCAGCAGAAATCTGTTGACATCTATCAGGCGAGACTGCTGAAATGTTATCGCACGAGCAAGTCGGTGGTGAACTTCGCCTCTGACCGCATAAGCGTTGAGGAAAAGCCTACCTTACGAAGACGGGCTTCGGGCTTTGGACGTTTACGTATTTGTTTTTGTCGTCAGGCTTTTTTTTTTCGTTTATTTGCTTTGGAGAGCTTACTATACTTCTTATCATGTGCTTAAACTGTGTGATAGTTTGTTCAAACGAAATCCTGTCGCCAGAATAGCGTTCTGTCAGTAAGACACGCTGTATAAAAAAAAATGATGGGTTCGAGTGTGTCGCTCTAATCAGCCCATGCTTACGCCACTGTGGTACAAGACATTTCTATGAAAGATATGAAGTATAAGCTGGTGAAACACATGGAAAAGGTTTTTGTTTTGTTTTTAAGCCGCCATACCCTTATAAAATGTAACACATGCATGGTACACTATCTGAAGGAATGGTCGTTTCTATGCGTTTGCGCCTTGGGACATCTGACCAGCCGTGGCATAGCTTAGCGCCTGGTTCTGGCATGTAAAAAACCCCATCACTTTATATTATCTTGCTACGTCTGCCTTGCTGTCACGTGACCAACCCGCAAAGGTTTTCCTCCGCAGCTTCCCTGTGTTGTTTCTCCTACGGAGAGGAGAAGCCCCGCGCCATCTTTGGAGTTGCGCTTATACGGATCCGCTGAGAACGAAAGGGGAGTCGAGTTCACACGGCTGTTGTTTTTCGGCTATTAACGGAAAGGCACGCACCCTTCGGAGCACGCGACCGAGCACGACAACACACGTACACTACATAGGCGCGCGCACACAGACTCCGCAGTGATGCATTCTGCGGTGTTTAACCGTCGTCGAGGCCTGCAATCACTTGCCGTCTCTCACATGCAGTAGTCCCGGAATTCATAGGCGGCGGTGCAGGTTTTCTTTGAATGAAGTGTGGACAGCGGGCGGGCCTCGTGCCTTTTGTATATAACTGCAATAAATGTAAATGTCCCTTGTTATCTAACGTAAATAATGGTTTGAAAAGTCTGAATGGCAAAATTACGGATTTGAATAGGAATTCAGTAGCAGTAGCTCTCCCTTGCTCGCAGCTGTAGTTGTTAATCTCAATTTATTTCAATTCCATTTTTTCGCTCGCATCTCACACGGCCGTTTCACATTTGGTAAGAACTTTTAACACGCATGCAGCTAAGGCAAAAAGAATGTTAAAGGACTTAATTCTCTTGTGTGCGCCTAACTGTAATGTCCACGTATGTAATGTATTTAACGGGCGAGGAACAGCGGCTGCATTTCGTCATCTTTTTGTAGGCCGGAATTGAAACAACTTGATAGGAAATGTGACGTATCGCACACTGCAGGAAAGCCAACTTAAATGTCTCAACATAGATGCGTAAACAACAAATAAAATGCTTCTAACGCAAGAAAAATGAAATTGTACTTTATAGCGTTCAATGCAAACAGCGCAGTGCATTGATGTATACTGGGTGTTTCAGAAAATATGTCCACGGATCTCAAAAGTTACAGGGATAAAGACATTTCTTAACATTTTGGGCAACTGTTTCGTCCATGGCGGCCCGTACTGTAAAATGGGCAGGAGTAAAAATCTGAACAGATAGTTAACAGAATTAGACTAGTGAACTTTTAAACCAGTGCAGCCAAGCAGTCAGGCCTAACTGGAAAATGGAAGATACGGACAATCTATAGCCGTCGTACTGTGCGATTTCAATGCACGTTAAAGGACCCCAAGTAGTCAAAATTTCCGGTGTCTTCGACTACGGCATCTCATAATGAAATCGTGGTTTTGGGACGTAAAACCCCAGTAATGACTCATGGCCGTCGTAATATTTCCGAAAGCTGGGTGACGCCGATTTCACGAACCGATGACACCTGACTATAATTTCACTCGGGAAACCGAAACCGAGCGGTTAAAGAGCGCAGTCGTGGCTACATTCGGTATAGTGCCCTGTGTGACGTATAGCTGCTCCCTTCGCATTGCCGAGGGAGGACCAATTTCTCGAGTTGTTGATGCGCCTGCAACGCGATCGTTATATAGGGTGACGACCCTATAGCGATCTCCAGTTATACAATTGTCTTGCATCGGTGGAATACAATCAAGTGTAAAATCAGGTTCTGTCACTTCTTATCCACCGTTCGCAGTAGATGTCCTTCTGAGCATTCCCCAACCCCTCCCACTTTTTCTTTCCTGCCCGATTCAGCATTCCGATTCCCTCAATGCCGATTCAGCCGATCCTACCCATGCTCAATGCCTGACGAAGGCAAACAGGGATTATGATGCATATACACCGATGAGGCCGATGCAGTATACGTCAAAGATGCTTACACAGTGTTAACGTCAGCTGCAAGTACTACATCATTTCGTTTGCTCTTCAGTCCAGCCACTTTCTCTTTGTCCCTTTGTGTTACGTTTCATGCCGTGGCTCGCTGCGCGCGGTCCTTGACGTCATCATAAGGTTTCTTGATAAGCTGAGAGGCTTCACCTGCCGTGCTGTACCTTAGCGGCTAAGTGCTAGCACGCGAAGCCCGGAGTCGTGGTATCGAATCCCAGCCACGGCGACCGCATTTCGATGGGGCCGAAATGCAGAAAAATTCCCTTGCACTTAGGTTTTGGTGCTCGTTAAAGTACCGCGGTACTCCTGAGCCCACCACTACGGGGCGTGCCTCATAGATCACAGCTTGTTTTGGCGCGTATCTAACTCCATAAATTATTATATCACGCTCCAAGGTTCTGCCTTCTACGTTAAAGCTTGTAGAATGCCATGGTGCAACACCTTTCCTTCTTCTTTTTTCCTTTTATTTTGTGGTTCGTAATACAGAACCTGGGCAAATTCTGAGCCATCGGAAAGAAAAATTATCGGGATCAAATTCGCTTAAAGTTGGCCTAAAAGTACATAGGTGGCTTTTCCCTAAGTATGCCAACAGTCAAGCATACCGGTTGTCCTACACTGGTTAACCTCCCTGCCTTTCCCTCTCTATTTTTTCCTTCCTTCCTTCCGTGAAAGTTCACTTTGCCTACTAAGGGTAGCATAAATATGAATGCGTAATCGTATACGGAAACTGCACAGAGGGATCGGGAGTTCAGTGCGAAAGATGCAAATAATCGCCAGACATCGCACGCCGAAGTGAAACGACCCGCGGATGCAAGCGAGATGACTCACATCTTGGCACGATACGATATACCGACAATTTTTCATTACAGGAAGTCCCACTCTGCCACACTACAGCGGTCCGTATGTAGTGGCGTTATATTTCCGCCGCCTGTCTCGCTTGTCTGTTTGAATATGCGCCATACGAACGCTCATACACAGTGCCAGCCTTTATTAGAATGCACCCTTCGAGTTTAGAGTTTGGGAGTCGAACCTGCAGGGACCAACTTCTGAGCGCATGTGCGCCGTATCGGCTGAGCCATCGCGACGACATGTACAGCAAAGTAACCTGCATAGGAATGTCTCGTAAGTAAATATATGTGCTCACGGGACACCTGCATGTATTGATTATGGTAAAGCATCTAACGCGCTATCCGAGAGTTATAGGTTTCCGAGAGTCGCGGGATCGAATCCCGGCCGCGGCGGCTGCATTTCGATGGAGGCGAAATGTTGAGGCCCGTGTGCTGTGCGATGTCAATGCACGTTAAAGAACCCCAGGTGGTCGAAATTTCCGGAGTCCTCCACTACGGTGTCTCTCATAATCAGAGCTGGTTTTGGGACGTTAAACCCCACAAATCAATCAATCGAGAGTTATAGGTTAGGTCCTTACCGACGGCAAGCGTGCTTTTCTCGCTCCTTTCAATTCCTTTCCAAATATGTCATAAGTACTGCACTATGCAGCTAAAACGTACTGGTTCCCCAGTGTATTCCTTGACCTTATTGTCTGTTCGTTTTTAGGTTGTGTCTAGCAAAAATACGAGAGTCCTTGATCCATTCCCCTTTCGTTATCAGCTACAGCATCGTAATTACACGTCATGATATGCCGTGGTATCGTGGATATTCATGGACTATAATTGCAATCTTAACATATCTCATTATATCAGCTAATTTAGTTCACTGTCAATTACTCTTTCAATTTGCATAATGGCGCTTTTTGCCCTTTTCAAGGAATCCTAACCTAACCTAACCACGTGTACTTGTTGTACCATGTGGTTGAATAAACTCAAACCGCTGTCATAACCTGTTATGAGAGCAGAGACCGATTTGTGTCATGTATTTTTATGCGCGCTTTTTTATGCGCCGCAGTGAACAGCCGGTGTCTCAGAGCCACCAGAAGAAGAAAGCACATATATGCTTATCAATATAGATGTCAACGTCTTAGCTAGACAAGGCCAAGCAAGAATGTCGAGAGTAGCGTATATACTGACCCATGTACATCTTGTTTCTTCAACCTCAAAACACTTCGATCATTGCCCTTGGTTGTGCGCGTATTCGAGCTGCCATTCGGCGATTCACGGTCGTTCGTGTTAAAATGCTTCAGGGCACGCCATCACTGAGCGAGGGCACCGACGGCATGCTTCCAAAACTGTACAAGCAGTGTACAGAGTTGCGCGCGTGAACAGGTGCGAGTGCAGTACTGCATGAACCCGAAAGTGGGTTAAGTTGACGAACAAACGCGCGACAAGGAGCCGTCCGTGAGGCCACTGCATAAGCAAAGCTCTCTCACAGAGTTCCGGGAGCTACTGCTATATAGTTTACGTGCCAAAGGCAGACTTGCGCACAACCTCCGGTCGCGACCCCCGGCGGAACGAGCAAAAAGCGCAAAGCCATGCATAGACAAGTGGTGTTTCCACTATCCTCACTCGTGACTCACGGATGCGTTCACAACAAACACGCTCGTACGCGGCGCGTGTGCACACAGGGTGTGCATAGAGGGAACCAAACGAAGACGATGTCACAGGACGTGCACTGCGCGTCTCGGGGGCTGCGTGTATCCCCAGCGACGTTCCCTTGGCGACCCAGATTCTTTCTCCCTCCCGTATAACAACAAAACATCTATAGAGACAACCCAACTTACGAAGCCCTTCTGCCGAGACTGTGTGCGCCGTCACTCTTGCGAGGAGCACACAGAGAAATTAGGGGGGACAAGAGGGGGGGAGCGCATAGAAGTGGGGAAGCAAACAAGGCGTCTGCTGCGTGAAGGTCCGCATGAGCTGCGCGTTTGTTGCAAATGAGAGGCACGCATGCAGGGGCTGCGCGCGCGCGCGTTTGCCTTGACAGCTGAGCTGCGCGCGCAACTCTTCGCGCCCACCGTTTGGCTGGCGTGTCGCGCATCTCTTTTGCCTCGGGAGCATTCCGGCGTTGACCTCAATGCCCGATCGAGCGTGTTCAACGGCAGACGCGCTGCCTTACGAGGGCGCCGCGGCGAACGCCTTTGCGGAGGGGCGCGCTCGCAGGCCGTGAACGTACGCCTGCGCTGGAAAAAGAAAAAAAGAGCTAGCCCTGTTGTTTCCATTCGCCGGGCCGATACTAGAAATGCGCGCGCGCGGCAGTCCGTGTAATTCCCCCTTTACCTGCTCGACAGAACTGCGAAGCGCGTACCACGCGCCGTTGCAGTCCGCGGTGAAATTTCTTTTTTTCTGCTCGGGCGGCGGCGTTGCGTCCCTCGAAGATTGCGTCTGCCCGTGGTAGCGTATATACAATAAAAGTCGTATTAAGCAAAACCTCCAGGTACAAGAAATTGCGTGGATGGATTTCCTTATTTATTTATTTATTTATTTATTTATTTATTTATTTATTTATTTATTTATTTATTTATTTATTTAAGCAGCGAGGCTGTTCTATATCGAGGTAAAATGTTTCTCGTGACCTGAAAACTCGGCATACGGGCTGTGCGCCACAGGAGTACTGAAACAAAGCCTCAGCGTCCTCTCTCGTTAACCTGAAAGACTTCTTCGCACCTTGTTAGCATGTCGCGCAATCAGATCAGAATGCTTTAGCTGCAACACACTTTACGATTCCTTCATGTGCTAACATCGCAAGAACGCTAGCTGGATAGGAGCGGAAATCGAACCCACGCCGTCTGCGTGGCAGTTAGGTGTTCTATATGCCAAAGAGCCACGCCAGCGGTGTATCGAGCAATGCTTGTAAGCCATGTGGGCGCATGCGCCACTGCCAGTGAAACGAACTATAGATAATGACCACGCGTTGTTATCACTCAGCTTGCTATATATATATGCATTCGTCGTCTGAATAAACGCTTTCTTTGTTACTGGCTTCCACTTGTCACACTCGTCACTGATACATGGTGTCAGAAGTGGGCGCGTCGCTCCGCGGCGTAGATGTAATCGGCCCACGAACAGCAAGCAGCAACCGGTGAATGCGATTCAAAGCCAGGACATGGAACTTCTCAAGGCACCAGAACCCTTGCTGCTATCCGGAAGCACGGCAAAGAACTTGGAGAAATACAAACAGAAGTTCGAGCTGTTCTTGGAGGCGACAGCGTCAGCGAAGGAACCGAGGACTCCAGCTGTCAAGACCGCGCTTCTGCTGAGCTTCGCAGGAGACGAAGCGCTCGAGGTATTCAACAATTTTTCTTTTGAGGAGGGCGAAAGCAAGCAAGATTATGAGACCGTTGTAAAGAAGTTCACTGAATATTGCCAGGAGCACCGAAATGAGGTTTTTGAGAGATACCTGTTCCGGACAAGAACACAAGCAGAAGGCGAACCCTTTGAGCATTTTCTACGTGACCTCAAGAGACAGGCACGCAGCTGTAACTTTGAGCCCTTGACAGAATCCTTGATCCGAGACCAGATTGTCTTCGGCACAAACAACACCAAGCTGCGGGAGAAAATGCTCAAGGAAAAGGACCTAACGCTTCTCAAGGCAGGGCACATATGCCGAGCCGCGGAAGTATCCGCCCAGCAGAATGAAGCATGGTCCCATGCAGACAACCAGATAGCCCTGGTCAAAAAATCGCAACAGCGCGTTTGTGCCAAATGCAATCGCTCCCACGCGCGCGCTAGGTGTCCAGCCTTCGGAAAGACTTGCTTCGTGTGTAAGGGAAAAAATCACTTTGCTATGTGCTGCACGAAACGACAAGTAGACGATGTGCACGAAGACAGCGATGACTTTAGTGTTTTGGATGTGAAAATTTGCAATGTCAACCGCAAGGAAGATTGGACAGTTACAGCACAAGTTGCGGGTCAAATGGTGGTGCTTAAAGTTGACACAGGTTCCCAGGCCAATCTGCTGCCTTACTCCGTCTACCGTAGGTGCAAGGGGGACCTGAAGCTTCACCCAAGTTGTGCTGTCCTGCGGTCATATAGCGGAGGTGTTATCAAGCACGTCGGCGTGGCAACGCTGCAAGTTGAGATGAACCATCGGTCCTGTAGAATCTCTTTTTTCGTGGTGAAAAAGAGCAGCCCCGCTATTCTGGGATTAGCCGCAAGTGAAACTCTGGGTCTAGTGTCGCGCAACGTAGACACGGTCATCAAAGAGGGCACCTCTGACATTATGAAGGAATTCCCAGATTTATTTCAGGGAACTGGCTGCTTGCAGCGACAGTACCACATGGTTTTACGCAAGGATTCAGTTCCAGTAGTAATGCCAGCGCGGCGAGTACCTCTGGCACTGCGAGGACCACTACGAGATGAGCTCGACCGGATGGAAAGAGGCGGCATCATACAGAAGGTCAGCGCACCAACGGACTGGGTGAGCCCTCTAGTGATCGTAAGAAAGAAAAACGGAAAGCTGCGTTTGTGCATGGATCCTCGGAATATCAATAATTGTCTAAAGCGGGAACATTATCAAATGCCAAGGCGGGAAGATATTGAGGCTGAGCTAGCAGGGGCCCAATATTTCTCCCGCCTTGATGCAAACTCCGGCTTTCACCAAATCCCTTTAGACAATGCAACGTCAAATATCTGCACATTCAGCACACCGTTCGGGCGATACCGTTTTTTAAGGCTTCCGTTCGGTATAGCGGCCGCGCCAGAAGTCTTCCAGAAGGCGATGAGCGAAATCTTCGACCGAGCTGCGGGAGTCCAGGTGTATGTTGACGACGTCTTAATCTATGGAGCTACAAAAGATGAGCACGATGCGCGCCTCCGGCATGCGTTGCAGTTGTCCAGACAGGCAGGTTTGACGTTTAATGCTGATAAATGCAAGATCGGGCTCACTGAAATTGATTTCTTGGGTGACGTCATATCCAAAGAGGGCATAAAACCGAACCCTCTGTTGAGCAAGGCGCTGGGCAAATTTACCTGAACCGGTAGACAAGACGGCCATACACCGGATGCTAGGCGTGGCGAACTACTTTGGTAAATTCATACCCAACCTAGCAGATAAGACGAACCTGCTGCGCAGCCTTTTAAAGAAACAGATCAATTTTGAATGGACAGAGAACCATGCGCGCGAGTGGGCAGTTATTTGTGAGCATCTAAGCAAACCACCGCTGCTCGCAATCTTTGACGCGTCCAGAGAAACAAAAATCTCTGCAGATGCTTCAAAATGCGGGCTAGGAGCAGCTCTTTTGCAACGTGACGGTGACGCTTGGCGGCCAGTTGCCTATGCATCCCGCGCTATGAGCGCTGCAGAACAAAGGTACTCTCAGATCGAGAAAGAAGCGATGGGAATTACCTACGGCTGCGAAAAGTTTCACCAGTTTGTCTATGGACGCAAGATTGTTATTGAAACTGACCATCGTCCGTTAATTGCCATTGCTACAAAAGCTATTGGTGACATGCCTCCGCGACTTCAGCGTTTCTTTCTGCGTTTGCTCACCTATGACTTTGATCTTCACTTCGTGCCAGGCAAGCAGCTGCTCCTGGCGGACATGCTGTCAAGGGCGTCACCAACTGCCACAGGGGATACCGATGGATTCAACGAGGACGTGGAAGTCCATGCAACAAGAATTGTGTCCGAGTTGGTAAGCAAAAAGACCATGGATCGCCTAATAAAGGAAACGGCAGCTGATACCGAGTTGCAAGCTGTTATCAACTACTTAGGCGGCAAGGGCAAGCTTGAAGGCACATTGAAACCATTCGCATCCGAGTTGTCACTCGTACAGGGCATTTTATTTAAGGGATGCAAAGTAGTTATCCCTAAGTCGTTGAGGCCAGAAATACTCGACCGCATTCATGAAGGGCACTTGGGTATGAATAAGTCCAAAGCAAAAGCTCGACGTTTGGTTTTCTGGCCAGGGCTTAACGTGGACATCGAGAAGATGCTACAGCGCTGTGCAGCCTGCCGCAAGTACGCTTACGCGCAGCAAAGTGAGCCTCTAGTTTTAAGGCCCGCACCGCAATACGCGTGGTACAGAGTCGGAGTCGACATCTTCCAGCAAGGTGGAAGTTCCTACCTATGTGTCTTTGATGCTTTGTCCAATTTCCCAGAAGTCGAAAGACTAACTGACTTGACCACCATATCGGTAATCGAAAAGCTGAGTGCCATTTTTGCTAGATATGGCATCCCAGTAGAAGTTTGCAGTGATAATGGACCTCAGTTTTCATCCTATGAATTTGCACGTTTTGCCTCCAGGTACGACTTCCAGCATGTGACGTCTAGCCCCAGATTTCCTCAGTCCAACGGTCTCGCTGAGAAAGGCGTGCAAATTGTAAAACGAATCATGAAGAAGACTGCGGAAACGAAACAGGACTTCTGGCTTGGGCTACTCAGCTACCGTTCGTCACCCCTCGAAGATGGTCGTTCACCGGGTGAGCTCCTCCAAGGCAGACGCCTACGCACTAGACTTCCAGACTTCAGCCACCACTCAAGCGTTTCCGTGACTAAACACAAACAGCCCGAAGCTCGTGGCAGATGCTTACCAGCCCTCAAGAAAGGCGAAGTCGTACGGGTCCAAGACGAGGCATGGACCAGGAAGGCGCAAGTGCTAGGACGAGTCGCACCAAGATCATATGAGGTAGCCACAGAAGACGGCAGACGGTTACGACGTAACCGGCGTCACCTACTGAGGACACGTGAGCAGTATCGTGAACAAGCCGAAAGTGAGTCTTCATCGAGCGATGAAGGTGATGGTCCCACCGAGCCAGAACGACCTCGGCGTGAGCACGGCGAGGAACGTCAAAGCCCCAGTAACAGATCGCCCATGGAGCAGCCACCGGCACATGTTCCGGTTCCTCAGCAAGACTTACTTCCTCAGCTACGCAGATCTGGGCGGCAGACACGACCACCGGATCGACTACGCTACGATAGTAACTTTAATCAAATAACTTAAGTTGTTTTCTTTACCCGCGGGAAGATGTATCGAGCAATGCTTGTAAGCCATGTGGGCGCATGCGCCACTGCCAGTGAAACGAACTATAGATAATGACCACGCGTTGTTATCACTCAGCTTGCTATATATATATGCATTCGTCGTCTGAATAAACGCTTTCTTTGTTACTGGCTTCCACTTGTCACACTCGTCACTGATACAAGCGGTTGACGCATATCCACGTATACTGTGGTGCAAGGAGGCGGAAAAGGGAAGTGAGGCTGAGGAGGAGGGAAAGATGGAAGGCAGGGTGTAAAACATAGTATAGCCTTGTATAGTATAGTGTAGTATAGTATAGGTTGTAGAAAAGGAGAGTGAGAGTAGGGAGGAGTGTGATGGGGAAGAGAGCAATCAGGGGGGGAGAGGGCAAACCATAGTATACCCATGTATAGTGTGGTATGGCAAGGAGGAGAGAAAGGGAAGTGGAGGGTGAGCACAGAGAGAAAGGAGGAGGGTATGGCCACAAGCGCCGGAGTATAGTATAACAAAGGGGCGGGAAAGGGAAGAGTCAAGTAGAGTGGTGTGAGAGTGAGGAAGAGGGAAGCGATGAGGGTAGAGGGTAAAGCGTAGCATGCCCACGTATAGTGCCAACACCACTTAGACTATTGACTACGTGGTGTTGATATTTATTTATTTATTTAAAAATACCTTGCAGGCCTCCAAAGAAGCATTGTGTAAGGGGGGGGGGGGGGGCATTACAAAAAAAGAGTGGACTTCGCAGTACATTCTTCTTACAGTATGCATGAGAAGCAGTCTATTGGCTAGGAGGCCAATAGATATTGATTAGGAGGCCAATATTGACTAGGTGTTGATAGTAGAGCAAGAAGGTGGGAAACGGAAGTGAAGGTTTTACCCTGCTATCCTCACCATAAATGGTACTTTTTTTATTTCTTCTTGTTCAACCTGTTAACTGTTATAATTGTATCGATTATGGTGAAATAAACCAAATCTCAAATCTCAAATCAGAGGTGAGGATGGGGTGAGGGGAGGGGAAGGCCACCACCTCTGCGGTGGCCTAGCGTTGGTCCGCGCAGTGCAAGCTGCGCACAATTTTTTTTTTCTCCGACTCCGGGCCGATAAAATACGTCCCCGTAGGTGTACTTGGGCAAACCGCAGTTGAGGCAGGTGCAATCCAAACAGCGCTCTGTCGCATGCCATGTTTCGATTGAAACGAACCTGTGGGGAAACTGTCCCATATCTCGGGGAAGTCGTAGCTGCACACTCCTGGTAAAGTGAGAGAGCGTAAAACGGCTGAAGTGCTTTAACTAGCTTCCTTACTCATGAGAGCTCTATCCTCATGATGTGTGCACGTGTCGAGTAACTTGACGATCCACGTCACCCCAGGCGAAATTCCATCGTCGCCATCACCGTGGTGTTCTGTTTAAAGTCTGCATACGATAAGATCTTATCAACACAATCACAAAGGTCAGTCAAGGTACCCCCAACCAGAAATCAGTACCCACCGATGGAGAAACGAAGCAGTGTTGAAGGTTAATGACCGTGAATCATGACCGGTTAATCATGACCGTTAATGCATACGACATTCCGCTGTCTTGTTCTCCGGGATCGCACAAACTTGATGCTTTTCAACACAGCGAAGCAATGTACAGCGCTGATCTCGTGATTTCGTCGTCCCCTTTGACAGTCAATACCGGCCTACCCCGGAGGCAGTGGAGTCTACCGCAATGGCTTGCATGCTACTGGCACTTGCTAGCGTTGACTTGTGTTCTATAACCCATATTCCTCGTGACAATATTGGCTGTCCGGCGTTGTAGCTATATTGTCTCCATTCAACCGAAGTTCCACGATGTGAGTTGTATATCAAATAAAAGTGCAAAACAAGGGTCAGAAACATATGATAGATGATGAGGCGCGTTCGAGCATTGTCAGGAAGCAGCAGCTGCGGCATACGAAGCAGGAAGTGACGTCACTGTCATATTTCATAAATATTATTTTATTGTCGCCGTCCCTCTTCGGACCACGTGTCCGCACTATTCACTGAATAATATAAAATGACTCAAAATAATAATGAAACAATATGTAATGGATAACATGCTCAGCAAGGCACGAAAGGTACCATTGTAAAGCATCCATCAAAATTGTTTCAAATAAATGAAGTTTTGGTATCCTGTGCACTTAATTGTTTTGTTGTCAATCATTCCGTGTAGTGAATTGCTCAGTCGTTCAGTAGTACGTCAAATCGGCCTATCGGATAAAGTAATACCACAGCTTCGCTGGCAAACCACCTTTCCGGCTTAAATTGGAGCCACCGCCCCCCTTCCCCTGCCACCCACCCACACTTTTTTCTTTTGTTATTCGGGCCTCCTTTCAAAAATACACATTTCTGGTTTATCTGTATCCAGTGTATGCCTTGTACTATGTTGGCTATTAGTACCACCTCTACGTACGACAGATACTACATTTACTTCGGGGTAGTCTGTTTAGTGCATAGGGCATCGTGAATTAATGATGCCTTCAGGCGGAGTATGTGTGGTTGTTGAGAACTGGCCGCATTTTTTTTTTCCTTCCGGGGTGAGTACGATTATTAATGGAATATTTTGTCTTCAGATTCGTTCAGTAAGTAGTTAACTTATGTCTCTATATTGCCTGCAGTTACAATATTAGTTGAACAACAGCTGCAACTCAACGACTGGTGTAGCGCTTCTGTGCTCAACTTCACAGGCTCTATGTGCAGCTCGCTGTGCCTGTGTTTCAGTGGGGCCGAAATGTGCGTGCTCGCACACTTGTATATTTAACTGCGCGCCTTAATGTCATAAAGGGGACCCAGTGGTCGAGCTTAATCCAAAGTCTAATCCCAGTACGCTGTATTAGGATCGTGGTTCGGGCACGTGCAACTACAGACTTTCAATTTCATTAGCTGCCATTGTCATTGTTCACCGTGCGCACTCGGTGTGAAGAGAGCTGTCGCGAAGTTGTAGACGAAACCGCGTCGTCCTCTCACAAAGCTCAGCTCGGCGTCAGCGCGTGATCTTCGAATTTGACCTCCACATGTGAAAAAAAAAAACAAAAGAAAATACGCACGCGTTTCACTCGGCATAATTAAGACGTACGACTGAGGTCGTTTCTTCTTCTATTAATTTTTTTTTCAACTCTCTTCATCAACAACCAAGCGGCGACGATCGCGATGCCGACGTCCTTGTTAGCGCTAACAAACTTCCTGGTCTCTGCAGAGAGAGAGAGAGAAAGACTGAGTGAAAATCGAGGAAGACGACAGCGCGAGCAAGCGGGGAGTTCTGCGGAGCTCAGGGAGGAAGTTCATTTGGCACACGGCTAGAGTGTACTAAGACGGCGTGTATGTACGCTATACACGGCTAGAGTGTACACGTGTGTATGTACGCTATACGTGTATACGCATTCTGCACGCACAGCACACAAACACGCTCGCGTCGCGAAGACGTGAGGACCGCTAAACCCCCTCTCGTGTGTGCTCGCTGCTCGTTAGATTTGAAAGTCGGCTCATTTAGGAAGAAGGAGGGTACCATCAGGGAACAATGGATAATGCCTGCCCGCGCGACCTCGGCTCGCATAGCTCGTGCGTGCCGCGGGACGAGCGTGGCGTTTCGGCCTTTTTCTGTTTGGTGACCTGTTACGCGTCGTGGTGTAAGTAATAGAGGGCATGCGCGCGCAGTCGGCTTTAGCGTTTGTCCGCGCACTTTTGCGGCAATCAGCGGGAGGATCTTCGTGCGCGCTATTCCTCGTCCCGCGAACGTTGGTATAGTTGGTCGTCGTTGAGCGCGTGCGCCGCGTAACTTTTTCCTCCGTGCGAGGACGCTGAGCGGTTGTGCGCGCACTGCTTGGTCGCGCGCTTGTTAACCGTGAGACTGCACGGGGGCAATCCCCCTCCCCTTCCCCACCCTTTTTTTTTTTTTCGCGAGGGATGCCATGAAACTTCGTACAGCGAGGTGAACAAAGAGAGAGAGAGAGAGAGAGAGGAAAAAACAGCGCGTTCTTCAAGATTTCTGGGAGTATAGGACATATCTCGTTGTGTTATTGTTTGTTACGTTGTACTTAGGTAGCGAAAAGCGGTTGCAGCTCTTCAAGTGCGTGCATGCTCTCCAGTGGGAAACTCCCTCGACGACGTGGCGTTTCCCTAAGTGCTCCGTTCAGTCGACAGGCTGTATTGTAGGTTAAGCATTTTGTCAAACAGTGTTCGAAAAATCGGAACAGGAGCATCGAGTTATATGAGAGCATGCTGTTCAGTACGGGATGCCTAGTGGTGCAGAGCTAGCTGCTCGCGCTTGTATGGGTACGAAATGAAGTGGAATTTAAAAATAAAAGCGATCATAACCTCAGTTAGTAGGACGACGCGATATATATATATATATATATATATATATATATATATATATATATATATATATATATATATATATATATATATGAATCGGAACACGATGAACATTCTGGTATGACCTTCATTCGCGATGAGTTTTCAACCACCACGTTGACTGACATTTCCCGAAATGAACACGTGCGAGATCTCTAGACAAATACCAGATGCGAGTAGAGTTGTCCAGCAACTTTTCTTTTCAGGAAAAAAAAAATTGCGTGGATTTGGTAGATCACGCAACTCTTCTGACCTCTCCATCTCTGCCCCGATGCTTAACGCTGACCAAGCCGTAACTCGTAAGTCGCGCGTACGAAGGGGGCGAGGGGGGGGGGGGGTGTTGATGTGTTGCCAAAACCTGAGCCTCACCGGTATCACACACCTATATCAGCCTTTCTCTCGTGCCCTGTGCTCAAGGTTTAGAATATCCCAAGTTAGGCTCTGCTCTGGCGGCACTTGTGTACACTGCGGCTGCCGAAAGCCTGTCCTCCCTTCATTCGACGTGCCCTTTACGCACCTCGATCTCTTTCACCCTCCTCGCGGCGTCGCCCCGTGCCTTTTCGTGCGAGGCATTGTCTAGAACGAGGCCGATCAATGCAAGGCTGCTGAAGGCATTTGAACCCGACCTCGGCCGCCTGCGTGCCTTGCACGAGATGATAGCGCGTCCAGAATAGGCGTCGCTTGCCAGCGCTCGATCACGCCTCCATCGAGGGAAGAGCGGCTGTGCTTAGTCTATATCTATCTATCTATCTATCTATCTATCTATCTATCTATCTATCTATCTATCTATCTATCTATCTATCTATCTATCTATCTATCTATCTATCTATCTATCTAATCACCCAGATTTACGCGCGTCATGCACGTTTCATCGCACACTTCCGCGCGCTATACTGTGACGGATCTTGAACGACACGACCCAATTTCGCGGAGCATTTCTCTGAGCTCGCAACCCCTTCGTTTTCATCTGTAGCGTTGACGAGATACGGAAGAGGGCACATTGAGACGTCCACCTCTTCTTGCGACGATCTGTTCACTCCACTAACGTCGACAGTTGCAGTTGAGAGAATAACCTAAGCGATTTCCCCTCGTTCAACGCAGTCCATCAACCCTCTCTATAATGCTCCCTGTTTCGTCAGTGGTCATTACGACCCAGCTTCTTAGGCGGCAATCTGTTTCTGCCTCAGTAATATTCTTCCTGTACATCTGCCGTCCGAGCGTAGTTTTGTTTCGATCTCCCAAGCAGAATGAATTGGGCATGTAATATATATAGTGCATGTTTGGTGGTGATTTCCTTCTATTAGTCCTTCTATATTAAGCTATGTGACGTTGGGGAATAGTGCGCCACACAAATTCCTTTTCTTTTTTTAGCCGGAGAGAGAAAAACCAAAGGAAGGGAAAGGGGGGGGGGGGGAGGATCGAGGCGGGCTAGGGGCCCCCTCCCTAAATTTTGGTTGGGGGGTATGTGTCAATAACATAGTGTAGTGCTAATAACATAAAATTTAAACGATAATGTTGCATTTAAAGAGTCACTTAATGTACTTACTGCGATTTGTACTAAAAAAATAATCAAAATAGATGTTTTTCTCAAAAAGTTTGCGAGCCCTAAACTTACAAATGAGAGCCTTCTAGCGTCCAGAGTGCTGCATGCAGCCTGTTCAATGAACTGCAAGTTGCTGCAGTTCACTTAAGCCATGAGGTACAGTCAACAGCAAAAGTTTACGGGATCTGAAACTCCGGAAAAACCTGTATTATCGCTTAGCCTCGCAATATAGCGTCAATTTAAAGGTATCAGTGGGTCGGTGTTTTTGCGATGTACAGGCTGTAACATTTAATTCGAGGCTATGTTCAGAGGCTAAGCGGTAATATAGACTTTTCTGAAGTTTTGGATCCCGCAAACTTTTGCTGTTGACTGTACGTAACCTCGTCGTCCCGACGTCGGGTGGGGTGTAACACGTTCGAAGTGTAAGAATCGCCTAAAATTGAGTTTTACCCGAAAACATACAACCGTGTACATTGAAGGAAGGGACACGCGATGGAATACGTCGTATCTTGTCCGCAAATACAAGCCTTACATTTTGCAGTAATCATGAACCACGTATATAGTTGTGATGCTACCATTAACGACATCGAAGCAAGGTGCCACAATAGGTCTTTCGAGACCCCAGTACGAACAACTCTACATATGCATCGAACGTGCACTAATGCTCCAGCACTGCGCGTATACGTTAAGAGCGCTGCGCTCGTAAAGAATGGTTGTGAAAGAGGGCTTACGCAATAACGAAGTAAGAAAGTTAAAAATGTTGTGAGACAACAGTTGTTCCCGACTTGGACGCTGGAACATCTGTACTTTCCTCTCGTTATTAAATTATGTCTTTTTCTGCTCCAGCAGAGATTGTAAAGCGCTATCGATTAGGATCGATCGTCCTAAGGTACGTGTATTCTGTGTGAGATCGGTTTGTTTCGATGATTTTGTCACTCTTAATCAGTGTAGCCTTTGAACGTCAAACCGTATTTGTTTTCTGTAAGAGCGCACTTGAGAGCTCTACCACGCCGTATGTGACGTGTTTTTCGTGCATTATAGGGAAAAATAAGGAGGGGGGGGGGGTTAAATGGGCATGGAAAGTGAGGCCGTTCTGCGCACTTCACGTTGTCACGCTGCTTCATATCTAGGACATATATGTGCAGGCGTCCGCGATTATGCGCCAGTCGACGGAATTCGCCGGCGCGCATATGCTCCCGAGGCACATTGACATGGAACGCATAACGCATAGGTTACCTTCATATATGAGCAGTATGAGGCGAGCGAGCACCGTTTAGTACGAGGAAGCTGAATAATATTCGAATTGCGTGCTTTTATGTCAGCAGGTCAGGTCTATATAAATATGTGCAGCTCTTATAGGGTGTATAGCTTCCTCTACTTCCTCTTCGGCGAGCGCTAAGCCGGTTTTGTAAAGTTTTGGCTGTATCGTCATCCAGCACGCGAAACTGCTGCCCTGATGCATATCCAGTGTTACAGGATGAGTTCCCACGCAGTCGGCTGTAGTACGAGCGATGTCATTTTGGAAGGCAGGACAGCGTTTGTCGACCTATAGGGGGTCCACAAGTGTGCTAAACAAACGAGGTGTGTTAAAACAAACCACGAAAGAAAGAAAGAAAGAAAGAAAGAAAGAAGAAAGAAAGAAAGAAAGAAAGAAAGAAAGAAAGAAAGAAAGAAGTGGCCTATACACGCATAGCGCGCACTGCCGTGCACTCGGTGCCGCGTCGTTGCGTGTAATATATAGTTGCATTCTAAGCTTGAAAAAAGTATAGGAAAAAGTGTGAAAAAGGGAGCTTTCATTTCTGAGAAATCCGTATGGATTTCCTTGTAGCCTTGTGCTACAAAGCGGGCGGATGCTAATTTCCCTTTCATAGACGTTACTCTGCCTTGCGGGTTTCCGCAGAACTCATTTGGCATATATTCACGCCCATGTGCTTCGAGTTGTCGATTGGCAGCTCAATTGGCAGAGCGAGCGCTCCGGTCAGGCGTTGGTCCCGGGTTCGAATCCCGGACCAGGACGAATTTGTCGGCAACTAGGAAGCTTTCATTTCTGAAAAATCCGTATGGATTTCCTTGTAGCGTTCTGCTACAGAACGGGTGGATGCTAATTTCCCTTTCATAAACGTTACTCCACCTTGCGGGTTTCCGCAGGACTCATTTGCCATATAAGCTTGAAAAAGGCCGGTCTCGCGGCCGGAACGTTGGAATGAATGTTTTCAACGTGATCCTTTGATGATGTAATTAAGCTGCTGCCAAGGATTCATGTTCGAAATATATAGACCCCTTCCCTATCCTCATATATATATATATATATATATATATATATATATATATATATATATATATATATATATATATATATATATATATATATATATATATATATATATATATATATATACTCGCTGCATTGGGACTTTGTTCTAGGTACTTCAAGTTTACAATACGGATGTATTTCACGTCCCGCGTTCCCTCAGCACAAATGTACTGTAACGGGGGTCCACGTTTCCGGCATGTAAAACGGTGTGACGTTGTGAAGTTGCCATGCGTTGTATTCTGTGATGAGAGAGCGCTTTCGTAAATAACTATTTGCATTCACTGACAAAATAAAGTGCGCTTTATTTTGTAGTGCACACATCCTCCTCGTTTTGAAGGAATACTAGCAGAGGTGTCCAGCCAAACATTGAGGGAGCGCATATGACGTCAACGGGGACGCTACAGTTCGATGGAGACACTGTATACCTGGAAGCGCGATTTTTGTTTGTGTCAAGAGATTCTAGCGCTTCATGGGCGTAGTTAAAAGGACACGTAAGTGAAAATGTGACGTGGTTTAGAATGACAACTTATATTTCGAGAACCCTGTTGTCGTTAATTGCGAAATTTTATGTTGTGTATTAAAAGAGAGAATGAATGCCAAGGTTTTAGTTTTGAAATTCGCGCCGGAACTTAGGCCTCATGAGGTCAGAAGGCTAATTATTTTTATTTTTATTTTTCGTAGTCTCGCCAACTTCGCTCTATCAAATGTCCTGTCAAACTCCCTGTGTTTAAGTCCCTGGCTTCCTTAGAACAGTGTGCATGTCTTTCTCACCGATAAGTAGTTACGTAGTAGGCCTTAGCAGACGCCGTCAAATATCGGTGACGTCACGCATTTCAGTGCTCTTCAAAGCGGCGTTGCCAGCCGTATTTTCATTTTGCGGGTTTTTTTTATCTTACCGAGGGTCGTCCCCTCGCAGGATTTGTTATTGTGAATAATCTAATACCCTTGACACACGGGCACGCTAAAGTACTTTAGGTAAGGGGACATCTGCCGGAAAGGCGTTCACGCCCAGTGACACACGACAAAGGAGTATCTCCTTCCCGGCAAAGTTCCTTTGCAGAAAGGTAGATCGGCGATCTACTTTTCGAACGTAAAGGCGTACTCTCGCTGACAGCGTACACGACCGGCAGACAGGAGAGAATTAACGTTTCACAAAATCACAACACCCCGAAAGGATTTTCTTGCCTTGCGTATAAGCGTTAGCTTTTAACCGTGTAATGAGATTTGTCAGGCTGCAAAGATTTATTTTTACCGCACTCTCGAACGCTCACAACGCCGCCATGCGGGATTCCGGCTGTCATCTTTTTCGTCGTGGCGTGAAACGAACAGTCAACATTATTATCCATCAGCAATAAAAACGATATTTTAACGATCCACAATCACTAAAGGTCATTCAATGCGGAACTTTTTAGAAATGTTGACTACCTTGCTGCTTTAACAAGGAGCGCCATTTTTTTTTTTTTTTTTTTTTTGCGGCGTTCGTCTTCGGAACCACCTAACGAAGTTCATGTGCTGCCGTGTGTCATCGGCGCAACTACGTTCTGCAGAGGGCCCTTTAGAGTAGAAAAAGGGGTTCACTACAAAGGACTTTACTTTCACCCGTCTGTCAGGGGTATAACCTACTGATGCGAGGAAAATTGTTTTTCACTCAATATTGTCCCTTCAAACAGCATCGCGGAAGCACCGAACGGCCGTTCGCGCTCTCCCCTGCAAGGACACTTCATCACCGATCGGGTCACGCCTTGTAAAAGCTACCGATCCGCCTGCTAGCGGTTGACACACCGAAGCCTGCGTCCGCGGCACCTGCTAATATACTATAATAGTTGCGCGAGAAAGTGGCGCCCGCATGTCGGCACGTATTCGCGCCGCATGCGTGTGTGTACGATGTGTGCGTGTGTATCCGTACACGCTACTTCGTCCCGTCCCACTTTTTTCTCCCGGTTATTATATACGGCCTCTGACGCCACGGAACAGCCGTCCTCTTCCTCTCGCTTCCTTTGTTCGCAGCATGGCGGAAGTGGTGCTGGCGGCGTTGATAGCTGGGAAGTGCCCGGCAGCTCTCACGCCGACGAAAACGGGCGGTCGGCCTTAATGGGGCGGCAAAATAATCTCGAAGAGAAACGCCGCTTTCCCTTCCGGCTGATAGTGGGGGACCTACACCCCCTTCCCCCCCCCCCCCCCCCCCCCCCCCCCGGGGCACCTTTTTTCGCGCGACAAAGTGAACAGCGGTGGCAGCGAACGATACTCTTGTTTCACATGCGCGCTCCGCACGTGTGCCTCCCTGTCCGGCGTGCCGTTCCCATGAATATGGAGCAGCGCGCGCGGGGACATCCGAAAATGTCAACTCGAGTATGTGCGTGTGCACCCCAACCCCCCAAGAATAGCTCCGGGTGTTCGGGAAGCGCCACTTGACATTTAAAAAAATTTAAAAAGAAAAAGTGAGCCGGCGTCTGCACTTGTGCGAGCGTGGATGAGTGGGTGTGAGACGTATTTCATCGTTAAGGATTTGCTTAACGCAAGGCATCGGTCTTGCGTTAAGCCGATGCCTTGCGGAGGAGTGCTCTATAGCGAAGGCCGATGCCTTCATTTTCGAGGAGGATGAACGGTGAAGACATTCGTACGTACTTGGATTTTGGTGTGAACGTTAGCGAGTCTTATAGGTGGCCGAAGTTAGTGCGGAGTAGCCCACTATGACGACGTGCCTCGTAATCATAGTTGTATTGTTTGGCATTTAAAGCTCCAGGGGCTTTTGTTTGTTATGTATTCCTTACGTCACATGCTCAAGCGTGCGTCCTCACGCACGCGCTTTCGCGCGCGGGCCGCTTTGCGGATCAGAGTACCTTTTGTTTATGTCGTTATTCAGAGTTCAGCCGTTTTGAAGTTCGTTATTATGTACCGCGATAGCTCAGGCCACGCTAAAGAAGTCCAACGACTTGCGATAATGCGACCAGAAGCGTTTCCTTCGCGGTCGCCATGCGCAAGGCTGGTAATTTTTTAACACTTAGTTAATTAGCGACAACTCTTTCAGCAATTAATTACCCGTGTAATTAATCTCATTCTGCATCGCACTTGTAAGCGTCATCCTTAAAATTTTCTGGCCCGCTACGTCGTCATTCGTGACTGCCCTTTCCTGCACTTCAGCATTGAGGCATCCTCGTACAGTTCGCGGTGGAAGCGAAAACGCTGGAGGTTCGTGTGTACTGTGCGATGTCAGTACGCGTTAGAGAAATACCGGCAGTCTAAATTACCGGAGCCCTCCACCACGACGTGCCTTGTAATCGTATCGTGGTTTCGGCACGTAAAACACCAGAAATTATTAATTATTAATACGTTTGCGGTCCAATACGGCGAAGAAGCGAAGCGAGCGCGCACCTGCTGTTTTGCGTGCACGAGAGCATGCGCGCTCGAAATGGGTTTAAAAGGAAAACATACGCTGCTCTCAAGAGTGGCATGCTGATTGTATAACTTAATGAACCGACAAGCATGGAAGCCTAGGAAAGCATAGTGGAAGTTATTCAAATTCCTAATTGTGGTATTTAATGAGCAAACAGACAATCATTGTCTGTTTGCTCATTAAGTTGTTTCTAACAAATAAAAGAACGAGCCCTTGACCCTTTCCCTTTCGTTATTTCAAAGCTGATTGTATAGTGTAGCCTCCATAGCGATGGTGTCGTTATGCTGGCTATACAGTGCCTTCAGCAAAGGTAGCATCGCCCCTACACTAACTCTCTCTAAGCAAGCCAGCAGTCGAGCAGTGCTGTAGCTCCTTGAAAACCCCCTTTCGATCGCGCTCCTGTGGCGAGTGGAAAGGCGCGGCAGCTCGCTCGCTTAGAATTTTTCCTGCCCTTTTGCTAGTACACGCAGTAGGCCTGATGCCCTTTGGCCCACGGGGATGTTTATTAGATGTGCCCTTCGTAGTGATTAAGCCATAAGAAAATAAGGCAACACCGCGAATGTTTTAATCAATGAATGAGACAATTCGTTTTCAATAGCTGACCTCCTATTATTGGCTACATCTTTATAACTTTGGGCCAGCAACCACTAACAAAAAAAAACGCCGTGTGTCCCACTGTATGTCATCGCAACCCCCCCCCCCTTTTTTTTTTTTTCATTAGTTAGCTTGCCCGAGTTAGCCGCAAGCCGGTATGCAGACGCGGCCAAATAGAAGCAGCAGCAACCCTCTGTCAAGACTGCGATTCAATAGGTCTTTCTGTCTGTTATTTGTTTTGGGGAGGGGGCAGGATGGTTAGCGTAGACAATGCGGTATATGTGAATGGTGCATGTCGAGTCAGCAGCGACATGTACATGGCGACGGCGTGTTCCTGTAAGCAGCACATGCGTAACGGCCACTCTGTAACTCTCTCATATATATATATAGCGTTCGGCTCTATACGTCTCAGTGTTGTGACTGGTTGTGGCCGGCTTGGCAGATGCGGGCAAGGGCATGTGTACGACAATGTATACATTCGCTGCAGCGCTCCCTTGGCCGTAGCGAACAGTGTCTGTCATTCGATCTGGCGCACATACTTTTCGGCCGGGGACTCTTGACAAAAGCGTTAATGGGTGTTCCTTCCACATTTCCCGTTGTGTGCATAGTCGTATACACGTCGATGGAAAAAAAAAAAGATAGGGGATATGAAAGAATGCAAAATCCGAGGTGAAACAGTAGTATAACAGTGCCGATGAATGACCAGATCACTGGATTCGGGCCTTATAGTATAGTATATGTAACGCCGAAGACATGGCGGTCGTACGAAGCCCTGTTTATTTCACTTCGTCTACCTCTTCCTTCGTCACTGCTCCGAACTGTCCCTGTGCGGTTCGTCACATATTAGGGGACTTGTGCAAGCCCCAGTCGGTGTCTCCTCACTTTGTCCATAAATCTCGTGTTGAACGCTGCGCCGATAATGAGCGCAGCACATAGAAATCGTCGACCCTATATAACAAAACGACCCTCGAATCAAATTGCCTCTAGACGGCCGGCATTTTGTGAGCCTTGTCGCGCACTATGTCCCCGCGCGTGGCTGCATGGTAACAGACTCATTGTGAGTCGCGCTTAATGAAAAAGGGAGGAAAAAAACAAAAGAAAGTGATCGAAGCGAAGGGAAGAAAGAGAAAGTTATTGCGTCAAAGAAATGCTTCACCGCGTGTATAGCGCTGAGGGAATCCGTGGACTTTTTCGCTCTGTCGAAAAGGGCCGAGGAACTGTGCAAGGAAAGCAGCTGCTCTCTCGGAGCCCCTGCGCCTTTGCGACGGCCGCTTTATTCCTTTCATTGCGAGAAAAGAAACGACCTGAATATTCCGCTGACGCCGGCGCATACTTTGCCATATGAGGGGAGTCGCGCGCGCGTGCGTCTGCGCAAGCACTCGCGCTGCTTCAGTGGTACGTTGCTTTCAATATATTTAGTTCTTCTTTTCTTTTTAATCTTTCCGCAGTTCTCCGCGCGAAGAAGGTTGTCGCAATTTGCTAGGTGGACATTATTGGTCCCTCCCTATTACGCGCGCCCCCATTTTGCCGCCATAGACAGCCGCTCTGAGTAAAAACATAGGTGCCGTTTGATTGCATATGCCGGTAGAAAACTAAAAGACCTCGAATTCGTCGTCTTTTTCTGGAGGCGCAAGCTTAGTCCGCCTCTTTATTTTATTATAGTTCTTTCATTCGTCTTCTCTCGAGACCATGTCTTTCCAACTTCGCGTGAATATGTCCTCCTGAGAGTCTTTCTTTCTTTTTTTTTCGTGCGTATTAGGGCGCATGGTCTGTAATCCTTACCAAAACTATAACCCGCGAGAATTAACACGTGATATAGTTAACGGGGGCATTAAGTTAAATACAGTTCTGCCACTGCTCATAAGCGGTTTCTTCACGCAGGTGTACATACTTCTTGACAGGAAATAGAAGCTATATGACACCATCGCAGACGACGATGGAGTTATGTGCGTCAAGTGTGCGACTTGTATGTACGTACATCAAGACTGCAGCTTCAGCACTGCAACCCCACGAGAGGACTTGACACATTGTTCGGCATGTCTGGGCAACTTAAATCGAGTTTCTATCGAAATAGACATAACGAGACGATTTGTCCACACACATCACTGTGTTCTTTAGCGCGTCTAAGCTGTACTATCCAAATAATAAATTTTAAAGAATAGCTGGGATTGTTCACACGTCGCAATGTACCAGTCGGCAACAAGAAAACCCCGGTTTAGACAGTCATTACGTTCCTGCTGCGTTTTCGGGTGCAAGGAGGACTTCCAGCTACTTTTGGAGATGTCGAGCTCCCTCGATCGCTCTATATCTTGTGTGACACGTCATTTTTTTTTTTTTTTTTTTGCGAGCACTTTAATAATGTAGCGTTGTTCCTCCACCGTGCTTGGAAGTTGACACATTTTCGCCTGCATGTATACGGTCCCCGCTTGTTGCATTTCGATCGGGCACATCCGGAGACATTCCATGTCCAATTCTATATCGTCCACCGTACGTCCTGGGACATTCATTACAGTTTCTATACACGCAGCTAACTTTTGTAATACGGTGTTTCAGTACCATCTGTCGACTCTCCACTTCCGAGAGAAGAAAGCTGATGCATGGTTGTTGATATAGTTCATGCTATAGATCTAGTCCTGACGAGGAGTTGGGGCTCTGACTATAGAGAGATGCTCTTGCGTTCCAGCGAACCGGTAGCTCTCCGCTCTGACGGCGGTGCTCGCGTCCCCCGCTCGAACCGCACCCGAACCGCGGCTCCGCGGACAAGTAGTGAGCCTTGTTTTCGTTCCAGATCATAACATATCGTGCCGCGTAGAACTTTTGCTTGACGATCTACCCCGCGTTGAAGTGCAACGTACACACACGCGCGCGCGCTGCTGAGAAGGAGACCTTCGACGCTGCCGCAGCAGACGAGGAACTTCTTGCATTGATGGTTCGGGTGCGTACATACACGAGTCGGTGGGGGAGCCCCGCGGGCTGATTCGACCGCGCCGTCTGAGAGCCCGCGTGCCGCGATCCAAGAGAAACAAACAGGGCCTCGCGGAGCGGTTCTTGAACTTGCGTATATACCCTTGCCCCGAGCTCGCCTTCTCTTCCGTTCACTCGAGGCTGGGGTCCGCCGAGGGAAAGACGCTGACACCCGTCTTTCGGTGGAAGGGCGTAAAAACGCGCCCACGATCATCGATGCGAGTCCACGTTTAGTCGCTTGCCTTCAGGAACGGAAAAAAAAGACTGAATGGCGAGTGAAGGCGAGGCTTGCGCTTGCATGTTCTAGGCTATAGAAAGTCCGGGTGTATGTTAATGATGACTGCTGCCGTGTTAACTGAAATTAAGCCGCACTATATAGTGTCAGAGTGTGGAAACGTTCCACAGTACCACGGCGACGCATAGAAAAATGGCGGTGAATACGCGAAATGGCAAGTTGTATACAGAAACCGAGTGAAAAGGGACATGCTTACTGCATGTGCGCTGATTGCAGGGAGCAAGGTGTTAGAGGAGGTAGTGCCAGCAAAGTGTTTCGGCTGGCACTCGAATTACGTGAAATTAATTCGTGTAAAGAATGTTGCAGTGTGGCCCCGCGCCGCGGTGGTCTAGTGGCTATGGCACTCGACTGCTGATCCGAAGGTTCGCGGGATCGAATCCCGGCCGCGGCGGCTGCATTTCGATGGAGGCGAAATGTTGAGGCCCGTGTGCCGTGCGATGTCAGTGCACGTTAAAGAACCCCAGGTGGTCGAAATTTCCGGAGCCCTCCACTACGGCGTCTCTCATAGTCAGAGCTGGTTTTGGGACGTTAAACCACACAAATCAATCGATCGAAAATGCGTCAGTCGCGACCGGGATCGAACCCGCTTCCTCGCCGGGTCCATAAATGAGTTTCTTAAGAAAGCGTATATATATACGACGCCGCAGGCGCTGATGCCTCATCTTCATATGTGTTGCTCTCACTGGCCTCTTTTGCGAAATTCCCAAAGCTGCTATGCATATGACAGCGCATTTCGGGCCTTTCCCAGGCCCTTGGATATTTCCCTCCTGTTCCGCGGGGCGCCTGTTCGACCGTCGGCGGTCAATATCTCGGCAAGTGCGTTGCAACTTGCCACCACCTTCTGTGTGTGTTGTGTGTGTGCGTGCTTCGAGAATTCTCGACCAAAACCAGCCTCTGGGTGTCTGACTAGCACAGGGTAGAAAGCCAAAAAAAAAAAAAAAGTCACAAAGCGGGGCAGAAATGCGATTCCGTCACACCAGCGTTCAATCACTCCATCAGCCAAGGTTTCTCTTTTTTTTTTTTTTTTTCCTTTCGTGATTCACTAGGACGTCACGCAGTCTCCATCCAAGCGGTTGGGGGGTCCTCGCTTATATACGTGTACGCAGCGAAGCGGCAAAATGGGGCGTCCACAAAAATTCTTCCCCGTGCCGCACGGAAGGCACGCAGGCACTGCAGCGCGCCGCCCGGCTGCCCCGATATCCGCACAGTTCGCGCCCGTGTGTTTATATCTAGCCGCGCCGACTCGCTCTCTCGGAACTGATCGGTTGCGCATCTGCCTTACTTGCGCGAGCTCATCATATAGCCCCCGGACAGAACCGCGGGCGCGTCAGGCGCTGGTGGGTGTCGGCTTCTTCCTCTCAGTTCCGAGACCACGTGAAGAGTGCCCCCTCGCTTGCCGCCTATAGTGCGTGTGCTAACGCGTACACGCGCGCCGGTGGTATACCACTTCTCGCGTTTTCTCGTGTGCTCGGTGCGCGCGCATAAGTTAAATCTATATGCGTACGCGGAAGGCGAGTCTAGTTCGAATGTGCAGAGCGAAGTGACTCGTCATTAAAGAAGTGAAAAAAATAAATATATAAAAGGAAGGACCGCGGAGGAGTGAGATGCAAATGTAGACGTTCTCCGCGTTATATGATATTTGCACGCGCTTGGAAGAAGGAAGGAAGGAAGGAGGGTATTTTTCAGTTTACTTTCTCGCCGCGTATATGAGTCCCGACGACGTCCTATAAGCGAGGCATGATGCACGCCTTGATGCAGGCGAGAACTCGACGGGACGGAAATTACGCAGTGCCCGGGGCTGTGCCGAAAACACAGGTCGGAGGAAATGTTGTTGCGCGCGCGCACGTTTGATAAACAAAATGCGCGTGCTTCTCGGCAGCGTCACCGCGTTCGCGTGCCTGTGGTTTCGCCTTTGCGTAAAGGTTCGGGAATTTCACTTTTCGAGCGGATGGAGCTCCGGCCTACGCATTTCGCGCTCCGGATACGCAGGTCAACTCATATCCCTCGCGCAGGTGTGTGCTCTGGGGAACGAGGGTCGACGTTCAGCACGTTATGAGGTATCATTGATGATGTATAGTTAGCCGCTCAAGTGGTCAGTGTTGGTCAATGGCTGATAGTGGTAGCGACCAATCATTCGATAAACTAATCGGTCGGCCTGTCGATCGGTGATTTACGGATGATAATTTTAAGAGACGGAAATCTTTTGGCGCTTTCGCCTTGAAATTGAGCCGCGAAGAACGGAGTAAAAAAATTGTTTTTCCTGTACGCAAAACACGTACAAACAGTACAACGCGTCACGTACAAACCAACGAAGAAAAGAAAATGACAGTACAATCCCTTAAAAAAGAAAGGAAAAGCGCCAAAGAAAGTACAAGGTGTCCCGAATTGTGGGTGTGCTTCATGACTCCATGGACGATGTTGATGTATGCTCGGAGTGCATAGACAGTAATGCAGGTAGAAGGTGCGACCCTTTTGTTTCTACCGCGTTTTTGTCCTCGAGTGAAAATCGGTTGTCCTTGCTCCCCAATCCACGCTGAGATAATGACATTAAGCCGCTGAAAATCGCATTGCCGATAATATAATTGTCAAGTGTAGGCGCTACACAAGGAAGCCGCTCGGATCATTTAACAGGAGGTTGGAGTCTCTCGTCAAGACCGAATAGCAGCCGAAGTATCCATTGGAACCCTGGACTGAGTGCCTGCTCACTTGATCCTCAATTACCTCGAACGAAATAAGTTTACCTCCTCCTCCTCCTCCTCCTCCTCCTACTACTACTACTACTACTGCTGCTGCTGCTGCTGCTGCTGCTGCTGCTACTACTACTACTACTTATCCCGTCCACCTTTCGCACCGCAGTTCCGTTTTCGATCATGAATCGATTCCTTCAGAATGTACCCGTTTGTCCGACATTGAATGCCTCAGCATAGCGGCTGCTGTTTTCTGTAGATGGTCTGTCTTTTCTGGCTTTCTTCTGTCGTCTGGAGCTTGCTTCCTCCCACCTATATTTCAGCGGCTTGCTAAACTAGCTTTTTTCTTTCTTTTTTTTTCTTTTTGTGCATCGTTCATCCATCAGTCTCCGCGTTAAGGCAAGCCCGACGCGAAATTTGTGCCTCATAGGAACGCACATTCATAGGCGGACCATATTTCGCCTCAGCGTATAGTTACGCGCAGCGCGATGAACGACGCGAAATGATCACGACGCAGGTTAAACGTGACGCTTCTTCTCCGCTACCTGCTGCTCTGTGTACCGCACCCTACCCTTATACCGGGAATCATGGTTTGATAACTGCTTTTGCGTGTACGAGAAAACTATACAACGGATCGGGTCGGTCCACTCGCAAGCGAACTGCGAAGAAGGCGGTCGTCGAGCGCGTCGCGCCCTGCGTCGATGACGTGGTACGACGTCACTGCGCGCAACTAACCACACACACGTAGCGGTAGATATGCACGCTGGTCGCAGCGCCGAATATGGAGGCACACATGTCAGGGGCCCGGCAGAGTGCGGCCTTCCATCACCGCACGGCAGCTTGGCCGCCACCGTGCGATGGCTCGGCGCCGAATGCATAAAAGATGGGCGCCCTCTTCTCTCTCTAGGTGCCGCGCGCACTCCGCAGCAGCGCGACGACGTTCCTGCGGCCTCCGCCCTGCCGTGCGCTCCCCACCCCGCCATTCCTCCTCGCCGCGTACACCCTTTCGTTGAGCGCTTCTTCCTGAGGCGCGTTTTCTCCTCGGGTACAGTGGCGGGTCATAGCCCCGATTTGCCGGCGATATTCAGGTACACACTCACAGGATGCTGCGCTGTAGCAGTGCGATGTGCGTAGGCTACGTCAGGATATGCGGCTGGCATGTACAGGTGATCCCGTGCAGTGTCAGCGGCTGGCACATTTTTCGAGGCGTCTCTCTCTATCTCTCGGCTATAGTTTAGTGCCGAGCGAGCAGAGTACTGTGCAAAGCTGTATTGGTCATCTGTCCGTTGTGATAAAACCACTTATCAACGGGATTCCATGTGCGAAAACCACGATGTGATTATGAGGTACGCCACGTGTAGTGGAAGGCCCCGGACTACTTTTGACCACGCGGGGTCTTTTAGTGTGTACCTAAATCTAAGTATATCCGGGTGTTGTTCTGCGTTTCGATCCCATCGAAATGCGGCCGCCGTCGGCTGGGGTTCGACCCCGCGAGCTCGGGCTCAGCAAGTCAACACCCTTAGCCGTTAAGCTATACAACGGCGGCGGGGTGGTGGTAAACTACGACTGCATTAGCAGATTGGGCTAAAGGGTTCTGGTAGAGCCTGTGTGTCCACGTGAAATTAAAGAAGCCAAGGTGGCCAAAATTTACCGAGCCCTCTACTACGGCTTTTCTCTCCTCTCTGCTCTTTCATTCCCTATGACTCCACAGGCTCTGACCCGTGCCCCCGACAAAGGCTGCAGCAAACAGCGTCGATGCTTTCTTAACCGAACCAATAATAATAATTATCGTTATGGCGTTTCATTTGGCAAGACGTTAATTAGGCCGGGACTTCGGCACAGCACCAGCACAACACATACGCGATGATGATAATATATAGATGAGGAAAATGCGCGTAAGAACACCCACATTTATTATTATTATTATTATTATTATTATTATTATTATTATTATTATTATTATTATTATTATTATTATTATTGATAAGAAAGTAACGCTCGCGACGTTCCGTTGAACCATGTGTCTGATATCAAATGTCGCGATTCCGCGATGTGTCACGAAGTATAGCCGCTGGGTCCACGTGATCCTATAGGAATGGAGTATATGAACACTGCAAGACGAAAGCATGCGTCTCTCTCTCTAACGGTCACAAGGTTGCATCTGGCAGCTTAATTTAAGGCATCTTGTTGCATCCGAATGGGAGCGCGTAGGGCCACCCCACCACGGTGGTCTAGTGGTTATGGCACTCGGCTGCTGATCCAAAGGTCGCGGGATCGAATCCCGGCTGCGGCGGCTGCATTTCGACGGAGGCGAAATGTTGAGGCCCGTGTGCTGTGCGATGTCAGCGTACGTTAAAGAACCTCAGGTGGTCGAAATTTCCGGACACCTCCACTACGGCGTCTCTCATAATCAGAGCTGGTTTTGGGACGCTATACAGACCGAACCACCGCGCAGGGTCGCTGCAGATGAGTCTTGACGACGCGGACAGGCGCGGCCGCAAGATGCGATGGGTTTGTGCCCCACCAGTCATGTTTTCGGAACCCGTAGCGTGAAAGCATGCCCGCCACTGCCAGTAACTATAGCGAACTTGCACTGTTGGCACAATTTGTAGGCTGTGAGGGATTGTTGTTTTGATGGAAGAATATGAGCGGTGTAGCCGAACTCCTGCGAAACGCATGCCGCCAAAGCGTTCAGTGTGTTCTCAGAGTGTATCCCGGAATTCTTGAGACTTCACCGACTTGACATCGCAACTGCAGTTGTCCGCGCCCAGCTCATGTGCTGCTAGAGATAATGAAAATGCGCTAAATACGAAAAAAAGTCAGCCGTATTATTAACCTTCCACAACTAACTAACTAACTAACTAACTAACTAACTAACTAACTAACTAACTAACTAACTGCATAAGTGTATAAATACCCATGTAATGCATAAATACCCGTGTAATAGATTGGGGTGCGCGTTAGGGAACTATACAGGCAGTCAAAATTCGCCCGGAGCCAATACGGCGTGCCTCATGGTTATTCATAATTATGTCAATCTTTGCCTCGTCAAACCGTCACTCTTGACGGCAACATAGCGGCTAATCAAGGCGGAATAAAGAGCTAAAACGAAGGATGTGTCTTGGAATCTCTGCAGGAAGCCCGTGGTGCATGTCTTGGAGTTTCTTTCTTTGAGGCTGCATTGTCAGGTCTAGCTTTATCTTTATCGGTTACTATCAAATACTTATATTCTATTCCCTAAGAGCCAAAGACCGAACTTTTGCGAATATTTAGAGAGTCGGCAGAAGCCGAAATATGGTAATGTATCTCGAAATCCGTGTCGCCAGAAGGAGAGTATGACCTTCGAGATGCGTAGGCTCATTTATTATGAACATACACTCCCGAAAGAATACTTTGTCAGTCTAATCTGACATTAGTTTTTTTTTTTCTTAGAGAAACTTCTAGTTAACTTTCTCTGCTGCACATGATACGTTTCGAACCAGCCGGTGACGAGTGCACGGAGATTGGCGTTTGTAAGTTCGCTTTCTTTTTGACCTCAATCCTCCTCTAATACAACACCATAATCAGGATTAATTTGCTGAATACCTTTCTCTTTTTCTTACGAAAAACTATACCTCACTATAGGTTGTGCGAATGCCAGCCCTCACTGCATGGTCGAGGTTGTACACATTCGTTTACTGCACTAGGAGTTTGAAACATCGAATGCACTTTGCCGTGTGCGTGCGTGTTTGTGCATTTCATTCAATTCTCATAGTCGCATCTCCTTTCTCTCCGTTGCTTTTGTGACGCCGCGGACACTTGCAATGTTTAACACAGTCGAGTAATCTACGAGTGGCTATTTGAGGAACAGTCCGACAAGGTCCACATAGGTCGCCTAAAGTCGAAGTTCGAACGAACGACGGAGATAAGACGACAAGTCAACAACCAGGCCCTCCCTGGGGGACTGTGTGCGTTTATCAAGAGTGTGCCTAGCCGAGTATATCCAACACATACTACAGCTTACATATATAAGGACATCTCCACGTTCTCGTCCAGTGCTTACTCATATTTCGTGTTCCTGTCCTTGCTGTTGGTAAGTTTACATTTACAGGCAGGGACGCAGCTGAGAAGAAAAGTGTATTACGCCGTCGCGTATACCGGCGACACACGTGAATGAGGAAGTATTCGTGCGGCTTCCAAACATGACGGGTGGTGCCCATCAAAGCGACCTCGACAGTTTTACGCACCATCCACGTTGCCGTAAGAATAGGGAAATCAGTCTCCCATTCCGCGTTTTTTCTTTACACACATCGGCCCAATCTAAGGAGAGCCGAATTTCGTACGCGCAGCCTGTATCGCCCTCCTCGCGAGAGTGGCATATTGATCGTGCTGGACGGTCTGTGTGCGCATATTTTTTTTCTTCTTATTTCTCATCCTCCTGGCGTTCATTTTTACGTCGCGCGAATACGAGACACCAGCTGCAGAGTACTGGGCGTGACACGACCGAGCGAGCGTCGGTTGAGCCGACGCGCAGCAGTTGTCGGCAGCAGGGGCGGCGGCTCGGCCGGTCGGCGATGGTTGTGGGTTTTTTCGCTTGAGCGAGCTTCCCGAGCGCGGCGCCAGGCGTCGCAGTCACCGGCAGCGTCGTGAAACGCTGTGCGCGTGCGCGGTGGGCTGCCCGCGCTCGCACGTTTTTCGGTTTTCGCCAAGCGCGCGGAGTCGTGCATTGGCTGTAGCGGAGGTTCCGCTAAGTGGAGGTGTTTTGTTGTGGCTGCGTCGGCGGTGGCGGTTTGTCCATCGCGCGCGGTGGTGTACTCGTTGCGACGATGTACTCTTTTGACCGGTACCGTTGAGTTTCGTCCGTTGGAGTCTACGTGCCCGCGTTTGTTTACTCCTGCATCTGTACTGGTGTGTGCGCGTTTAGTGGTCCCTGCGTGAGACCCCCCCGTGCGTCAATGTGTGTATTTGAGTTGACGAGCTTCGTTCGAGGAAACCAGCTCTGCGTGCGACGACTACAGGCCTGTGGTTAACCTTGTTTATCTATAGATATCCTTTTCTGGTGTTTTGGTGGTGTGTGTGTACGTGCGTGGCCGTCCGTTTCAGTGTTCAAGGTTTTGGGATGTGCAAGTCTTGGTAACTATTCATTGTTTCCACATCGCTGTCTTCCAAACTTCGCGCGTTCGTACGTTGCGTTCTCAATTTACAGTTTGAACTGTGCATTGCCGCATTTGTTCCTGGCGTGTTCTGTCGTCGATATGTCGCAATAGGTATTACATCTCTCTTGAGGTAGAGGTGGTCGAACTTGTCAAGTTTCGCTGTCCGCCACGTGCTTTCAAAGAAAGGCGAACGAAACGTATTCCAGGGTTGCTTGCAGTACGTTTCATCGGCAAGTAGTAGCCGTTCGGAAAATTACGTCTCTATGTGCGCGACGTAATATTTCGTACTTGCGTAACACGTTCGAAGCTGCGGCGTGCAATTTGCCTGAATTACACACGACGGCTTTGCCGTGAGTCCAGGCTGTTCTTTCTTTTTTAAACAAAAGGTTGCGTCTCCGCCACGGGTCACGAGGGAAGAGAACAGTGTCTTTTGTTACGGCCTCGCTGTTTCCAGTCTCACTTCACCGCGTGTGCTGAGCATAGACAAAATGCGCATCTTTCGCCTGCACGTTATACCGTTCTTTCACTGCCGCCTTTGCTGAATAAACGCCGTGACTGGCAAGCAAGAGTTGGGCCCGCTTGAAGGGAGAAACTTTTTTTTCGTGAGCACTTGAGTGCGGCTGCCAGCCGGTCTCCTCTCTGGCATTGTCTTCTGTGTCGCCAGAACAGTCCGCGCTTAGCACCACGGACAAAAAAAGAATACGAGGCACCGTTATTATACCTGGCACATTGTGTGCGTGTTCTCTCTCCCTTTGTCGCTGAGCGTTTCGTTAGCCTTGTGCTCCCTGCGTGTCGGGAGCGAAAAAAAGCGAGAGCTGACACGGCACGCCGTTTCTTCACGTGGGCACCGAAAGAGTTAGTTTCTGTCTAGGGTACTTTTCTTTTTTAAAGAGGAACGCGCTCGTGCAACTTTCGTTGTTTTGTCGCCGTGTTCATCTCGCCGCTGTTTTGAGGTCAGATGGCGGGTTGACTTTCTCAGTCGATTGTCCCCTTGTGGTTGCCACGTTCTCCTACCGTGTAACTATATCAAATGACACCACTTTCCTGCTCTTATTGCAAGTCAGTGACGGCCTAACGTCACGTCTCCATTCGTGCTCCATTTCAGTTGTGCCTGTCGGTTCCCACTGCGGAGCTCCTCCACCTGTCACATCGCCTGCTTTCACAGCACGCGTGATAAGTGGTGCCGGCGTGTCGGCGGCACAAACCAACTGCTGGAGCGGTGCTTCGTTCCCGTATAAGGCGAGCTAATGGCGGTGTTAGGTTGCTAGCGATAACGCACGATCCAGGCGAAGTGGGGAGTTTTGTGTTCGTCGCACCTTGCGTTCCACCTTGTACTGAGCGTTCGTCTTCCTGCTGTCGTAGTACATATCTGGGCGCAGTGTACCTTCTGGTAGCGACGCTACACCTTGTATCGAAGCGGCTTCTCAGTTGCCAACACAGGTACTAAACGGTTCAGACGTGTTTTCATTTTTCTTGCCAGTTCTTGGACAGCTCTGAGCCACCACCGAGGCTTCTCTATTCTTCTTCCCCGTCCATCACTTTTCGTTGAATTCAAAGGCAGTTGTTCACCCTGTTTGCATTCGTTGTTCAGATACGACAAGATGGTCGTATCGTTGGTCGCATTTAGGCCGGGCCCAATGACCACAAGGTCTTCACACTCAGACCCATAGGAAAAGGAAGCGAGGCGGCTGTACCCGGACGGTGGCTTCGGTTACGCAAGCTCGTTTTTTTTTTTTTTTCATCCGCTCCGGTTGTTGTTGCTGCCATTGCTCCTGCTCTTCAAGGAGTGAGGGGGCATCCGGAACGAAAACGATAATCAACAGCCCGCGTTGCGAGAAGGGGGGTGAGGCACAGATTGTGGGCGAGAGAGAGCTCGAAACTTACCAGAGGAGCTGCTGACCGCTGGGATCGGCTTTCGCGTTCGACCTCTGACCCCAAGTGTGTGTGTGCGCCCTGCGCGAGGAATGCCGGACTCTTCCGACAAGAGCGCGCCTTGGACGAGGGCGAGGCTTCCTGCTGTTGCTGCCGGTGCCACGGGGGTTCCGGAATCTGCCCGTGATCGGCCCGTCGGTTCGGGATGACGCCGCGCGCAGCCTGGGAGCGGCTTAAAACTGGCCACTGAAACAACGGCGCCGCGTTGAATTTCTCGACCGCAAGATAACTCGGCTCCGTAGCGACGTTTGCCGAGCCTGCGTCGCTGCTCTCTACCAGCTGTAGCGCGCAATTTCGGCCTGGGCGTTTGTTGGCGGTGTAACCTTTTCCTGACTTTTCGTGGTCTTCCTTGTTCAGTTTGCTGAGTCTTTTTCTTACAGTTTTTTTGGGTACATAAGTGTTTTGCGCTCTTGTTTAACTTCGTCGAGTCGGTCTTGTTGATGTGCGTCGCGGCGGGCCAAAATCCCGCCATACATTTCGCGAGTGGGATTTTTTATTTTCTTTTCGGTCTTGTGAAATGGGGAGAGACGAAATCGCGTCGTTTGGACTGTGCCCCCATGTTGAAAACTGTGCTCGCGTAAATTGAAGTGAGACGCTGAGAAGTGCGTGCGCCGTCCCTCGTTGCGGATAGTGTACCACTGCTTCCCAAGAGGAACTATATCGTCTTTCCGGTGAGCGACGGTGAAGCCATCAAAATGACGGAACGCTTCACACGGGGCTCTGGAAGGCCCCTGGTTACCAAGCAAAAGAGCATGGATGACGTGCTATCGGAGCTACAGGGGAACGCCATGTTTCTCAGGTAGGATGCGCACGGTGGATCCTCGTGCACCCCGATGCCGTTGTAGTGGCGCCCGCGTCTACAAAATATATGTTCCCCGAGCTGTAGCGGTTTTTCATTGCACGAGTGATGAAAAACAGCTGCTCCTTGGCAGGAAAGTGCATTTGCAATGAAGAAGGAGCTCGAAAACCCATGCATGGTACAAGTGGTATGCTTACTTCGGTAGATGCTACAATAGAAAAGGTGCCCAGTTAGCCATGTATACCGCATGCTCTCACCTGCCGCGCCATTTTTTTTTTTTTTTTAAGCTGGGTGTTTTGCTCATTCTTGCCGGACGTATGAGATTTCTGTGCGGTTATAACTTCTCAGTGTGTTCTAAGCTCGTGATTGCTTAAATGTGCCACAGGGAAGAATACTTTTTCACCTTCCCTTGCGAAGTGTTTCCGTTTTCTGTTTCGTGGTCTTCTGTTACAGATACGTGCGTGCATGTTTGTTTTATACATTTGGGTTTTCTTGCAGTAAGATAAGGTGCTATAAATGTTGGTACGCTACTAAAGACGAGCGCGGGACATTTGATGAAAACTTCTTTGTAGACAGCCTGCAGCTGCGGTGATTTTTCTAACTTTATCCGCCATTTCATTTCATATCTATAGTGGCATGTAGTATATGGTCAGGTGTTTGTGTTGCATTCTGTTCTATATTTTTTGTTCTAACAATAGCACTGTTTCTCCAGGTCCGAATGAAACCGAGGTACGGGGAAAAACACTTGTCACACTTAAATTACACGACACTATTACAGTATATTACCGCCATGTATTTTACAGCGCACAATTGGCTTCGTGGTGAGAAACTCGCACAACTTCCGCGCCCAACGCGGAAGAAGTGACGCATAGTTTTTTTTCTTCCCGTTCGCGTTTTTCAAGTGTCGCGGTGGATGCTGCCCCGTCTTGAAGAGATAGAGATTCTAGCTAAGGAAGTGAAGCAAATAGGGTGGAGAGTGCACGGTAACTGTCTCTCAGTGAGGACACCTCAGCCGAAGCACTCAGGGGATGGGGGTATTAAAGGGACAGAGAGAAGAAAGAATGGAGGCAGAGCTCATAACCACACCATGTCCGGCCGCGGAAAAGGGGAACTAACACACCCAGCCCCGTCTTGAAGACATATTTCAGCTTCAACGTGTGCAAAAGAAAGCGTTCAGCTTCAACGTGTTCGAAGGGAAGTGTGTGGGGAGGGGGAGACGTTTTTAACGAAAAAGCTGGAGGCGTTTGTCGGCCTGACACGCTCCTAAGCTCGTGGCCGTGTGTGAGTAACAACGTACTCGTTTCTCGCACAGCCGGCTCGTACACCCACAGCCACGTAATCATCCTCACGAAGATGTGTAGATTACATATTAGGCGTGCAGGCATCGCGCGCTTGCGCACCCCGTGCGATTAAACTTTTGGCGCTTAATCCGCAAGGCATACAGAAAGGCTGTGCACCTATGCTCCCGGATGGCGCGTACTACGTCACTGCTTTGGTGAGAGATGAGGCGTTTACCGTCCCGACGTGTTGAAAGCCGCGCGTGGCAGCGTTTGCATCCAGAATTGAGTGAGGAGCGCTGATACCGGCAGCTTTCCGCAGCGTTGTTCGAGGCGCAGCCCGCGACGACGCGCGGTGAAATGTGACTAACGGTATCTATACGATAACTTCTACGGACGAATGTCTAGGGCCTAGATTAAGGCGCCTGTTCTGCTGACTGGGCCGTTTTGGTCGCCCGATTTCTCTTGCTCATGTCCGCGGTTCTGTTTGATAACATCTCTCCTAGCCGACGTATGGCGTTCCTTATCTATATAGGAGCCACGTTCGGCGCTGTCTGTGCGCGCAGCTCTCGCTTTGTCTATCGCTTGCGAGGGTTCTTTCTGCATCTTCAGAGATAAGTGTTGATATTCAGGTGCAACTGGCGAGGGAAATTCACTTCCAGGGTCTCGTGTGTGATAACGCAAAGGTCTGATAATAGTAACTGGTGGCGTTTTATGCGGCAAATTTCACGATGTGAGTATGAGGCGCGCCCCGTAGTGGAGGGATCCCGAGTAGGCTTTACCACCTGGGGTAGTTTTAACTTGTATCTAAATCCTAGCATACGGGTGTGTGTTACACCCCCCCCTCCCTCCATTTAAATGCGGCAGCTATGGCCGGGATTACAACGCAAAAGTCTGAGGACGCTCGTTGCGCAAGGGCCTCAATCAACTAGCGTCTTCCGAAACCCAGTTGCAGATGTCTGGGGAAAGAGAAAGAATGAAAACAACAAGCAGTAGCGGGTGTGCAACATACTCTCAGCTATCAATTCACGTAACAGATTTCAGAAGCGACGTCGGGCTCATTTCCCGAGGTTTACTTCCTGATAAATAAGAACGCCTGTGGCGCCCGTCTTTGGCGTGGCTGCGGCGCAGGCTGAGCCCGCAGGTGACCTGTGCGCGCCATATCTTGGAGATAATCAGCGCCCGCGGTGGAAAGACTGGCGAGCCGAGGTGGCTGATGGCTTGATTGGTGCCGTCCTCTTGCCCGTCTGGCGTTGGAGGCCGTGCGGTGTCGAGTTTCGCGGACGCGTTAGAGCGAGAGGCTGCACGAGGCGCTTGCTTGGCGTCTGTCTGCGATGTTCGGTACACTGTAGCCTCGCGACGAGTGCCAGCGATCGTCGACGGTGTGTTCAGGGTGGGCCATGGAATACGGAATGCCGAGCTGGTCATCCTTGATTGATCACTTCTGCCTTCACAGGCAGAAGTCACCAATCCCTGGCCATTTCCGATTCCTGATTGGTCGGCCCTGCCTTAACAGGCAAAACTGACCAATCAGGGCGTGCTAACCCGGAATAGTATTCCGTGGTACGGTGTAGGACCCCTGTGTTCATGTGGTGCCGCTGAACACGTTCGCAGCCAATACCACTATCCTCCTTACTTCGCGTGGTTCCTGGGAGCGTTGCTGTCGCAGTCGTCGACTGTCGGTTCGGTGGGGTGCGCAGCTTTTTATTATTATTCTTTTTACATTGTGTACACGCTTGTACAAAGAGCACAGCCAGCTGTATCGAAAGAAAAAAAAAAACGCTCATCAGAGCGGCTGTCGTCTTTCTGCAGTAGTCTTCGTTCGACCGAGTCCCCTTTGAGCTCGCGCGCACCGACTCTCCCCCCCCCCCCCCCCCCCCCGTTTTTTTTTTTCTTCGAAACAACCCAATCTTCGAGGCCTGGCTTGGTAGCAGCGGAACACGAAAAGAAGATCGTTAGTCCGGAGATCTCTCAGCGCTAAACAAATAAACGAGAAAAGGAGAGCATGCGCGCACTTCTTTTTCTAACGTTCCGCAATCCGAAAAGGGGCTGAGTGTGGTTCAACAAATTTTCCCTGCGGCATCTCGAATGCACATGAGGGCAGCTTTTGTGTCTTGTGGGGAAAAAACAAAGTGAGACAATGACGCCGTGTCCCCGCGGCAGGCGCAGGATATTTTACTGCACTAAGCACTGTACGCTCCCGACCACGCGCCCCGCCACGGTGGTCCAGTGGTTATGGCACTCGGCGGCTGACCCGAGGGTCGCGGGATCGAATCCCGGCCGCGGCGGCTACATTTAGATGGAGGCGAAATGTTGAGCCCCGTGTACTTCGCGATGTCAGTGCACGTCAGGGAACCCCGGGTGGTCGAAATTTCCGGAACCATAATGGAGATATGGCGTCTCTCATAATGAGAGCTGGTTTTGGGACGTTAAACCCCCAAATCGTCGTTCCCGACCTTGGTCTCTTCCGGCTTCGGCGCAGCTGCAGAAGATGCTCGCGCTGCCAAGCTTGCTAGACCGCGCGAAGCATCTGCTTTCGTTTCTTCCAAAGTGTTCGAAGATAAGCCTCCGACGCCTGCCCCCCCCCCCCCCCCCCCTCCTCCTCCTCCTCCTCCTCCACCCTCCCCGATTTTGGGCCGGAAAGGGTGTCGGACGTCTGCCATTGACGAAACTGCCCGGTGTCAATGGGACGTTGTCTGTCGGGTCGTCTTGCAACTGTATTGAGGGTGCGGAACTGCATGACGGCTTCTGTCTCGGCTAGTATTGTCTACAGCTCAACAATGCCAAGGCACTGTGGCCGCGCACAGTTCGTAGAAACGTGCCTACCGCGGTGCTTGTTCCACGCTAAAATTTCGCTCTACGTTGGCATTAGCGAAAATGCTCGCTTGTCGGGGGTGACGGAAGAGTGGATTTACAGCGCGATGGCATAAAGACTTGTCTTTGTCTAGTCTTTTGTGTCTTTTCGCTGTAAATCCGCTCTAATGAATTTCCAACAAGCCCAAGCCGCATCTCTTATTGTGGAGGATGACGGAAAGCTGTCCGAAATGTCGGGAGCTCTCTTGAAGCGCCTGACTGAACGTCTGTGCATTGTTCGTGTAGACGACGACTCTGTGCGACCGCCTGCGCGATGCGAAGCGGCGAAAATGTTTTACAAAAACTGTCGGTAGTCATGTCCGTCGCCAGCACGGGATGCACTGCCTGCCTTTTCTGCATATGAAAACACACACACACACACACACACACACACACACACACACACACACACACACACACACACACACACACACACACACACACACATTATACGATTTCAGTTCCTTCTCGTCTCTCGCTCTTCACGGACAGATGCGAATACCGACGCCGACCACCTCCAAGGGGTCCGAGGAGGCTGGTCCGAACGGGCGACAGACGTCCCGTGGAATCGTGAACACTTGTGGAACTGCAATCCCTGCACGCTATACACACGCACGCGCAACACTTCTTATCAGCTGACATCCACGAAGAGTCCAGTACACTTCGCGCCATTGCGGAAGTGTCTCTGCTGATATCCGCAGGCCAAAGTTGCCGAATGAGCACGCTGCTCAATCAGCACAGTGTTGTGCTGCTCAAGCACGCTGATCACGATGAGCACGCTGCTCACTGCAGTACAACGTGCCGTTGGCCGTCGCAGTATGGTCCCTAGAATACTTGCAAGTATTCTAGGGACCAGTAGTCTGAGGTCAGTTTCTGTCAAGAGAAAGTATCCGAAAGGGGCCGTCTCTATCTCTTCGAGTAATGAATGTTTTTTTGTGCGGGGAGTCTCTTGGCAGTTCGACATCCGCTTCGAAGTTCGCCAACAAGAGTATCAGTTTGCGCTTTCCTTAGCGGCAGGGCGTGGGCGCTGTCGATCTCTTCAGCACTGAAGGGTTCATTATGGCCTTATAGCACGTTGGCTGCTCACGAACTTAAGAACCAGCGCTGTTATACCTTGCCCACTTTCGTAGCCTATAGCCGGTGCGCCAAGGTCGAGTATTTCGCCTCGTAACCAATAGAAGCAGCACGAAACAAGCGAAGGCTGTAAGGAAAACGAACACAACAGGGACTAGCGCGACAGGTCAGCGTTATAGTCATGTAGTGTTCGTTTTCTCTGCTGTATTCGTTTGTTTCGCGCTGCTTATAATTTGTCACAAGATGAACTGGCTCGCCCACACCAAGTTGTCGCTATCACGTGTTTCGTCTGCGTCGTTCTCAGAAGCATTCAGTGCGTGTTTTTTTTTTCTTTTTTCCTATTCTATCTCCTTGGGCATTGAACGTCCAGATTACTGCTCGGTCGGCCATAAACATATAAACCCACATAACCAAATATAACCACCATATAACCCCATATAACCCCACATAACATCATCAGAAGGACCGACTTGTGAGCGAGTCGTGTAATACATACTAATGCAGTGGCGCGCAAAGCAGGCACAATCACAAGGAAGAACACGAACACTGCGCACTCGCAGTGGTCGGGCATGTCACCTCTCCCTGAAACGTCCACAGCGGCCCGTTGCGCTACAAGTGGCTTGACTTCATGTGGCACGCCGTCAATCCGCGAGTCTATAGTGGTCCGCCGGGTTCGTTTCTTTTTCCAGGCCATGTGCCGCCATGCTGCTCTGTCGGGTGTTTTGCTTGATCTCGGTGACACTGTTTCTGACAAGTTCCTTCCAGCTCGATGCATCCTCTCGCATTCACCTGAGTGCAGAGCCCGTCCACAATGAGCTCAGGCAAATTAACAGATCAGATTATTGCTGTCAAAAACTGATAAAAAAAAAAAGTCGAGCAGGCGGCGCTCCAGCGTGACAGCTTTCACTGGAGCTACCTGCACTATACGTAGTAACCATGCCAGAGCGTTCGGTTACACCTTCACGGCAGGAGTTCTTGCATCTATGCAAATACATGCAGCATCCTGTAAGCTCTGTCAGTTTTGATTGCTTTAAGTAAGGGAGGCTCTCCGCACCTCTCAGCCCAGTTGTCTAGCTTACGGTCAGGCAAATATTAAGCCCACGTGATTTCGTCCTTTCGGATGTCCTGAAAATCGGCTTTGACCCGTATAGTGTACGCCGACAGAAGTCGAGGGGAATCATGCAATCCGGCCGTTCTTGCAGGGCAAAACGTGCTGCGTTTAAGTGCTGAGCACATTAGGGGCCCAGGCTGTCGGCGCCTAATGTGTGATGCTGTGTCGCGTCACGCACCGAAAAACACGAGCTTACATGTATCGATCAATTGTGGTTAAATCGATCAATAACTGTTAAAAATAAGCTGAATGGATCCAGATTAAGAGCGGTTAAGATGCACCATGCAGACTAGTGTAATAAAATAAAAGATGCACAATAAGGGTAATTAATCGCATAGTGAGATCAGATTAAGGCAAAATACTTCGAAAACGCCGACGACAAACACATGACAAACACAAGGGGAAACACATCGATGCTGCGCGGAAAATTTCTTTCGCTTCCTGATAAATCTATTTTGACTTCCTTGACAGCCTCAGCACTGCTTAGCGGATCGTCTGTACGCACATTCTGTTCTACGACAGATAGGCCGTTTCGGAGTAATTTTGTTTGATTTTCTTAAAGTGATATTGTAACGTGGTCGCCGAGAGCAACGAACTCGATGCCATTCTGAAGTGAAATATTGTCATTCTGAACGCTTTCATTTTGTAGTAGACGATTGCCTTGCCCGGGACTGCTGGCGTGCCACAACAACCGCAACGCATCTATGTCCTGAAAAAGCTGCACTCAACCCAACTTTTAAAAAAAGAGGAAGCATTAAAGGAAAAAAAAAAAAAAAAGCGAGGACATCGGCGACTAGCGCTATTCCATGACGTCGGCGGAAACAGAGCAACATCCCTAACAACTCCAATTTCTGCGGAATAAGAAAGAAAATGAGCAAATAACAGACCTCTCCGCGATCTTGTAAAATAGATACGCGAAAGACGAAAACAACGCTGCGCTCGCTCCGATAAAAGAGCTTAGCGAAACAGCGGCGGGTGGTATCGCTGTCCGGTCCCCCCTCAGACATCCGCGACATGCAACTTCCTTTCGAATCGACGCTCATTGTTCGCGGCCGCTCTTAGTCAGTGCGGCCTTCCTCCTCGTCCGCTGCTACTTTCCTTCTTGTCATATTTTCTCAATGCCGAAAATGCCGGGTCCTCGGCAGCTGCTCAAGCCTCCGTTCCTCGCTGTTTCTCTCGTGTGACAAATTTCGCTCTGTCCTAAAGCCCTTCGCTCTTTTTTTTTTTTTTTTTGCCCTTTCCAATAGAAACGGCTCAGCTGACTCATAAACGTCGGCGACGGGAACCGCCGCGATCGTTAGACACTTCTGCGCCTTGCGTCATTGTGTGCAGTCGAGTGGAGTCGAGTCAGCAGCTCGATGCGTATACCTGTTCGATGTTTTGACTTTCAAAGCGCAGGCCTGTTACGAGTATTTATTTATTTATTTATTTATTTATTTATTTATTTATTTATTTATTTATTTATTTTAACAGCGGTAGTGTTTAGGGGCCAGCCATGTCGGCTGTCACGCCGAAGGGAAAAGTGGACTCGCTCTTGCGCTATACCCACTATACCACTCTGTTATGTGATAGTGATTATGCGAAGCGCAATAAGAAAGAAAGAAAGAAAGAAAGAAAAGAAAGAAAGAAAGAAAGCCAATTCATAGGCTGCGCAAGATAGATTCATGCCCTCGACCGACTACCCACACATTTGTCCTCAGACCACTGCGACGTGGCAGTGATAGTGAACTCGAAACACTTGCCCCCAGCTCAGCTGTTTACTCAGATTTCACAGGCCTGGAACCAGCTTTGCTCTTTTTCTCTCTCTCTCTGTTTTTTTTTTTACTTCGCATGGAAAACTACGGCTATCGTTGCGCCTCAAGTAGAGCGAACGTGCCAGGAGGAAGTAATGAGGAAAGAGTGAACGGTAGTGTGCACACACACACACACACACACACACACACACACACACACACACACACACACACACACACACACACACACACACACACACGCACGCACGCACGCACGCACGCACGCACGCACACACTCGCCCACTCGCCGTCTGTGTCAGTCAGTCGTACGGATGCTGTCTCGCACCGCGAGATGTCACTCGGCCGAGATGGGCTGGAACGAATTTGACATGCTCTTGGGGCGCGGCGGGAGGGCTGACCTCATTATATTTAATGAGGACGTAATGGTGTGTGTCTCCAAACGCGCGTTCCCGTGCCGCCCCAGATGGTACGTGTCGTCCGGCCTCGCGGCCGGAAGAACAAAAGGGCGACGTTAATTCGGCGGAACTCTTAGTGTTTGGGGGATGAAAAATACAAACGGGACGGGATCCAAACGACATAGGGATGTTCCTTTTTCTTCGTTTGCGAGACGTCTTTGCAGCGAGTGAAAGGGGGCTTTCACGGGACTTCTGTGGTCAGGCGTGCTCGGATTTTTTTTTCCTTTGGGGAGTCTTATAATATCAGTAATTGGATTTGATATTTCAGCCTGTTTTTATGTTGAAACCCCGCTTGTTATATGCGCCCTTCGTGAGGACGTGCGTGTTGTACCCATTTTTTATTTCTTTTCTCTGTATAGAACGTACTGAAAATTTTTAACGTCACCTGTTGGAAATAACGTAATTGCAGTCCTCAAGTTCGTTTACTCCGACGCTACTTGCCCGGGAAATCCAAGTAATCGATCGGTCAAGTAGTACGCTGTCACTCGTTAGCATTCGAGCTAATTACTTTGCGACGCATACTGCAATTTGGACATTGTACCTGGTTCTAAGTCTGCGAGGCATATTCACTTGCGACGAATTGATGAGTCGGAAACGGGTGTCAAACATGCGGTCATAGAAATTCGCGTATTTCCAAGCACGTTAGTTTTCGCGTAAAAAATCGTTTTTGCGTATTGGAGCACGAAAATAACTCCAACGTACGTGCATTTGGTCGCGCATATTTGCGAATGAATCTCGTCTCGATATCGTGTGCCATCGATCCTTAAGTTGCGTTATTTGGACGATATACACTCCTTGCGAACTCCTCGAGTGTCGTAAACAAATTGATATTAAGGTTACGTAATTTAGTATTCACTAATTATGCATTTCGATGTCTCTCGTAAGTTGTTCGCTGCGTCCGAGCTCCCTCTCGCCCACACGCGCACAACTCTCGGACGCGATAGGGGAGGTTGTTTTTCGGCCGATGTTGTTTTTTAAGGCCGCGAATTTTCCCCTAAGCGGACCGCGTGTTTTGACAGTGCCAGACAGTCGCTCTGCTGGGACAATTAGTGAACGTCACCCCTTTCCTTCTACTGCGCTATTTGCAGTGAGCCCTTCGTGTGTGTACGAGTTGTCATGCGACGGATGTCGCAATGAGCGACGCAGGTCGCAACCTCGGCGTTGTTTCTGGGCGCGCATGGAGCGGCGGGCCATTTTCGCGAATGAAATATGTCGGAAGTGGTCACTCTGCATAAAAAGGAATGTAGCACGAGACTTGGCCGGTATTGCGGAGGGGGGGGGGGGGGGGAGCAAAAAGACAGTGTACGCGTATATCTAGTGGTTGTTAGAATCACTTTATCCTTGCTCGCTAATTGTCCAGCGCGGTATCTGCGTTACTCAACACGGTTGAAGGTTGATAACACGCATACGACGCCAGCAATGCCACCGTGTTTCGATATTTACTCCTTGTCGTGTGTGTGTGTGTGTGTGTGTGTGAGAGAGAGAGAGAGAGAGAGAGAGAGAGAGAGAGAGAGAGAGAGAGAGATGCGGAGTGATACTAGTTTCACAGCGAGGAATGTGGTCATCGAGAAAGGGCGACCGATTTTGCAACGTTAAGCGCGTTGCTATGTGCCGAATGACGCAAGCCATGAACTGCGATTCGTGACAGCGGAGTATTGGCAACCGCGGGCGATCAGCTGGTGGGGGCTTGCAGTTAGGATGTCCCCCTGTTTGTGTCGTTGTTTGTTTTTGCTTCTATTCTTCTTTTCTTCCCCTCGTACTTTGACATGGGTGTCATCAAGCAAATGAGTGTATCTAGCTCAGATAAAAAGAAAGAAGAAGAAAAAACGCCACAGGCACGTCCTTCAGTTGGCTGGCGAGAAAGCCATAGGGGGTGGGGTCGAAGTTCGTCGCGCGTGCTCCTGGACCGCCAACAAAACAAAACGCACAAAAGCTTGTACGCGCTTTCACGGCCGTGGGTCAGCAGGCGCACTGTCGCTCGTTGCGCGGCCCAGTCCCTATTTTTTTTCTTCGAGTGACAACGGTGTGTAGAAACAAGCGGCCACGCAGGGCATGCGGACCGAAATGTGCGCCTGTCTGGATGTCGCGCACCAGCCGTGACGAAACAGCTGTCTCGAAAGCGGTGTGGATGCCGGTCGATTAATTGATGATTGATTTGTGGGGTTTAACGTCCCAAAACCAGTTCTGATTATGAGAGACGCCGTAGTGGAGGGCTCCGGAAATTTCGACCACCTGGGGTTCTTTAACGTGCACTGACATCGCACAGCACACGGGCCTCAACATTTCGCCTCCACCGAAATGCAGCCGCCGCGGCCGGGATTCGATCCCGCGACCTTCGGATCTGCAGCCGAGTGCCATAACCACTAGACCACCGTGGCGGGGCGCCGGTCGATTGATGGTCGAAGACCATTTAAGAATATATATACAGGACCTGCGGCACATAAGTAAGGTAGGCTGAGGCACTATATATGCCTCTCTCACCTTTAGTGCTGTATAGTACATGTAAGGAATGCGCCGTTGGGAAACCTGCTGGCTGCCAGTAGCTTTCCCAGAGCGCATCTGTGTAGAGCATACGCTAGATGTGGTTGGGCTTGATGTATAATCCCGTTGTCGCTCGTCTCTCATCACTCTGCGCGATAACACATGTAAGCGCAGCGTGAACGAGACGGTTGAAGTCTGTAATGCCACCCGTGACCCGACGCGCAGAATCCCTTGGCGGCACATCAGTGTATAGCTCAGGCGTAGTGCCCCTGTATGTATGTGGTCCCGATACGACCATATATGTGGCCCCATACCACATATGTGGTCATATATGTGGTCCCACATATGACCACATACATACGCGGTCATATATGTGGTCCTGCAGGGACCACATTTCGTAGCATATATATCAGCGTGAAAAGTGTTATTGCGGAGGACTGCCCGAAATATGGTCCCTTCAGCGTCCCGTCACCCGATGGACTGCCACCGCGAGCTTACTGTAACGAGCTCGAAGCGTTTTCATGATGAATGAACTCACGATGGAGATGTCACTCGAACCTCGCCACACAACGGGAAGGACATCCATTTATTTATCGCCCTCTGCCATGTACTACCTCGCTTGCTTTTCGTTTCGTTCTTGCGTTTCTTCCGTCCCGTCTCCGCACTCGCCGTATGTACACACACCCCCCATATCCCAATAACCCCGTCCTGTGCGGTTCCTTGTGATAAATTGCTTCGCGAGGAGATGAGATGTACGTCGCGAAAATAAAAAAAAGAAAAAGAAACTAGGAGCGGAGCTACGCCGATATCGTTTCACTTTTGTTATATAGGTGGGGCAAAAAACACACGGAGACGGACAATGCGCTTGCATGCGCTTCGAACTGTATAGTCTCATCTGCCGCGTCGCGCCCGTTCAAGCTATCTGGCTGCGCCGTTTAGCAATGCGCGCAAAGCGAGCGAATGTGACGCGGTTCGTGCGGAGAACCGATTTGGCTGCGCTCGGGGGCACACCGTGGCATGGTAACGTAATGTCTGCGCGAGTGCGCCCCTTTGGGAACTCGTGTAATGGAATTCTCCTCCAGATAGAGCGTAACGCTTCTGCTGTTTTCACGTTTTTTTTTCTTTTCTTTTTTTTTTTTTTTTTTTCACTCTGGCAGCCTCCGTCATTGGCTGAACCAGCGATGTACCCCTGCATGCACGACAAGCAGTTGAATCAAAGAAGTGTGGCGTTTGCATGTGTCGGTAATGTTTCTTTTTTTCTTTCTTTTTTTTTTTGACAGCAGTCGCTCGCGTTTGTTGCCGGTTATACGTTCATAGTGGTTGCGGCTCGGAGTTTCGGGGCGTGTCAAGGGTCCTCGTTCTGCATGCCGAAAGAGTGAAAGCCCGGATGAGGTAATTGACTCGAATCAGCAGGCGTCCCGAGAGTCGCGCGCGAGGTCGCTCTTGAGCGCGTTAAGAAGCTGACGGGACACGAGCACGCGCTGCTTGAAGAAAAACAAAGGAATTGGTGTGTACTGTGTAGTGTAAATGCAGCGTTAAATGCAGCTCCCATGTAACGCGAAAACACCTGCAGGGGAAGTGCGAGGCATGCCTCGGTATTTCCCGCAGGAACACGGCTCAGTCGCCACGCCGAACCGGTTTTGATAATTTATGCTCTTGTTTTGCTCCGTCTACAGAATATGTGGGCCGGTCCTGGAGACAGTGAAGCCAGACATTGAGTAGGGCTGTCATGCCAGAAGCGATCTTGACGGATTTTTGTTAATTAATGCGATTAAATCATATTATTTGTGTGTTTTTAAATTGAAAACTTCATTTTGAGCGGGATCACGCGATGGATGAGTGGACCACAAGCCGGGCCTCTAAAGTGATTCGCACTTAAAAAAAAAAAAGAAGAAGAAACTAAGGAATATATAGTTTATGGTGTCACACCATTTGCTACGTTATATAGTAACTGCGTTTCGAATCCGCATATAGCTGAGATCCGTTACACAGTAGTAGTGACTAATCAACCCTGCCGTTACCAACTGCAGCTACATACACCGATGCGGCAACGTACACCCCTATGCGGCAAGTAATCGACATCTTTTAGTTTAGCGAGCTTATCGTAATAGCGTACTTATCGGAATACCGGGATGGAAAAGCGCGTGCACAGTACCGTAAATAGCCCATACTGTTTAGCGTGCCCACGGTATTTCACATGTTTAACGTTACCGTGTTTGCGTGGTTATCGTAGTTTACGTAAAACATGACGGCGGTCTCGGACGCCCGCTTCCAACTGAATTTGGCGTTGCTGTAGGCGGGATTCACTTCGTTCGCAGCAAATGACTGTGTAAAATGGCTTCGCTTGCCTTCAGGTATCTTCGACGACGTAGTATTATAGAGATAACTTAGCCGAGTTTTCGAGATCGCTTCCAATTTCGAACGTTGCCTGGCCTGGCGAGAGAACATCTGTTTACACTTGTGCAAAATGTCAGCTTATGCTCTTGGAGCTTGGTTCATATATGTTCATTTTTATTCTCGAAAAGTTAGAATGCCGCTACACGCCGGAGTGTAAGTGAACATTTGAAGTTTTATTTCTTTTCACTTTTTTTAACGCATGCTAGATGGTGCCACAATCACAACTACCGGGCTGTAAACGCTATTCCGCTAATCTAAAGCTCGTTTCTGCAACGAATGTTTGCGGCACGGTAACTACTTAGCCCACGCTATCACGCTGACGCGCTAAACTACAAATGTCTAACGACACTGCAGTCTATAACAGGGGCGAATTGACCGTTTGTGAAAGAGTGTGTTGCTTCATCATGGAGCGAGCTCTCATAATGATGGATGCTGGATGCCGTATGCTGGATGCCGTATGCTGGATTTAAATTGGCTATTAGAAATTGTCCGTGTGACGATGTTGAAGTCGCACGCACTGTGCGCATGCGGCAGACATGTATAACAGAAGGAACGTCTGGCGTGTGTGTGTGTGTGTGTGGACTTTATCGTAAAAGAGACGAACCGTGTGTTGTCTTAGCCGGCCACATGCTTACGCGAGACTGGTGCGCAGGTTTATATGGTAAAACAGGTGCTCTCCGAAGCTGTGCATGCCGTTTTGATTTGATTTGATTTGTGGGGTTTAACGTCCCAAAACCAGCTCTGATTATGAGAGACGCCGTAGTGGAGGTCTCCGGAAATTTCGACCACCTGGGGTTCTTTAACGTGCACAGACATCGCACAGCACACGGGCCTCAACATTTCGCCTCCATCGAAATGCAGCCGCCGCGGCCGGGATTCGATCCCGCGACCTTCGGATCTGCAGCCGAGTGCCATAACCACTAGACCACCGTGGCGGGGCGTGCATGCCGTTAACTGGACGTGTTTTCATAGGCGTTTGTTTGCGGTAGCTAGACGTGTTTTATTTAGGTGTACGTGGTTCCGAGTAGCGTTTACGTAAATATGCTGGTTGTTTTCTTTCTCTGCGCCAGACTTAACGAATTCAACCTATCCAAATAACCGTGACGGTAACACTGTACCGTTCGAGTTTTCGCTAGCTGTGGATGCTGAATGTATTTAATAATTTACTGCTTGAGCAACGAGGTATTGTTAATTAACATTTCAGTTGCCGGTGTATTGTGGCTAAACCGAATTTCTGTATTGAAGCCCAAACAAGAAAACGTCGACAGGGGCCATTTCATTCCTTCAGTTTGCTTCATTTCATTCCTTCAATTTGATTCAGCAAACTGAAGAGAATGAAATGACTTTGCTGGATGTAGAAAAAATTTCGTTGGAGACACTGTTGTAACATTTGTCGTCTTCATTTTGCAACAAGCTGTATGCGAACAGATATGACACTGTTGAAAGGCACTGTATATGAACTAAACTGGTGATTTTATTTATTTTTTGGCTATATGGTTCGACTTCCATGCATTTGCCGGCATGGGCTCCATATACCCGGCCTGAAGGGTGTACGTGTCCGAATCTTCAGCGTCTTGCAGTGACAGGCGAAGACCCGACGATGCTCCACTTCGGTGCCGCACATACAAGACAGCCACGTTGCGCCGCTTACACGACGAAGACGAGCACGCATATACGTGTATAGTTCAACGGGGAGGCAGAGAATACGGCGGGAACACGCAGCGCCGTTTACAAAGTACACTCGCGGGCATCACCGTTATAAATCCAAGGGACGACGCGGATCAGATGGGGTCGCCGCCGCGCGTCAGCGGTGCGGCATAGCCCCGAACCGGTCCAGTTTCTTCGTGCGCGCGGGCTACTTCTCAGCACCTCGTTACACACTTCGATACCGCGCCGCTTGCGTGCTTGTTTTTGCGCGAGCCCGTCGTGCACGTATCCGCGACTGCATACTTTGTCGAAGCAGTGTACGGCGAGAGGTTTCTATTATAGCAGATCTGGCAGTAATGGCATTACGGTAATAAAAATTGCTAGTAATTTAATTACATTTTGCTGTAATTAGTGATGTAATGAATTAGTTTTGAGTGATAGTAATTTATTAATGGGATGAATTACTTCAATCGAGTAATCTCATGGAAATTACTCATTACTTTCCCGATTACTTTTTACACGATATAGCGTGTTCCCTTCCTTTACGCGGTCGTAAGAAATTGACGAAAAAGGGACAGAAAGACACCAAAGGCGAGTTAATTTGAGCGCCAACCATCGTGTGTGGGAACAAGGGAGACCCGAAGAAAAGCCGTAAACATGTGCTGTAAATGTATATATGTGCTATGAACAGTGTGTATATGACTTAGTGTACGAATAAGCTCTGCTAAAGCAATTTCAAAGTAAATTCACTACTTTTAAAAAAGTAATAGCAATACCTTGTCATTGCATTCGACCAGTAGTAATTTGTAATGCAATTTAACTATACATTTAAGAAAATTATAGAAAAGCAATTACTAATGCAATTCCATTACTTCTAAGAACCATCTCTGGTTTCTAGCAGCGCCGGCTTACCGTACGGTAAGTACGGTAATTCCGTGCCGTCGTGGCTCGGCACGCAGAAAACTTAGTCTGTCAGAACTTTATCAGCTATACTTTCATTATCTCGTGACCGTTACCGCATACACTCACAGAAAAGCTCGTGCAGCTCTTCATATCTGCGTGCCGACCACGACGGTAAAGTATTACCGTATGCGGTAAGCCGCCGCTACTCCCTACTTAGGCGCTCGCTCGGCGCTCTTGTTGCCTGTCGAAAATGTATACGGTTCCCATTAGGGAGTTTTAGCAACGGTTGCTTACCGTGATTTACTTACGGTTATACCGTGCCGACCACGCTATTCCAGTCAGAAACACCTTCGCTGATATCTCTAAGCTTAGAGTAAGGTGACAAGTCCGAAAGGGCCTTTCACCACGTTCTTAAGGCCGAAATAAACTCTGCCGGCAGCGAAGGCACGGTAATAGCGTGTTTACCTTACGGTAATCCTTCACTCCTAAAACACCCTATGATTTTTTCATACAAGCAGCGCGTCGATCATTTCGACGAATTGTCTCCTTATATATATATATATATATATATATATATATATATATATATATATTATATATATATATATAGGACTGTATATGCAAAAATAGCTTGGGTTGCCGCTAGTTTATAACAGAATTGACGATACGCCTCTTAGAGAACGACGGTTTATTAAGTCTTAATAAACCGTCGTTCTCTAAGAGGCGCATCGTCAATTTTATATATACATATATATAATATATATATATATATATATATATATATATGTGTGTGTGTGTATGTGTGTGTGTGTGTGTGTGTGTGTGTGTGTGCAACGCAACGAACGTGGGCTCGAATGGACTACGCATATATACCCAGGATCGATCACTCATCACATCACCTACCAGCTTGCCGGCGCTCACGCATAATGTGCGAGGCGCCGCTTCAAATTAGGATGCATGAGGGGGGACACTCGTGCTAACACGGAGTCCGGTGCCGGACGGATCGCATGTCGCTGACCGTCAACAACATGTTGACGGTCGGCAACATGTACCGTGTATACACATACGTGGCCGCTTAGTTTCTGTTTGCAGTTCGCGAAGAGGAATGACCGAGTCGCGCCTTCGTAATTACAAGGTACTACATTGCTCCTCTTCTCTCTCTCTCTCTCTTTTTCCCGCACATTTGGGTGGTGCGCGGCTTCTGGATTCTGTGCAGTTCCGCGTGCAAACTCTTGTGTGCCGTCCGCTCTCGGCGTGAACTCGTAGCGGCCTGCAGGTGCATGCGGCGCCGCCTGTGCGCGAAGCCCGCCTCCCGCGCGGGTATAATGATCGTTCTTCGCTGTCCGGGAGCTGTCGGTGCGTGTGCAACCCTGTTGTCGCGGTACATAGACGATCCGGTGCGTCCGAGAGTGCCCGCGGCCATGCGCACACTCACGCCTCCGTGCCTGCGCGGTGTATGTTATACACGGCCGGCAGAACCCGCTGGACGCGTGTGATCGCCGCGTGATATGGCCAATAAGTGTGTGTACACGTCCACTGCGCCATTGTCTCCGGTAGGCCGCGCTGTTGTCTCCGCACAACTTCGCGCAGTCTTCGGTGTATATGCGCGGAAATGTGAGCTCGGGGTTTGAAGAAGGGTTCCTGGAGCCGCGAGCGCAGTGTGTGTCGTGCGACGTTCTGCCCACAGGGACTCCAGAGCCGGGGGGGGGGGATCGCCCCCTAACATTTTTCTAGAAGGAAGGGGACCCACCCTCCAATTTACGGCCGTTTACACTGAAATCAAATTTTTGACAAGAATTTTCAACTTGGTGGTTGTGTGGTCCACTCCAGTGCTTTCCGAAACACCGGACCACACAATCACCGTGGGTTGCGAGGCAGCGCAGGTTTTTCAGTAATTCCGAAATTTCCAACCATTTTTAAAGTGTCGTCGTCATCATCATCAGCCTGTCTACGATCACTGCGGGGCAAAGTCCTCTCCCATAAATCTCCAAATGTCCCTGTCCTGTGCTAACTGGGCCCAGTTCATCCCCGCAGCAGACTTCTTGATCTCATCTGCCCCCCTAACTTTCTGCCGCCCCCCTGCCACGCTTGCCTTCTATAGGAATCCACTCTGTTACCCTTAATGACCAACAGGTTGTCTTGTCTTCGCATTACATGCCCCGCCCACGTCCATTTCTTCTTAATTTCTATTAATATGTCCTTGAACACGCGTTTGTTCCCGAATCCGCTCCGCTCTCCTCTTGTTCCTTAATGTGACACCTACCATTTTCCGTTGCACTGCTCGTTCCGTGGTCCTCAATTTATGCTGAACCCTCTTAGCCTCCAAGTTTCTGCCCCCTAGATGAGTACCGGTAAGATGCAGCTGTTATACACTTTCCTCTTCAGAGACAATGGTAAGCTACCATTGCATTATCTGACAGTGTTTGTCTGACAATGTTGACGTGTAAAATAAGCGAGGATGCGAGTATGTAAAATTTAATATGGCTGAAAAAAGTTAAAACATCGTTGATAATGTAATTAAAACTGCTCATTATTAATATAATAATATGTGATGGAAATAAACACGAATCGACAAGCATTTAGAACAAATAAATAATAAACACAACTTACAAAGATGACAATACCTGCGCCCCCCCCCTCCCCCCTTCCTCTCCGCTCCCAGAAACGTTCCAGCGTCCCTGTCTGCCCATCCTCGTCTTCTCGTGTCCAGCGAAGTGTGGCATCCTTCCTCTATTCTTTCCATTCGTTCATCACGTTAAAGAACCCCAGGTGGTCAAAGTTCCCGGAGCCCTCCACTGCGGCTTTTCTCTCCTTTTTCACTCATTTTTTTCGCTCTCTTTCCCTCACCTCCACGGACGCTTAGCCATGCTCCCGACATGGGCTGCAGAAATTACCGTCCTTTCCTAAACCGAACCACTGTCATTCGTGCGTTGCTTCGCCGATCCAGAAAACTCGCGGTGCAGGCGGCTGCAATGTGTGGCGTTCCCGCGCATTGACTAGGTATCGTGCGAGCATGGCGCGCCTGCGAATAATCTGAATCTCGTAGGAGGCTCGTAAATGCGCGCCCCGGCGTCTATTCTGACTTCGCGTACGTTGCCGGTGCTTTCAAAAAGTGAAGCGCTTTATGGATATCCTTTTGTCCACTTCGCATCCGCTTGTATGCAGCTTCAACGCAGCCCATCTGTGATGTGCACAGTCGCGTATACCGCTGGCCACATTAACAATTTTTTTCGGCTCTCCGCGCGGACCGAAAGCCTCAGTGAAGGTTATAGGTTTACGTTGTCTACGTGTATACTCTCTTTCTCTCTCCCCCTCTCTCTCTTTCGCGCGCGCTCTCTGTGTCATTTTCCGGGATGAATTATACGTAGTGCTCGCTGGTGTGACGTGCGCTTTTTGGTCGCGCAGGCCGAACCGCTCTGCATGATTCGCTCAACGTAATATATTTGTTTACATGCTTGCTTTCTTGACACTTGCGTACAGAAGAATTACATGTCATCAGCATCATCACAGTCTTATTTGTGCCCACACCTCATGTAATGTCCCGCCGGGACCCTTGGGGTATGAATGAATGAATGAATGAATGAATGAATAATGAATCGTCATATTCTGTAAACAGCTGCCAAGTTACATTTCTCAGTCTGCTGCGCCTGTTATTGATTGCATCTCCATATAATCTCAGTCTGTTTGATAAAGAAAAAACTGTGACCACGTAATATTATGGTGAACTTTCTGCTGGTGTTCTGGACAAACGTGGTGATGGATTTATGACAAGGTTTACTTATTTTATACAATATGGCTCCTATAACGTAAAAGGCAATACGGAATACTATTCCTTGTTGCCGGTCCTCCCTGATTGGTCAGTGCTGCTTGTCGAGACAGAATTGGACCAATCCCTGACCAATCTCAATTCTCTGATTGGCACTGACCAATGAGGGAGATCCAAGAAGGAATGGCATTACGTTTTACGGTGTAGGCTCCCAGGCGTCATGCACAGTCTCTCAAGGGGTGGCCTGCAATGAGAGAGCTTGTTTTATTCGATTATTTTGTTATTCATGCAGCAGGTGCTCGGACCAGATCGCCGTGTGTACAGTTTCCGTCTTTTATTCTGCTGCATCCTCTCTGTCACCGTACTCGGTGCACTGTAGTAGTATATGCGCGTAGCATATGTATATATACACGGCGGCAGCCGGGCCAGCGGCTCGCTCTGCGCGCGCAATTAACGGTCCGTCGTAAAAATTGCTCTCAGGCGCTGGTGCGCGCTCGCACACACGCTATAGCGACCGGGCTCCGCACCGTCTTCATTTCCGGCTTTTCCCCTCCTCTCCTTCTCCACACCCTTTCCATCTGAATCGACGGGCTCGAAAAACCTTCCATTCTCACGTTTCTCTGTGTGTGTGTGTGTTTGCGGTATTCCTTTTTTTTTTTTGCATTTCGTTTAGGCTCTCATTATTAGACCATCTTCTTTGTGCGAGCGAAGCAGTTGCCGAGCGAAAGCACTTTGTGATGTTCATTTTTCCGTCGGCCTTATTTTCTGTTTTCTCGTCAGCTTTATTTTTGCTTGTACTTGTTTTTAATCAGGAAGCGAGAACGCCTATGGCTCTGTAGTCCTTCTTCCCTATATGTGCACTCCCGAAGCGGTGTGTGTGTGTGTGTATGTGTTGTACACGGGAGGGGCATGCTTATTGGATCAGCCTTGTGTGGTTCACCAAGCCTGTCCGGTCGCGAAGGTATATGTAGTGCGTTCTGGCTAATTGCGCATTCCTGAAACAGCGACCCTGGGCGCTTTTGTAAACAGAATGCACTATTTCCGTATGCTTTCCACTACTATGTCCTTTAATCTGAGGCGAACGTGTGCGCCAGCGAGAGATCATCGCTATATTATTATATTATATATTATTATATAGTATTATGATAATAGAGCGTTACTGTAGTATAGAGTAAGATGAGAGCATGCATACAACGAGGTAACGTATTTCGAAGACGTCTGTTCTGATGCCAGTGCTATGTGTTTTCAAATGTGGACTTGAGTCGTCGCACCCTAATGGAATGCGAGGTCCAGACTGAACGCTTTCCAGAACTTCTTTCCGCGCGTATAGAAATGCGGGGAAAGCACGACAGAATCGTTGAGATGGCTTACTTCGCACTGCTGTGTAATATTATTGGCCGGACATTTTGACTATGGTAAATGAATCAAAGTATAATGTTTTGAAGGAATACCTTTGCCAGTCTATTTTTGCCATGCAGGGTTGTTATTTAGTGCCTAACTGCGCGCAATATAACGCGCTTTCTGTTGTATGCGTGTGTGCGCGCGCGCTTGGGGGGAGGGGGGGGGGGGGGCGGTAGTGAAGTACACGAAATTTAACTGCGGACACATTAGGTTATAATCCTCCATTGTTGGCCTTATGACTAATATAGCAAGTTGATTGGGGCCGAACATAACGGGTTTATGTGTATGCTGCGAAGAATAAATGACGCAAAGGGGAGTAAGCCGCCGTACTTCCCTATGACGACGAGATAATTAGCGCTCATTTTTCGGGACCCGATGTCCGAACTTCATCTTCGTTTCTCGTCTTGCTCTCTCTTCAACTGCTCGCTCCCCGGCGGTCAGAGACGGTGGAAGCTTGGGGCGTGCAGGTGGTGGAAGCATTTTCTTGCCTCCTGAGAGCGTCGTTGCTGTAATGCCTGTGTACAAGTGTACGCGCGTCCTCGCGATATCGCAGCTTTGTGTACTGTTGGCTTCGCGTGCGGTGGAATATGAAGCTTATGCGCACCATGCAACGACGCCTGTGAACCCGCGAGCAGTGTTGCCGTCTTTATTGTGACGCAACCGACGGCGGATGCGTTGCGTCACCTGGTTAACTTGGAGAGCATCCGAGTGTTTGTTCCCAGCCCCGTCTCACCAACCCCCTTTACGCGAAGAAACGGATAAGCGATGGGGAAAGGGTTGGCGCTCGACCCATTTTAATGGCGCGTCGAGACGCTGTTCGTTCACTGATGAAGCCGTTTGTTTTCTTCCATCCACGCTTGCCTTTCGCCGTTTCATCGCGATTCAACTCGTAATTTACGCTCTTTAATTTGCGGTACCTGAGCGCACGGGTTAGAGGATAAGAAACCTGTATCGAAGAAAGACACGCCGAGCGAAGTCTTAGGCGGCGCCTCGTTCTGGCCTCGATTCCGCCCCATTTCTTCTTTTTGTGTTTTTGTCCCTTTTGTTCTTTCTTGTCCTTTTTCTCCCCCCCCCCCCTTTTTTTTTTTCTTTTGACGATGCTATATCGCGGAGACTTACAAGACATCACAACCTCTTATCAGAACTTTCCAGGGCAGTATATATACCTCTTTCACTTTTTTTTTTTCTTTTACATCACCGAGCGAAGGTGTACCGCGGATTCGAGACCAAGCTCGTACGCAGATGACAAACACCCCCCCACCAATCTTACGACACTCATTTTTTTTTCTTTGTCTTCGTGCCTTGCACTTAGCGAGCAGCGCTCAGTCGCGCTCGCACCACGCAAGGCACACCTCTTGACGCGCAATCTAGATGAAAGAAAGGGGCCGTATCGCATCAAATTCCCCCCAGCACGAACGGATAGAACTGTCGTGGAGGAGGAGGCCCATTTACTTGTTCGGTAACCGCGGAACTTTTTTTTTTTTTTGCGTTTTCAACTGCACCCCCCTCTCCCCCGCCCAGCTGGCGTCGCTTCTCCGTCCACGGCAGCTGGCACACACCCGTCTGGCGCAGCCGCGGCGACGCCGTTCCTCTTGACGCGCGCTCCGTGGCAGCGCTGTCTCTCCTCGCCTTCTCCTTGGGATGCCCGCCGCTCGCGCCCTGTCGTTGTCGTGGCGTTAAAGCGCCAAGGTCTCTTGGCCGCCGCCGCCCCGGCAGCAGCGGGCGAACTATGGCATACGCAGCACACGGCGGCTCCTGCTGCCGAGATGAAGTGTCATGGCTTCATCCCTTCGTGCTTTTTAGACTCGGGCGGGTATAATGCCCATCTGCTCGTCGCTTGCATGAAGCCTGTTGTGTGTGTGTGTGTGTGTGTGTGTGTGTGTGTGTGTGTGTGTGTGTGTGTGTGTGTGTGTGTGTGTTTTCCTCTAGCGTTTTGGTCGCTCCGACTTGCGTGTGCGTATACGTACGGACTTTTAAGCTGCGGCTGCGCGCGTGGGCGCCTTTCTCCATTAAGGAGATATGACCCTGGAATGGCGGCACCGAGGCGTCTCGTAGAACCCGGCCGTTTACGCGAGACGTGTCGGGCCGAGCTGCTGTGTTGTATAAGTGCGGGGGCCGGAAGGATTAGGCTCCGGGCTACACGCGGAGCAGCGCGTCGGGGAGGTGCCAGAGTGGATGACGCCGTGAGACTTCGTGGTTTTCACGATTCGAGCAGGATTTTGCCCGCCCCGCACGTAGCTGCCGTGCGTAACGCGCTAATTTTGGGTGCTGCCAGCCGTTGGGTGTCTAGATGCTGCGCGAGTAACATTACGCGACGACGTTCTTTTTTTTTTTTTTTTTTTTTTTTTTTTTTTTTTTTTTTTTTTAGTGCTGGGCGATACGAGACCCCCATCGAGCCTTCGGAGTCGCATGTATAACTTATGCGAGCTGAAACGGCGGATAATAAACGTTTTGTGTCACACTGGTATACGCTGGAATTTAGAAAGAGCTTGCTTGCGCTCTCGGACGTTTCTATGGGAGTGACGTTCTTCTTACTTTCATTGCTCTTTGCTTGAAAATCTGACTCGGAACAATGAAAAGTTCTATTTTTATTTTTCTTCATCTCTATCCACGAACGTTGCGACGGAACTAGTGGTCTTGTTGCTATTCATCGCTCTTTTCTTGGACATCCTCTGACTCGGAACAATGAAAAACCTTTTTTTTTTGTTTGAATTAACTTGAATGCAGTCCTATATTATGGATTGAAGATGAGGAAGCTTACGCAATTACGTCCTGTGGTGTCAATTCTTTCTTTATTCTACTCCGCGGCGCGAACATTTATTACTATAACGTATAACGTAACGTATAACGTAACGTATAACGTAACGTGGGCTTATATTCGCCCGAATGCCAACTTTGCTGATTGTGGAGATGTTCATCGACATATTAGACATCGAGGGACTGCTACATATACGTGTTTATATGACGCTCGAGTTCTTTTCTTTTATTTATTTATTTATTTATTTATTTATTTATTTATTTATTTATTTATTTATTTATTCGTGACGCGCGGATTCAACATCGCCCGATGGAGGCAAAAATGCTGCAGCGGGCGCGCATACTATGCGATGCGTTGTCAGCGCACCTGAAAAGAACCCCAGGTGGTCGAAATTTCCGGAGCCCTCCACTACGGCGTCTCTCATAAATCATAGCGCGGTTTTGGAACGTTAACCCGTAGTAATTATTATTACTGTCCCGAAACAAGGCACGCGGTAACACCGCGACACCTCACCATCAGAGCGCTGTGACCGGTGCTGCAGCCTGTCGCCGGTGTTCCTCCATGTAGGGTCAGAACCGATTTTGGAAATGCACTGTGTGCTCAGCGCAAGAAAACAGGACGAAGAACGAAACACGAACGGCAAGCATACCAACTATATTGTCTGTTGCAGAAGTTCCGTGCAGCACTGTGGAAGCTACAGCCCTCTTCGGCCAATCCGGAGGGCGAACACATGTTAAACGTGTCCCTCCGCGGCTTGTCATCTGCCAATGGCGGGCGCTGCAGCGGCAGCTGCAGCCCTGGAAGGAGGAAGACCAAGCGGGGTGTGCGTGTCCGAACAATGACATTTCGTCGCACTTCGGAAGAATTCTGCGCTCGATGGCCTGGCAGCCTTGGCTCTGCTGCACGGAACTAGTGAAACAGACTATAAGTCCACAAGCGGATCCTTCTGGATCAGAACAAACCGTCTCTACGCCTCTTTCCGTCCTCGTGTTCTTGCAGAAAACACACCCGCCGTGAGGCAGAGCGAAGGGACTTGCATTCAGCGTGAAAAACGTGCAAAACCACATCGCTTAGTTCTGACGTAAGCGTAAATCATATTATAAACCCGTTATTGAATAGATATAATATAGGAGCAAAAACGTATAGCTGCAATATTGTTCATAAATTTGATATCACCCATTCAAATGTGTCTTTAAAAACGACTTCACATTTCGCTGAACTGTTTGATGCTCGTGCGCTAGCGTAGTTGTTTTAATAAAACTACTGAATTACGGTGAAGCCAACCTGGACTATTGGTGGCCAGACAAATCCAAGCGAGTTTTTTTGCGTCTCGATGACGGGGCCAATAAATTCGCCATAAAAGGAATGCTCGCGTACATCACACTTATGTCTTAACACTTATATGCGCACTTGTTTGTTGTGTGTGTGTGTGTGTATAGTGCAGTGTGCTACATTATATGCTTGATTGCTAACCGCTTTCCTTCTCGCCTCTTCGCAGCTTCGGCAAGCGGTCGGCCGACACGGGCCGCCGCGTGTGCGAATGCATCACCCTGGAGCCCTCCGAGATGGTTGTGGTGAGTAATACTTCATCAGTACGCGTTGCTTGCACCCTTCGCTCGCCGTGCCCATGCGGGCAACCATGGAGCGTGTCGTCGCGCACGCCCTCCTCGCATGCGTCTTCCGTGGCACTGAAAGTGCGCAAGTACTTCTGCAGCGCCGTGCGCCCTGGAGGAGTCTTTGCGCATTTAATCGCTCCCATAGTTGTGGCTCCCGAAGTGCCCTTTCTCCGGGGGGTCCCTGTTATACAGAGTCGATAAGGCGTCTGACCTTATTCTTCTTCTATACGGGACTCGGGTGTGTAATAGGGCAATTTGGAAGTCACCCTTTCTCTTCTGCGTAGGGGATACACTGCCGAAATCCTTTTATTTTTTTTTTTTACCCTTTTAAAGCTTGACCCTTAGCGTCTCGCAACAGTTGTGAATGGAGCCGGTTTAAAAGGGCTCGCATCGACGCCGCTTGCGAGAGGAAGTTGAGCGGCGATGCCGTCATCCTCTGCGTCCCCCCCTTTTCCTTCGAAGCAGCAGGGGGTAGCAGCAGCCCGAAAAGCTGCGCTATACGGCGCGCCGTTACCAAGGCCACGGTTTCTGTGTGCCGCGCGCGTCTCGCCCGGCGCGTGACTCACGTTACGTCACCATGACGTGGCACCGCCGTGTACTCGGCACGCAGGTGCATGTGTCTATAGGTAGCAAGCAGGAGGTCGCCCACACGAGCGGCTTCACCGCACCCCTTGACCGCTGGCGTGCTCCTCTGCTTGCCGAAGCGCCGCGACCTCACTTTGTTCTGAAGTGGAGGGGTTTCGTAACGCGGGGTTATTTATACGGAGCGGTAATTTACCGGAGAGATACGGCCCCCGTGGGCGGCTTTGTTACTTTCTGGCGTTCGATGGGGAATCAAGAGACCCGTTCGTTGCTCGGCTGTGTAGGATAAGTGGTTAAAGGGGTCGTGAAAAGAATATGGCGATGTCAGGTTGTAGTTTTAACTTCTTCAGTATGCATTCGACAAGCCGATTCCGAAATATTTCGGCGAAATATTCGGTGCACATTTAATAACGCCCGTTTGAAACCCCGCGTTCTTGCGCTCCCGAAACGACTATGCGACACGGCATGGCACTATTCGGCGACGTTTCAGTAAGATATTTTTAAGTACAAAGGTATAGTGAACTCGCGTTTGCTCTGAAGGAGTCGATCATACTTGAAAGCTAGAAAAAAAAAATACGCAGAAACCGTGCGGTGCCGCCATTCGGAAGCCGCACGGTTTGTTTTCCAGTGGCCTCCGAGGGCGCGCCAATCTCGGAGGTGTGGTGGCTACTAACATGACGTCAACTGCAGAGTTGAGGGGAACGCGCGCAGTGAAACCGAAACCGCGTTTCTTATCGCTCTAAATGAACCCACACAGTGGAACGGAACAATGCATATTGTTGACTGGGGGGTCAGGATCCCGAATACGCATTTACTTTCAAATGTTCAGAAAACGTTTCATGACCCATTAATAGTGGATGCGCGCCATAGGGCCGACCGGTCAAATTGTTGCCGCCCTTGTGCATTTCGGCACCGTTGGTGATATGGGAAGAAGAAGAAGAAGAAGAAACTTTATTTTCGCAAGGTAAGTTCCCAGGCGTAGGAGGAGCCCTCTGGTGATATGGGAAGTTACGTTGCAACGGGTTGCAGGTTACAGGTTCGCGAACGCCGTAACGTCGACCTCGGCCTTGACGAAACCACGATTATAGGGAATTGGAATTTTAGTTGTGCCCTTTGACAATTCTGCCTCTACTCCCGCGAGGTCGACTTGTTTGGGTGTTCGTAAGTTGCAACTTTCGCTTGTAGGCACGCATCCCGAAGACGGAATGATGGCTCACGTTAAAGGTCGGCTCGGAAATTCTGACACTCCGTCAATACGTAAAAAAAAAAAAAAAAAATGCAGAGAAATAATAAAGCAGCCGCAAACAAAACAAGCGTGCGCATATGCCCCGTTACCGACAGTTCTTCTGCGTGATGACGTATACGGTAGAAAAATTACTCTCGCGCGGGCGTAAGCTAACTTGTTCTGTACGTATGTTGGAAGGTGGATAAATAACCGCGACGACCTGTTTTGACGAACAGTGTGATCCGCGGTTGTGAGGAAGTCGAGCCGTCTGCGACTGCAGACGTTCTGTAGCAGCATTCAAAAAAATAGTATGTACTATCGGCCAAAACGTCAGTGGATCACGCCTTAGGCGGCCGGAGCTTGACGGCGAAGCTTACCTTCATTCAACAGCATGCATGCACTCTCGACCTGAGCGCGCGGAACGAAATAGCAGCACGGCGTGGTGGTCCGTTTACATTTTTGGCCGATATTATAGGTGACCTGTTCATAGACACGGACTCTGTCACTATCTTCGTCACTTTTCAAGCAACCTGAAGGAATATAGGAAAAAAAGAAAAAAAAAAGTGGATAAGAGCGCGCAACTTTGTAGTTGATCTGCAGCGCGCAATTTCTCGCTACTCCTTCGAAGCACCGCGCGGAAAGATTAACAGGGGAAAAAAAAGAAAAAAAAAGAATGGAACGGGCCTGTGCAAGCCATGCGCTGAAGACGCAGTCGCAAATGGTACTTGTTCGCCCGGTTCTGTCCTTCGTGCGCGCCATATTTAACTGGTCGCGCGTGCTTTGTTTGTTAACTGCGAAGTCCGCGCCTTTTGCCCTTCGCGTATATTTGCGGCGCAGTGGCGATATTGCGCGTGCGTGGTTCTTCTCCTCTATGTAGGGCACTTTGCGAACGCTGTCCTCGACGCGGGCCTTATCTATATGGGTTTCCATATTTGTGACCAATGCGCGCGTGCCTAATGCGATTCCCCCCCTCCTTCTAAGTGCTTTTTCGACATCGCCACGGATCGATCACACTTGTGTGTGTGTGGGAGGGGGGAAGCTCTGTTGTTCTTCAGCGGGCACCTATAAGATCAGACTGTGTATCGCGTTTTCGTCCGCGAGGTATGCTTATCTTTGAACGGAACGAGACGATTCGCACTTTCAAATGGCATTATCGGGATAGTATCGAAGCGCGTTCGCTGCTAATTGTTAGCGTTGCTCCAAAACCAGAAACAGATGTAGAAAGCACCGCGCGAGCCGCGTCGTTCGATTGTATAACGAACCGTGCACGGTCGCCGCGTATACCGTTTTCCGCCGTGCATCGCGCACGCTGCGAAGGTATAACGATCGTCGCTCTCGTCCCTGATTGATCGCGTACGCGTCCACCCGTTCTTATCTCGTGCACTTTTAAAACGTGAACGATGCGCACGCACTCCACTCTTGCTCGTCGTGCGCGTTTCCGCGAGCCCCTCATTAGTATTTGACTTCTTTGCGCGGTTCGTGACAGCGTGCAGTACATACGAAAATAGCTATACCAGTATGCGCTCGCGGGTTTCAGGAACGAGCTTACACACACGTATACATGCCGTATATGGGAAACGCGCCGTCGGTTACCTGACCGCGCGTGGACCATCGCCACCACCGTCGCCGGTGGCGCCTCGTCGCGGAGACGCTCTCGGCGAGCGTGGGAGCTATATCGGCGTGCCTCTAATGGCAGCCCCCCTATTGTCCTTCGGGTGGCCAAACAAGACCTCCCTCCTCGCGTTCGGGCCGCGTTGCGCCCGTCCGGCACCTCGGCGCCGGAGGTGTCCCGTGCGATGGAAACGGGGCCGACCGAGCGCGAAATAAGGTGGCGTCGATCGTGCATTGTGTGCGCTTGTTGTGTAGCTTCCTGTAAACGGAGAGGCCTGCGAGCTGACGCGTGCGGTTTGTTGGTGAGGGTTGTGTGGACGTGCGCAGAAGGAGCAAGCAGCAAATCATTCGTATATATAAATGATGCGGAGGGTGTGTGTCAGCTGGTATAAGAGCTGTACGTATCTCGGGCAAGCCGCATGCCTCTAGGTAGTTGGTATATGTATGCGGCAAATTTAAACGTAACAACACTGGAAGCGCGTACACGTCGTAAACACTTCATATACTACTATCGCATGCAAAGTAAAGGTGATTGGCTGAAGTGACAAATTTCACCGCGTCAATGTCAGGCGCACCTGTTGCCGAAGGAGAGAGAGAGAGAGGCAGAAACTGTGGAAGTGCACTCGCTCAAAGTGCACTCAAGTTGCCTCGTGTGACAGGGGTATAAGCCATAAGACTCTGGGTCCAAAACGCGGATCACTTCTCTAAATTCATGGCGGCTCACCGGTACAACGCGTGCTATACTCCAAACTGTAGCCTATGGATTAATTAGTGTAATGGGACAATGTCATACCAGCTGACTTTCTTTTTTTTTTCCAATATAAGTGACATGACATGGCAGTTTGAAACGATGTAGTACATATAAACCAAATTGGTGTAACTGTGTTGTTCGATAATTGTAGTTTGCTAGCTTAAGTAACCGTAATATCAATGTAGTAATACGCATGTTTACTAACATCCACTTACTGCTTACGACATTTCTCTTTCTTTTTTTCTATGAATGTGAGTTGTAGTTCGGTCCACTATAGCTTCAGAGGTAGTGAACTTCACTGCCCATCATTTTACTACCTGCATTTAGTACCAAGAGGTTAGTGTTTTTTTTTTTTTTTGCGACAAGTAAACTGTTAGTATAACTGGTGAATATATCAACTTTCCTTTTTTCTTTTCGTTCTTTCTTTTTTTTTTCTTTTCAAGAGTGTAGGATGCGCTCGGTTTTTCACGGCCTAGTCAGTAAGGTATGATTTGACGGCATCAAAAACTGAGAAACTTACTCGTGTAAATGCAATCGCGGCGCCTATCTAGCAACGCTTTTCGCGGCAGCGGTCATAGAGCAAGAAAGAAAGAAAGAAAGAAAGAAAGAAAGAAAGAAAGAAAGAAAGAAAGAAAGAAAGAAAGAGAAGTGCATGCTGAAGGGTCGCGTAGGGTTAGTCGAAAACGATGAATATAGTACGAATGTGAGAATGTGACAGCCGAACCTACGCGCTTTGTTCTTAAGGGCCCTTGCTGTGCCAGAGTTAGCCAAAGCAAAGCTTCATAGCTGATTTTTTTTTTTTTACAGAGAGGCGAGCGGAAGGAGTGCTGTCAGAATATATGATTAATTGATTGATTAATCAACTGAATCAATCAATCAATCAATCAATCAATCAATCAATCAATAGTAATTGTTCAGTGAATCATTTTATCTAGGCTGGTACTAAGCCAAGTTCTGTCAGCGCGGTCTCCCAGGGAATAATAATCGACCGCACGTTTTTTTTTTTCTTTCCGCAGATCTTGGTAGGTGTGCAGGCGTTGACCGGAAAAGGGAGCCCGCTCCATTAGCGGCGAGGGCGTCGTCGTCTGCAGACGCTACTCTATAGTCACGCTTCTCTAGCAACTTTCCAAGGTCTCAGACAGCGCGCGCCCAAGTAAAGTACGACCAGAGGTGTATACGGCGCATGTTTACTCGACAGGATGTGTTCCTGTGTGTGCATGACGCGGCCGCCGCCGCGTATGCGTTGCTCCTCGCTGTTTGCTGCTGCGAACAGGTGGCGAGGCGGGGGGCGGTTCGCGCCGACGTCGTCCGCTGTCGGAGGTTTCGGAAATGGATACGCTTTAAGACAGTGTTTTAAAAGGAAACCGCGCGGTCGAAGGTCGCGACGTCTGAAGCGTAATGACACGGTAGAAAGGAGCGAAGAACAACCGCGCTCGCGGTAGACAGGTGCGACTGGTCACCGAAGGCTTTTTTTAAAAGCCATTGCACAACACGAGGCCGAGGATGTCGCTAAGCCTTGAGGTACTGCGCGGTGTAGCTTGCAGAGAGCGCCTGCGGATTCTTTCTTTTTTTTTTTTTTGTCTTACACCTCGTGGGCCCGAATATCTACCAGACTGATAATGTACTAAGTGTAACAATAAAGCCACCTTAGTGCATATGCTATGGCAATGCCCCAATGTCAGACCAAACCTGCCTCCGATAACCAGCTACGTGAACGCTGGGGAGCCGGCCGGTCTTCTCAGCCCACCCTAAGATGACCAATTATGGGCGATCCAGTGGGCCAAGAAAGCCGTCGAGGCTCAAAAGCCATCGCCGAAGCCTAGGCGGCACAGCCCATCCCTGAAACTCACAGTATATCAATAAAGCCTTCTCTCTCTCTCTCTCTCTCTCGCGCGCGCGCGGCTGTCATTAATCCGGACTTCTAAGCTGCCTGTACGTTGATACAAAGCAGGACGTCCTTTGCAGTCCCGAGCGCACAGTATATTAATACATACTATAGACCGGTCGATGTGGCGAGCATAGTTGAATGGAGGCGCCGCAAGCAACGTTCTTTGTTTTGACTGGCGTTGGCCGCGCGGTCAGTTCACTGCGCATTTCTTGGCTTGTTTGCGAGATACGGCACTTGTTGACCGGTGGCTCGCGAGCTTTGCCGTTATTTCTACGTAGGATGTGCCTCGAACTGAGCTATAGCATTCACCGCAGAAAAGAGGGGCTCGTGGCTTGTTTCCCCGGAAGTTTGGTTCTTTGGGGGTTCAGTGGCCTCTGAGCTGCGCTGTGCGCTCCTATGTGCTGTTGGATAGACGGCCTCGTTGTTAGAAGCATGGGCCCGCGATGTTGACGTACCTGTTCGGGTGCATAGCGTTTTTTTTTTTTTTGTGCCCACTTTTCCCGTGAACGGTTAAAGGTGTTTTCTTTTTCGTTCATTTTTTTTTTCGTAGTTTGTATAAGGCTATTACCCCGATTTCTTTTCTTTCCCCTTGAACGTCTTCTTTAAATACATATTCCCGAAAAGTCGCCCGCCTCAAAGAAAAGAAAGAGAGAGAAAAATAAGAAAAGGTGGGGAGGGGATATTCGTTCGGGCATGACGTCTGTCTTATACCTATAGCTGAAGTTATGCCTGCAAATTCCCATCACACCGCCCCATTCTCTATCGTACACTGGACATGCTCTTCCTGCCCATTGCCCCCTTCCCCCCGTTACGTGGGCCGTCTACTTGTTTGTAGCGCATTGCACGTGACATATATATGTTCGCTCCATTTTTTTTTTTTTCTGTTTATAATGTCGGCTATAGAGTATCGACTGCCCATGTCCCTGCGCGCGCGTGTGTGTGTTGATGGCGTGCGCATGGCCACCGTGACACAAGAGGCAGCATATAAACGAGTAGCCGCACAATCCGAGCACTTCCCTTTGTTCTCACGGCCGTGCATATAAGGCGCACACACACAGCGCCGCTTCACTGTCTGCGTCGCGGGTTGCGTCAGAGCTTTTTAGGTGCCTCCATTGTGCCTGTCGAGTACGGCGAGCTGTATGCCCGCCTCCTTTCTTTCTCGGCCGTGCCGTTACGGCCGTGTATGCGGCGCACTGCCAACAACAGCACGCAGTGTGTACCCGCTTGGCGCTCCCTTGCTAAAGAATTGGCCGCGTATCTGTGTGCTTCGCTGCGAATGTCGTCCAAAGACGATAGTCCTTCTGCCGGCCGTACTACGCTGCGTGAGATATGGACGCCATATGGCAGCGCCGTCGGGAAACATGAGCTTGTGCAGAATCCCTGGGCAACTGCCAGGTGGCAGCACCAAATCGTCGGCAGAGGCCCTTTTCGTGCATAGCGTCGCATTTTTAGCGCAGCCTAAGAAACACTAGGGTCTTTAGAATTACGTATCTAGTATTTTCTAGTAAAGGGAACACACAACCTAATACTTGGGTATTGATGCTGCGCCTCAGATAGGCGTAATATTTGCTTTTTGATCGACCATGCTCACAAGTATGAACGCAGCGACCAGTTCAAGATGGCTGGGCGTTAGGCAAGTGCTTAAACTTTGGCCGCGTGGCTGAATCGTGTGACAGACAGACAAACAGAAAGACAGACCAAAATTTCTGCGTTCAAGTATATCCCAAGAAAGCCTATCGTCTTTAAAAAGCTCTACTATAGATGACGTGAAGCAAAGCGGTTTAGCAGCGTCGCTTTTGTTCCTCGCGTGCCTTCGAAGGGGCGCTAGCGGCCAGTCCCCATGATTGTATCGAGTGAGACAGGCCAAAACTAGCCGGTGCAAGGGCGCTGTGCAGAGTTAGCCAAATGAATAGCTTCAGAGCTGTTTTTTTTTATTGCTGAGAGGCGAGGGGAAGGAGTGCTGTCAGAATATATATTGATTGATTAATTGAATTAAATTCAAGCTAATCAATCGTATCAATAGTCTTGCCAGTGAATCATTTTATGCTAGGTGGTCTAGCAAGTTCTGTCAGCGCGTGTCTCCCGGAATAAGAATCGACCGCAACGTTTTTTTTTTTTCGCAGCCCTTGATAGGTGTACAGGCGTTGACCGGAAAAGGGAGCCCGCTCCATTAGCGGCGAGGGCGTCGTCGTCTGCAGACGCTACTCACGCTTCTCTAGCAATTTTCCAAGGTCTCAGACAGCGCGCGCCCAAGTAAAGTACGACCAGAGGTGTATACGGCGCATGTTTACTCGACAGGATGTGTTCCTGTGTGTGCATGACGCGGCCGCCGCCGCGTATGCGTTGCTCCTCGCTGTTTGCTGCTGCGAACAGGTGGCGAGGCGGGGGGCGGTTCGCGCCGACGTCGTCCGCTGTCGGAGGTTTCGGAAATGGATACGCTTTAAGACAGTGTTTTAAAAGGAAACCGCGCGGTCGAAGGTCGCGACGTCTGAAGCGTAATGACACGGTAGAAAGGAGCGAAGAACAACCGCGCTCGCGGTAGACAGGTGCGACTGGTCACCGAAGGCTTTTTTTTAAAGCCATTGCACAACACGAGGCCGAGGATGTCGCTAAGCCTTGAGGTACTGCGCGGTGTAGCTTGCAGAGAGCGCCTGCGGATTCTTTCTTTTTTTTTTTTTTTGTCTTACACCTCGTGGGCCCGAATATCTACCAGACTGATAAATGTACTAAGTGTAACAATAAAGCCACCTTAGTGCATATGCTATGGCAATGCCCCAATGTCAGACCAAACCTGCCTCCGATAACCAGCTACGTGAACGCTGGGGAGCCGGTCTTCTCAGCCCACCCTAAGATGACCAATTATGGGCGATCCAGTGGGCCAAGAAAGCCGTCGAGGCTCAAAAGCCATCGCCGAAGCCTAGGCGGCACAGCCCATCCCTGAAACTCACAGTATATCAATAAAGCCTTCTCTCTCTCTCTCTCTCTCGCCCGCGCGCGCGGCTGTCATTAATCCGGACATCTAAGCTGCCTGTACGTTGATACAGAGCAGGACATCCTTTGCAGTCCCGAGCGCAGAGTATATTAATACATACTATAGACCGGTCGATGTGGCGAGCATAGTTGAATGGAGGCGCCGCAAGCAACGTTCTTTGTTTTGACTGGCGTTGGCCGCGCGGTCAGTTCACTGCGCATTTCCTGGCTTGTTTGCGAGATACGGCACTTGTTGACCGGTGGCTCGCGAGCTTTACCGTTATTTCTACGTAGGATGTGCCTCGAACTGAGCTATAGCATTCACCGCAGAAAAGAGGGGCTCGTGGCTTGTTTCCCCGGAAGTTTGGTTCCTTGGGGGTTCAGTGGCCTCTGAGCTGCGCTGTGCTGTTGGATAGACGGCCTCGTTGTTAGAAGCATGGGCCCGCGATGTTGACGTACCTGTTCGGGTGCATAGCGTTTCTGTTTTGTTGTTTTTTTTTGTGCCCACTTTTCCCGTGAACGGTTAAAGGTGTTTTCTTTTTCGTTCATTTTTTTTTTCGTAGTTTGTATAAGGCTATTACCCCCGATTTTCTTTTCTTTCCCCTTGAACGTCTTCTTTAAAATACATATTCCCGAAAAGTCGCCCGCCTTAAAAAAAAGAAAAGAGAGAGAAAACAAAGAAAAGGTGGGGAGGGGATCTTCGTTCGGGCATGACGTCTGTCTTATACCTATAGCTGAAGTTATGCCTGCAAATTTCCCATCACACCGCCCCATTCTCTACCGTACACTGGACATGCTCTTCCTGCCCATTGCCCCCTTCCCCTCCGTTATGTGGCCGTCTACTTGTTTGTACGCATTGCACGTGACATATATCTGTTCGCTCCATTTTTTTTTCTGTTTATAATGTGGGCTATAGAGTATCGACTGCCCATGTCCCTGCGCGCGCGCGTGTGTGTTGATGGCGTGCGCATGGCCACCGTGACACAAGAGGCAGCATATAAACGAGTAGCCGCACAATCCGAGCACTTCCCTTTGTTCTCACGGCCGTGCATATAAGGCGCACACACACAGCGCCGCTTCACTGTCTGCGTCGCGGGTTGCGTCAGAGCTTTTTAGGTGCCTCCATTGTGTCTGTCGAGTACGGCGAGCTGTATGCCCGCCTCCTTTCTTTCTCGGCCGTGCCGTTACGGCCGTGTATGCGGCGCACTGCCAACAACAGCACGCAGTGTGTACCCGCTTGGCGCTCCCTTGCTAAAGAATTGGCCGCGTATCTGTGTGCTTCGCTGCGAATGTCGTCCAAAGACGATAGTCTTCTGCCGGCCGTACTACGCTGCGTGAGATATGGACGCCATATGGCAGCGCCGTCGGGAAACATGAGCTTGTGCAGAATCCCTGGGCAACTGCCAGGTGGCAGCACCAAATCGTCGGCAGAGGCCCTTTTCGTGCATAGCGTCGCATTTTTAGCGCAGCCTAAGAAACACTAGGGTCTTTAGAATTACGTATCTATGTATTTTCTAGTAAAGGAACACACAACCTAATACTTGGGTATTGATGCTGCGCCTCAGATAGGCGTAATATTTGCTTTTTGATCGACCATGCTCACAAGTATGAACGCAGCGACCAGTTCAAGATGGCTGGGCGTTAGGCAAGTGCTTAAACTTTGGCCGCGTGGCTGAATCGTGTGACAGACAGACAAACAGAAAGACAGACCAAAATTTCTGCGTTCAAGTATCCCAAGAAAGACTATCGTCTTTAAAAAGCTCTACTATAGATGACGTGAAGCAAAGCGGTTTAGCAGCGTCGCTTTTGTTCCTCGCGTGCCTTCGAAGGGCGCAGCGGTTGTGACCCTACGGGGCACAGGCTTTCTCATGTGCAGCTCATCGACGTGAGAGACAGGACTTAGGAAAACTGTAGGTATGCGGTGCAAAGGGCTGAGCAGATTAAGTGACGATCAGAGCTGTGAAGTTGGAACATTGAATACCTGTGGTGAAGCATTTTTTTTTTAGCTTTCTGTATTGTCTGTGGCCGTACGCGTTATTCACACCCACACTCACGCTAAATCGACGAGAGCGTAAATGAACAGGGAATATCGCTGGGGCCAACGTATCGGCAAAGGGGTCTTCGCCGGAGCCATGACGAAGACAAGACCATATGCCGAAACGTTGGCTCTAGCAACATTTCCTGTTCAATTACGTTTTCGTCAGTATACGAGCCCTCCACCTTCCCCTGAACGTTACTTATTGCTTTTATTTCTTTCGCTGTATAGTCGTAAGAGTTGATACGAATAAATGGCGATGCAGAAAATAATCTTCGCGGTGCCATCCAGTCTATGGCGAACGACTCTTACAAAAAAATATATGTATATATATTGCTGATTTGGCCGCTGGCTTCCAGTGGTTTAGTGATGTGCCACTCATTCGCAAGAGTGACTAAGTGCCGATAACGATTTACTCGTGATATTCTAGCTAATTTTTGTCCTGAGATGACTGTGACTATACTATAGAGTTACAAGAGAGAGGGAGAGGGAGGGAGGAAGGGAGGGAGAAGCTTGTGAACGATGAGGGAGGAACGGGCCAGTTACTTCATCCGAGGGCCTATCCGGAGCGCTCTGAATTGATAGGGCTGTTCATTACAACGGATCCGAAGATGACCGTGACCGAAATTTCGTCTTCGTTATCGGACCGATGATCTGCGCCTATTCAAGCGTGGCGCTTAAAGCTGCGTCGTGACGTGATACCGGCCCGTGAACTCGGTTCCTCTATAGCATTACATGTATATGTGATGTAGCGCAATGTGCATATATAGGAAAGTAGTTGAACAGTATACGACACATTAATCAACCCGAACTTTCGACATGCTTCCGGTGCTCCTCCGTATTCCAGGCTGCATGCGTATCCAAGACGCGAAGAAATCGCGGCCATTTTTTTTTTTTGTTGTTGTTGTGTGTATGTACCTCGGCGCATGCGCCAAGCCGGTTCCAAACTCCGAAGGGATATCGCCTCGTGTGAATTTGTTGCGCAGGCGTCGTATATATAGATAAGACGTGAACCCCCCCCCCCCTTCCCGCTCCCCCCCCCCCCCCCCCCCGGGTCGCGACTCGGCATTTGGAATGCGGCTACTTCTTAGTGTCGTGTATTTATTGAGGCAGCCGAAGAAAGAAACAACGCAGTGTACTTCGTAACTGTGGGTGGGACATGTGCGCTGTGGCAGAGCCGATGTCGTTTCTGCGGGGGCGACGCGTTGTGTACTACGCTGCCTCGTTCCTGCATTGTTTATGACGCGAATACGCGCCCTACTTCGTCGGCGTGACGTCTTCATGTTACATCAGAGTCTTGCGGACGAAGGCCCATAGGTTTCGAGGCAGCTCTTGGCAACGCATTTCGCAGTCGGACGGATGGTTTAGTTTTTCGCCGTGCTTAAGTTTAAAGTATTTTTTTTTCTTGATCCACGTGACAAACTATGTGGGAAAAATATGAAAACATACGGTGGCATATAGGGCGAGTAAGAAGCGCAGGACAGAACGTTGACTCATCGGCGTGACGTCACCGCTCACTCCTGTGTGCGCGCCTCATTCGTCCTGTGTCCTACTGTGTCTATACTTTTTTTTTCGTAATGATGTACTCTACTACCAACCACGCAGCCCCTTTGAACACGCTGTTAACATTACAGGGAACAGTACACAGTCTTATTTAAGTTGGGCACAAACTCAGGGACAATCTTTCTCGAGTTAGTAGATTAGCTCTTTACAGTACCTAAAACACCAGTCTTGCAAGAAGATCCTAGGTAAGCTAGAAAACGAGAAAAAAATAAAGAAAGAAAGAAGAGTGGTCACGTCGCTTTGAAGTTCCAGCACTAATAAATGTAACGTCATAAATAGTTGCCGGCGTCTCCTAAGACCAACATAACTACTTATGGGTGAGAAGGGCATACAAAGCCAGAGACAACCCAGGGAGTTTCAGCACATTTGATGGAGCAAATCTGGGGAGAATAAAAAAAAAAGAAATTGGCCTTCTGACGTCACGAAGCCCAAGTTCCGGCGCGAATTTCAAAACTAAAGCTTTGGCATTGATTTTCCCTTTTAATGTTCAGCATAAAACGGAGAAGTTAACGACAATCGAGTTCTCGAAATATAGGTTATCAGCCTGAAGTACTTCATATATTCGCTTTAGTGTTCCTCTAAGTAATCGAGAGTACCGGCCGTGGTTATTGGCGTCGCCAGTTAGCTGTTGCCCCGCTACGGTGGTCTAGTAGCTATGGTACTCGGCTGCTGATCCAAGGGTCGCGGGATCGAATCCCAGCCGCGGCGGCTGCATATCGATGGAGGCGAAATGTTGAGGCCCGTGTGCTGTGCAATGTCAGTGCACGTTAAAGAACCCCAGGTGGTCGAAATTTCCGGAGACCTCCACTACGGCGTCTCTCATAATCAGAGCTGGTTTTGGGACGTTAAACCCCACAAAGATCAATCCATCAGTTAGCTGTTGTATGTAATGGTGAATGGTCATAGCGGATGGTGCTGCGAGACGTACGAAAAAAAAAAAAAAGAAAATCGGGAAATCCTGCCAACTACTGACACTTTCTGACAATGGCGAAGACAAAATAGAAGAAGAAATATTGACAGCATGCAGACACGGACATGCGTGTATACCGGAAAGCAAATGCAGAGAGACCCACGCGTCGAAGCAGGCTAATGGCACAAGCAAAGGTGTCGCGTTCTGTGGTGCCACACGACGCGAGTGCAAAAAAAAAAAAAAAAAAGAACAAGAAGAAATAGCGCTGACTACCCGTGGGGGAAAGCCCACTTTGGTTGGTAGCCCCAAGCCATATCGTGCCTTTTTTTTTTTTTAATAATGATGCCGCTCGCATTGGCCTTGCAACCGCGCCACGTCACGTTTAGCAGCATAGTGTATAGTACGAGTATATGGAAGTATATATAGTATGGTATATGCCCAAAGGGGGAGGGGATCGGCCTTATTTAGGCCGCGTTGTGTTGCCTCTCCTAATACTAAAAAGAGAAAAAAAAAATCCCCACTCCTCGCCACACACACACAACTTCTCGGCCACCATTGCGATCTTTTCCCGATCTCTTCGGGCGTCACCGGGTTTGTTGACCGCGCTTTGACCCTTCGCTTCTCTTCGCGTCGGTTGGCCGGCCGAGAGTTGCTCATTCAGACCGAACGGAAGCGCGCGCCTGCAGTCTTGCAAAAGTGGCCAGCCAAGCATGCGTGCCGTAGCCTCGTTGTTGTTGTCAACTCTCGCCGCGGGAAAGGGCGAGAGTAGTTATAGCTGTGGCCAGGCGCTCGAGAGAGCCCTCGCTTTCTCTCCCCTCCCTTCTTTATCGCCGGGCACCTTCAATTGTTGGCTGCCATGCCCGAGAACGGCCCCGAAGGTCTAGATGAGGCCGTGCGGAATTGGTGGGAAGGTAGCCCGCGACGTTGTGCGCACGTGTGTTGCGAGGGGAACGCCGAAGTGTGTGAACCGCTTGGTAATAGGACACATCATCGTGTCCGCTCGGCAAGGCGAACATGTGCGGCCACTTGGGTCCGTTTGCAAGGCTCGCCGAGCGCCGATAAGAGTGGAGGAGCCCCTGTAATATGCTTTTACTGGGACGCAGTCGCAACGGTACGTTTTCCGTCGTGCTCAATATCAGGAGTTTTCAACCACCCGTGGTCGTGCCATGGACACAGAACGTCACATTCACGACCTATTTGATTGGCTATAGCCCCCACTGACGTCAGGAGTAGTATTTCCGATGGATGGATGGATATTAGGAGCGTCCCGTTTATAACGGTATACTCGCGCCACCTGGCGGCGCGTTCTCCGGTGCGTGAGCTAAATCTCGGGGGCCACGGAAAAATGCAGCTCCCATGCACGTTACGACTGCCGCAGGCGGCGCAGCCGTCGCTAACGAGGACCCAGCTGATCGTAAAAGCAGTTTTGAGGAGGATGGTAATCTCAGACTGTCCGTGGCTGCCTTTGATACAAGGTGGTTCGCGTTATCTCTGGTGATAATGATTTGGAAATGCAGGAGCCTGTTGCCTGACACAGTGTCAGAAAAACCGTTTCAAGTACCCTTTGAGCCGCTCTGACAAGTGTGGGCCTCGGGAAACGTGGTCGCTGTATTGTAGGACCCCGATCGCTTGTATGGCATTTAAGGGAATGAAGAATATCATGCGTAGCATAGCAGACAGGCGTTATACGCAACATAACAGCGTTTCTGCTCGTCTTAGAGCGCTTTCTTTAGGTCCTTAAAGATGAGAGATGAAGCAAGGCAGTATTACCTTATAGGTAAACTTGTTTGGTCTTTATCGTGCCGATATGAAGTTTGAAGATTTTATTGACTGATGGCTTCTCATATATATATATATATATATATATATATATATATATATATATATATATATATATATATATATATATATATACGGTTCCTTTTGGGTAAAGCTAAGGCTTAACACGAAACGCGCATATGCGAGGCGGCAGTGTGACGCTTACCTCCGCCTTCCTGACGCTGTGCAGCGGTGGCCAAGCACAGTTTCACGGCCGCCTTGGGAAACAAAGTGGTGCGGGTGAGAAGAGAGAGGTGGAAAGAAAGTAAGTGGGGTAAAGTGCAGCAGTGCGGGGGCATATCGTCGTGGGCACACACGATGCCCATCCGTATATTATACGTATAGCAGTATAGTAGCAGCGGCCCTTTGGGAAGGGTCATGAGGCGCGGCGCTCCGGGGCCCGTCGGTGATGGCAACGGCCACTTTAGCGGCCGCGGCACGCCTCGCGGGAGCATTAGCGCGCTGTCCACCTGGATCCCTCCCTGTCCTCTTCGGTGCGCTGGCGACGCGAGCCTTCTCTGCCTACGCAATATGCGTCCAGTCGCGGTGTCGTCACGGGGCGGTGACTCTCGCCGCCTTCTTTAGCGGGGGGATGCGCGGTTGTTTTGTTTCTGCACAGTGCAGGGCTCGCGCACGTCCCACGCGTGGTGGAATCGCCGCTGGCACGGCCGAGACACTCTCACCCGGGGTAAGAAAGAAGCTGTGAGCGTGATGCCGCGGGAAGAATGGGCGAGAGGGCTGCGATCGCAGCTGGTTACCAGCGTTGTGTTGCTGTTGTCGTGGGCGCTGTGTGTAGTTGGAAAGTTGCCGGTGTCAAGACCTTCACTTTCGCTGTCTGGTTGAACGTTGTAAATTTTTTTTTTTGAAATTCGAGCTCTTGTGATTAAATCGTAATGCCCTCGACAACTCGGATGCAAACGGAGGGGGGGGGGGGGGGGGCAGTGTTGAAAAGTCTTGTCGGTCCAGCATTGCGTTGACAGTTAGCACTCCGGCCTTGGTGCTTAGTGTACAGTTGAGGCTGAAATTTGCGCGGCCATATTTATACCGCCGTGTTTGCTCTGTCATCAGGTTTAATCGCGCGTTTAATCGTGCATATAGCCAAGGAAGGGACCATTGTGGCACGTATTAGTGATGAATCAGGTAATAATGAGCGTCCACGATTGGCTTTCCCGCAGTGCTTCGTGTGCGCATTAATAATAATAATAATAATAATAATAATAATAATAATAATAATAATAGCGTGGCATAGTAAAGCTGTTGTGCGATACTATAGGTACTTCTGCTGTCTTTACTTTGAATAACCAGAAAATCCTTTTTTGAAAATTTTGCGTATTGAGTGCTTGATGTCCTTGCCAACTTATGCGATGTTCAGAAAGCTGCAGTTGTTCTGTGTCCGTCCCTTCTCTGTCCAAGCTCGGCGTCGGACGCCTTGCCTGGATTCGTTAAATCCACGTGCCGAATAAACGCGCAGGCGCTTCCAGTAATAAAGACGTTATTGTATAAGCGCACTTGTGGTAGCACGAGCGCGCTCAGAAACGTGACTCCGGTGTTTCATTCGTATTCTTGTAATGCATGCACACACGCGCACTGGCTCTCCCTCCCTTTTTTTTCTTTTGAGAATGCAGATTCTTTCGTTAAAATGCTGTAACAATCAGGCACCCGTCGATGCGCCGCTGCCAAAGTTGCGCCGTAATTACCAATAAAAAAAACAAAAAACAAACTTGCTAATCAACTTTTAAATTGCAGATGCTTTGGAACTTTCTGCAAGCAATTGTCCTCAACTTGATGTTTTTTTTTTCTTGTTAAATAGCCTCTTCATCGTAACGCGGTGGCACAACAAGAAAATGAACGTGTATATGGCGTGTCTTCTCTGAAAGCCGATTTCCCCGATTCACGTCTGCGTGTATACCTTTTGCCCTCTCTCGTTTAAAAGGTCACAGGGGTATACACGCCAGAGCATCGCTATATTGCCTGTGCATATTTTTGTTCCCCCCCAGTTTTTATCAGCCTCGTCATCGGCTGGAATGACCCGTTCTCGTGGTTTCGAGAGCGGGCACATTAGGCCGCTGTCGTAGTACGTCCGACGACATTTACCCGGCCTGCCTCCCCCTCCCATCCCACTCTCCTTTATTATAGAGAATGTAGGGGGGGTGTTCACTCGTTGGCATTTCCCGTTGGGCGGATTTCGCGTGGTCTCTCTCTTTTTTTTTTCTTCCTTTCTTTTCCTCTTTGTTTGTTTATCTTACAAGAACGGAAGCTTACCTGTCGTGCGCGACTTATTTGATTCTGCGGCTTTTCTTCGTTCGAATTTTCCTTCCGGTGGCCTTTAAATGTCAAGACTCACGGCAGTACGGTCTTTGTCTATGCGCTTCACGCATAGCCAACGCATGTAGACAGTCGTGTTTGTTGAGAATGGAAATCGTGGATGGAAACAGTACAATCAACGAAGCGCTGACGTCAAACTATTTTTTTTTCTTTTTACGTATATACGTGGAACAGACTCATCTTCGTTTGAGCCGTGCCACGGTGGTATATAGTGGCTATGGTACTCTGCTGCTGATCCGAGGGTCGCGGGATCGAATCCCGGCTGCGGCGGCTGCATTTCTTTGGAGGCGAAATGTTGAGGCCCGTGTGCTGTGCGATGTCAGTGCACGTTAAAGAACCCCCGGGGGTCGAAATTTTCCGGAGCCCTCCACTACGGCGTCTCTCATAATCAGAGCTGGTTTTGGGACGTTAAACACCGCAAGTCATCATAATGTGTGTGTGTATATCTGCAACTGTCTCTATCGCTATGAGGCGGATAATGCCGTACGATGCCCAACCCTGGCGCACAGTTGCTCATCGGCTACTTGTGAATCGGGAAGCGTCGAAACCGACGGCTATCGCACCTCGCCGGGAAAAAAAGAAGTAACGACTGTGTGGCCGCGTTGTTGTCTATACCATTCCGTGGTCACGTGGGGCACGACGTCAAAAGCTGGTCGGTATGCATAAGGACCCACACACGTCGGTATACTCCGTCCCATCTCTGTGTGGAGGTGCGATTCGAACGTACGCCGAAGAACAGAGCATTGTGACTTATGCAGGGGAAATTACGGGAGAGAGGTTAAATTCATCTCGTTACGCCAACTAACGGCTTGGGTGGTTTCGCGGAAGATGCATATTTGGCGTAAACATTTTCTTATTTGCGAACGTTTATTTCTTTGATGATGACTGTCGCAAAGTGGTCCGCGTAACTCCAAGTTGTGTATGTATGACCGGACTACTGGGCATATTCTGTGCACTTGCCTTTGATCCCGAGCTGTGAGGCACGGGACGCGATTACCGGGAAAAGTTCCAAGGCATGACGTAAAAACCTCCCGGAAATGATCCCACGAAAGCTTGCACAATTAGGTTTTGGTCCCCTTCAGCACACTAGCAAAACGCCAGCAGTGGTTCCAAGACTGAGTCACAGCCAAGGGTGATGAAACGAAACAAATATATTCTGATCAAACAGGCAGTTGCACAAAAACGTGCACAAACACAGCTCTTCACAATGGAAACACAGATGGGTTACAGCTTTACACGAAACCAACGACAAACGTACGTACAAGCACATGCACTGCAAGAAGAATAAAACACAAAATAGTCCTATTCACCAGAATTACTCGAGGTGTCTTCTTAACTTGAAGCTTTCAGGCAGGGCTCGTCGGCTGGCTCGCGGAGCCGCGTCGATTCACGTCTTCTTGCTTCTCGCTGAGTCACCCACGACTACGACTGCTACGACTGCTCGTGGTTGACTCTTCATATTACCTTGGAAAGCCGTTCTCGAAGCTTCGGTGTGGACCGCGTGATCCCAGCACACGCAAGATTTAGGAACCTTTTTGCCCTTTCTCGGTCCTTCGCCGCTTGGACAGCGTCGGTATGCACACTCTCTCTCCGTCTGTCTCGCGCCCTTGCTCCCCGCGATGATTCACTGACGCGATCTACAAAATTCCCCCTTTTTCGGATTTGCGGCGTGACCTTGGGCGCCTCTACCGTGCACGCCGCTTGTTGTTTCTTTTCGGCTTTCCCTTCAGCTCGACGCCGGGTTGCTCGACGAAATGGGTACTATTTTGTGACAGACTTGCCTTCGACGACCAAACACCTTCTCGTTGACCCTTAAGTGACCGGTCCAGACAAAGAACTATATTCACAGAACGTAAGCTGGTTGGTCTCTGAACATCATCCGCACGCTGTACGTAATTCACTTAAAGCATCCAAAGTGCTCGCTGATGAGATTATTCATGAGAAAAGTTGGCTCTGCGACCGTCTCCGAACGCGCTGTTCGGGAACGCTCTCCTGCGCGCTCGTGCGTTCGCTTTACCATTGTTTACCTTCATTTGCATCCCAGTGTGAAATTTGACAAGACCGTGAAGCCTCCTAATTATAACCTTCCGCTTTTCGCGGCTCGTCGTCCTTCCTGCAGTCTTTGGCTCTTCGGCTACCGCGTCTAAGCTGAGCATCATGTTTTCTTTAATTTGGGACTCGTGAATTATCGAATGTACGGTACGCGCATTGAAGCCTCGATGCACCGACGCTGAATAAAAAAGGAAAAAAAGAAAACAAGACAGAAAGAAATGCGGCCTCGTTAAAGGCCACGATATGCGTTCACTCGAATTGACACGAGAGCGAGACACGGCCCGTCGCTAATGAGATGGAATGGAAATTTGCAGTAGCGCCTCATTTCTTAAGTAATCGGAGCGGCAGTCGGGCCGACGATGCTCAAAGCCAGTACGCCGCGTCGCAATATGACGCTCTGTTTCGCAAATGAGAAACACGACACGCCGCACAGATAAGGCCTTATGTGCGACGTTGGCCCCGAATCAACGGCCACCCGGTTTGTCGGAACGCTGTGCCGCCTGTGCCGGCCGTGTATGCACTATTAAAGCGCGTCAGAATTTGCTGACAATTGTCAGCTATACCGTGTGCCTGGAACGGCACTGAATGGCAAAACTTTACGGCGCAGTCCTCGTCTTCACTTTGAGTGGAGAGATGACTCTCTTCCTTCCGTTCGCGCGTCATCATTTCTGTCGTATTCTGTGTAATTGTTGCAGCGCTCCACGTCCGACGTTAGAAGAGCTCTTCCGGTTTTCTTTACCTGTTCTTTTACTGCCTTTTTTTTTTTTTTAATTGTTCAGTTGAAATCTGACAGGCGCACTTTCTCGCACCCGCGTTTTCCGAGAGCGGACTGCACCTCGCCACTCGTAGGCACCGCGGCGAAGCGACCCTTACGTGCGCCGCCGTAAGACTGCGTTTCCTCGCTGCGTTACCGGACGCCAAGCGTGATAACCATCTGGCCGTCGACGACGACGCCGAAGTCGTGGCGCCGCCTGAGCTTGTGCACGCTTTTCGCTCTCACGGTGCGGGGGGACGAGCGTCGCTGCCCCCCCCCCCCTTTCTCTTTTTTATCGACGGCTGGTTGCTTTTGTTTCCCGACTGCCCTGGCAGGCTGCTCTCTGGGGGTACTTTTCGCTATTAGCATAACGAGGCTTGCACGACCGATTCACAGCCGCCGCTGGCCTCGGATGGAATCGATGGGGAACACAAACGGGAAAAAGAAAGCTTTTCTTCTCATCGTATATTCCGAGAGCTCTCTCTCTCTCTCTCTGCGTCTTCCTCTTATGTTGTATAATAGATATGGCTCCTGCGGGCGTCGAGTGAACTTTACTGCCTCTTCGCGGCTCGTTTGCATCGAGGCTGAAAAACGAAAACAAGATTGCGCGCTCCCTTTTTGTTTACACCTCCCCTGTGCCGTCTGCTTCGACCTTGGTATCCGTTTCGCAAGCTTCTTTTCTCCATACGGCTCTCGGCTCGAGAGAACAGGCTTGGCTGTAGCGCTGGGCCATCGTATCCAGGCGTCTGCGTACGTGCCTGCGGTACACTGCGCGTTAGAGCTCGCATTCCACGGGCGAGGTCACCTCTCGCCCTTTCTCGGCTATGCCGAATCCTGTGCGTCGTTTTCTGTTTTAATGCGTGGCACAACCCGCCCGGCCCCGTGGTCGCCAGGCTGAAAGGTGCTTACGCGCGGATGCGTGCGCGTTTTTCCTTCGGCGCTTCTCCTTTGTTTACCGATGAGCAGCGGATGATAGCGTGCGCGATGAGAGAGCTCAGCTTTAGCGTCGGTTTTCGTTGCTTGCCGCTTCCGTCCGGGTCGTATCGTGGACGTTGTACACTCGCAGCGTGGACGTTGCGAATGGTCAAGATGACCATCTTGACCATTCATATAGGAGCTGACACGGGCGATTGCGTTGCAGGTTTAAGGATGGGCTGAGATGGTGTGTGTGTGTGTGCGATGAGAGACACCGTAGTGGAGGGCTCCGGGAATGTCGACCACCTGGGGTTCTTTAATGTGCACTGACATCAGACAGTAACGGGCCTCGACATTTCGCCTCCATCGAAATGCAGCCGCCGCGGCCGGGATTCGATCCCGCGACCCTCGGATCAGCAGCCGAGTGCCATTAGCCACTAGACCACCGTGTGTGTGTGCGTTTGGGGGTGGGGTGGGGTGGGGGGCGAAGCGGGGTAGAGAATCCACCGTTCACCACGATTGCGTATATTACGTACTCTATAGTTGTTGCCTTCTGTAAGCGCTTTTGTTGCTGAATGTTCGGTTCTTGCGAACTCGTCGCCTTAGAAATCAATCACTTTAACTGAGAGTATGCAAGCGGTAGACAGGGTTAAATTAGTTTTTGAGAGTTGCCTTAGTGTCTTCGCTGTGTAATGTAACAAAGTACCATCTGGTTATTGCCTAAAGACCCTGTGCCAGTTTGTATAGCTTGCTACTGGTCGTGGCTTGAAGGGAATGCGCTGTAAGTCTGCCGCTGTTTCAGTAAATAATTCGAGTGATTCCTTGCTGTTTTCTGTTTACATTTAATTATCGGCTTCGAGCATCTCGCTAAGCTATTTCTGTACATCGTGCGATTGAACGCCGTGTGGTCGGCTGACTTGGGTAAGAAGTTCCTCTTTCGATAACAAGAGCTGAAAGCTGACGGTGGTGATCGCAGTTAATAAACTATGCTTTGGTATAATACACTGCGACGCGAGGACTTCCAGATTTTCTTTTTCCCTGTCAAACGCGGTGTCGTTGCCTCGCACGACATTTTAATAATAATAATAATAATAATAATAATAATAATAATAATAATAATAATAATAATAATAATAATAATAGCAGCGGTTCGACTTAGGAAAGCACGCTGTTTTCTGCAGGAGGATTTCGCAGCGTCCGTGGGGGCGTAGGAGAAAGGGACCGAAAGAGATGGAAAGAACAGGAACGCCGTAGCGGGGGGGCGGGGGGCTCCGGAAATTTTTTTATCACCTGAAGTTCTCGAGAGTGCACTGACAAAGCACAGTACAATACGGGGCCTTTGGCATTTTCGCCTGCGTCGAAGATGTGACCAGGATCGAACCCGGCATTTTAAGAGGAGGAACAAGAGAGACAAAAGAAACGTAATTAAAAGGAAAGGAGAGGGTGTGGGCGCAGCTCTCGGATCGTCGCCGCGCGTCACCATCTGTCTTCAAGGCGCGCGCGTTCTAACCTTGGTCCTGGAGTCGGTGCCTGGGCGCCTCGCCCTCATCTTCCTCCTCGGCCATTCTTCTTGCCCCTTCTCCGCCCCCGAGGAATGCGCCGCGCGGGCCGGGATAGGAATGCGTGTTTTCGCCCCCCCCCCCCTCCTCCCCCGCAGCTCGAACGCACAGCCGCGAAGGCGGCGATGCCGCTCGCTCGCGGAGGAACGCGCCACTTCGATGCGTGCACGTGCAGCCGGCGGTTCCGCGGGAGCAACGTGCTTTCTCTTGTACCCGTGTCTCGCGGGAAGATTGACGATACCCGCCCAAGTTCACAAGGGGTGTGTATGCATATCACGGGAAGTGTGTAGTAGCCGGCACCACTGAAGGCGCCGTCTCCTCTAAAACACGTTAATAGAGACAAAATGTTGGGCACGCTGTGTACGCACGAGCCGGTCAGGCGTTGGTCCAGGGTTCGAACCCCGGAACAGGACGGAATTTTTCGGCAACTAGGAAGGCTATCGTTTCTGGGAAACCCGTGCGGATTTCCATGCAGCCTTGTGCTAGAGACGGGTGGATGCTAATTTTTGCTTGTCATGTTATATACGTGTTTGCGCTTTCGTCCTTCGTTCCTTGCTGTGTTCTCTCGTTCTGCCCTTCTCTTGGTCTCTGAGCTCGTTTTGTTGTCCACTAGGTCCGGACGTATTATTATTATTATTATTATTATTATTATTATTATTAGAGAGTTTTCGAATAGGTGCCCCAAAAGTTCGGGCCCCTATTGATTGATAAATTCATCACTTAACCAGAAATCAGCTCAGTTTTGTCCTAGGCAAGAGCCGTCGCTTCGATGGGCGCCACCATGTTTGTTTACGCCAAAAAAAAAAAAAAAATCACAGCATATCCACGGGGTGAATTGGGCGAAGCTCCGGAGGGAATCATCGGTAAACCGTGAATCTTTCGCGTAAATCGCCCAGTCGATCATCATGTAAAGGCGTGAGAAACACTGTATTCGTACGCTGGGATCTCGCGTTTAAGGGGGATATGCTGTGCTAGAGCCAGGCCTGCGCGGAACTGCAGGACAGTGACAGCGTAAGCAGGAGGAGCTACTTTCTTAGAGGCCACTTTAAACGCTTGAGGAAACTAGTGCAAGTAGAAGTGGTAGGTATCTCCTGCGCCATAACTTATCATTTTGCCAAGTAGGGAAGTACCCACTACGCCATAATTACCAGTGCCTCCGTAATGGGTTCAAAGCTACAAAGCACGCAGCTCTGTGTTCTTTCAAATGATGCCTCGACCTCGTTATACAATCCATTTTCGCGTCGTGTATCGGTGTATTACTATTTTTCAACGTAACATTACGTTTGTTAATGCGATTCCGCGGGAGACATTATACCTGTTTAGGTCTTTTAGCGATAATTTTTCAACCACAGTATGGAATAAGGTTCTTAAGCATTGATAACGAGGACGGGGTACCCTATGACTTGATCATGCTCATAGGCCTCCACTGTATATGGCGAGCAAGAATGGCAGGTTACCACTGCGATAAGGACGCGCGGCCTGCACGTGCTTATTTCCGCGAAAGTGTGTATTGGTTCGTTGAAACTCAGAAGGCGTATGCGGAAACCCCTGAGTGGCTTTCAACAGTAGAGCCGCTCACTGCTTTGCCGGAATTTTAATGCGGCCAAGCCAGCACTCGATGATGGACTTCTATGTGTGACACCCTGAAAATTTGCTTTTTTGTATGCCTTTGTTGATACAAGCATTGTACCAAAGACCGGTATTAAAGAAAAAAAAAACAAAAAAAAAAAACAGGCGTAGCTCAGTGGTAGAACGCTCGACTGCCACGCCGAGAGCCTGGGTTCGAATCCAGGCAGAGGACACAACTTTCGGAATTTTTTTTTTTTTTTATAAAAGTAGACGTGGCTACGTACATCACCAACGAACACCATGGGATGTACAGACCCACGCCCTAAGGAGCTTCGCCCCTAAAAGTTTGGGGCAAGCCTTGGGGCTCACGCTAAATTCCAGAAATAGCGTGCCCAACCCAAAACCCAAAGGCAGTTTGGCTCTCGCGCATGCGCAGTGGTGTTGACGCTATTTCTTTGTTGCCTCAAAGTGTTTGGGGCCCCTATTCGAAAACTCCCTATCATTATTATTATTAACCCGGCTGCCGTAGGCCTTCCACGCGTTTCCTTTCGCCATATTTCTGTAGTGACTGGGATCGGACATAGCAGTTTGGTGCTCTCGCCGGTGCCTTTCGCGCGCCGTTGTTCACTTGCCACGCCCTTGACGGCATCCTCAGCCTCTGCGTCACGGTATTTCGAAGGATAACAAAGCCGTTACCATCAATGCGGCTTTTTTGGGCTAGTAGTTGGTTCGTAGCAACGAAGGGTGTCATAGCGCGAGCAGACAAAAGCGCTTTCTCCCGTTTTGTCTTTCTCGTCCTTGTCTGATAGCGCTAGGACACCCTTCGCTGTTACCATCGCCGGCGGTGGAGATCAAAGTGGAGGTCGATGTACGTTGCAGCTCCGTGTCCGGTGCAGTAACGATGCATTTAGCAGTGCGCTTTTCAAGTTTTGCAATGTTTGCGCGGACTTGGAGGCGACGCCTGCTGGAACACGATAACTTTTTCTCTCGGGATAGTTGGTACTCGTGATGTGACATTATTTTATAGCGCGAGACCTGGAAAAAAAAAAAGCGAACTGAGAGAGAAGCCAAAGAAGGCGCCTTCTTTGACTTCTCTCTTCCTCTTTAGCTTCTTTTTTTTTTTTTTCCCAAGTCTTGCGTTACAACATGTCACGTACTGCTGGCACACGTTTCGGAGGCAACGTCAAGTATATATATATATATATATATATATATATATATATATATATATATATATATATATATATATATATATATATATATACATAGGTGCTCACACCTATGTTCCCTTAACCAAACACGTTGCGGGTCTAGTTGGTGAAGCATTACTCCTTATAGTACTCAGTGGTAGCTATATGGCGGGCCGATGAAGAAGTCGATGGCGCCGTGGGTTCTAGTGCGCCAGTCATGCCCAGCGTTCTTCTCGCAACGACAAGTATATATACATATTTAACCGCATGAGAACATCAGTGAATGCACTGTGTCGCTCGCGAGAAGTTTTCGTGCCGAGTTCGTCGTTGTCGTATCGTTTGCACGCAGCACATTATAGGGGAAAGTTCGCTTAATTTAACACGGTTGTCGTCGGGCGCGCAGTGGATAAGCCGCTGCATGCTGTCGCAGTAAGTGAATTAAGCCTCGAACCGCTGAAGTCGGCGGCCGTGTCCATCCGTGCTTCCGCTCGCATTTTTTCTGTTTCTGTGCGCCTTAGCCCTATACAAGATGTGGAATGTAAGGGCGTTACGACCATTGAAATCTGTTTACCTGTTCGCAGTGGTTCTTGGGGCGCCCACTGTCAAAAAAAAAAAAAAAAGATGATGGAGCTGCCTATTGCGAGTTCAAGCTGACGTCTTAGACCGGGTGACAAAGAAAGACCTGGGGTCTGTTGTGAAACGACCTGCGTCACGCATGTCCTGAGGTCGAGCAGGCAGGTCGCACGCGTGGCGAAAAAGGAAAGAAAGAAAGAAAGAAAGAAAGAAAGAAAGAAAGAGAAAGGGACTGTCGAAAACTACCGTTGCTGAACGCGTCAGAGCAGCCGGAGTTGCTGTTTCTGTGTCTGTGATGTCTTTTGTCGAGCTCTGGCGCTTGCTACGTCGTTCCCCCCGCAGTCGCTGCCAGAAACGTAGGACGGATACTCGTCATAGGTGAAGGACTGAAACGCACATCATACTGGGTCTCTTGGAGGACTGTTTATTTGTCCATTTTTATTTTGTTCAGCCATTCTTGCCGTCCTATGCGCGTTATCTAACATTGCCTGCTCCACTACCTCATTTCGCGGTCAACGGTTGGGTGAATTCTACAGTTCTGTGTGTGCCAAAACCGCGACCTGGCTTTAGGCGCGTCGTCCCGGAGTATGCTCCGGGTTATTTTGGACACCAGGGGTTCTTCGAGGTGCATCTAAATTTAGGTACACAGTTGTCGATCTGTTAATTAATCAGTCCTCATTATTCGCCAAAGTATCCTATGGAACGATGCATGCACACAGGCGGTTCTTGCACAACATCGATGTACAGTCAACAGCGGAAGTTTGAGGGACGCGGAACTCTCGGAAAAACCTATACATAGTTTGCACGTGACGTCACGTCCGTCGTCTGCATTTTCCGTCCGCCATAGCTAGGCACCTCGTTTGGGTCGCCTGCTTGTTCTCCGTGCGGTGCAACGCGCTTCTGACAACCGTGTACGGCGGTTTAAGCGTGGCGACGTACGCCGAAGGGCGTTTCGAGTTTTGCCCTGCGTACTACAATGACCTTGCCGACACAGAGCAGGAACGGTACGAAACGACGACCCCTCGCACGCGAAGCTGATGTGACTGCAGATGTGAAGCTACAGCGATGCCCGCTTCAGCTCAGGTGGACATAATCAGTTAGCTGGTTTTGTCGACCGGCTATTAGACTTGTAACCGAGAAACGCCTATAAACCGCTCGGCGCACCAGCAACTGAGTGCTTCTGGAGGCAATTAACTGCTGCACTGCTATTGCAACATGTGACTCCAGTCGAAGCCCGTCGTCGTACTCCGCGAGGTGAGGCAAAACCAAGAATTCATCATTTCGCACCGCTAAGGGTGAATGACACCAGGATATCTCCTTTATATGTTGCGGTTCCCCTTTCAAGCATAGGCGATTTGCCACTTTAGCAGATGTAGCTGTTCATCTTTCCGCGATTGCATGCACATTAAATGTAAACACAATCAATCAATCAATCAATCAATCTTTATTTATGTCCATTTCACAGACAGAGGAGCGGCGAAAAAAAGCTGTCTCCAGACAGCTTGACGAGCTCGCCGCCCCCATTTACAAGGGCTCACGGCAGCACACCGACTGTTTTATATACAATTTGAAAAAAAAGAAATAAAAAAAAATACATCATTGTGAAGACTCTACATCATTCGAGAAACACTGGAACAAGATAATAAAAAATAATCAAAATATCAAAAACGAAATATATACATATTAGTAATCAATACCGTTTACAAATTTCAGGCGTAGCTTGCCTGATGAACAGCAAAAAAGGTCAAAATTTGTTAATATGTAATAATTGAGAAGGGAAGGCAAGGTATGGCACAAACGCTGCGTTGAGGAGTTTAAACGAGCGGCCGGTACCATCCATGTCTCCCCTTTTCGTGTCGCATAACTCTGTTTTTTCTTTTCCAGGCACGCAATCTCTCTTAAGTAGTCTAAGTTCTCTTTAATTTCAAATTTAAAACGAACACTTAGTCTATAGCGATACAGCTGATGAATGGTGATAATGTTAGCATCAATAAACAGGTCAGAAGGTCAGAATAAACAGGTCACAGCGCAACTTTTCTAGTTGTCTTAGATATTAACTGAAGTTGCGGTTGCACATTAGTGCAGAAACCATTTTACACGGCAATATAAAGCCTCGCGAGAAAGTGACTGTCCAAACACAACTTTCCCCATTTTTGCCATCATCTTCGCGACTGCCACCGGCTCCGGTAGCGGCCCGAAAGTGCGGTGCATAGTAGGGAGCCTATACATGACCGGCTCAAGGAGCGGTCATGTAGGTCCCTTGGTGCATAATCTAACATACGTTTAAGCTTCAGAAAAGCACTGCACCTGTCATACAGGTGCAAAAAGCACGCTCGCTTATTCGTACTATTCGTGAGAACACGAAGACACAATGTGTGGCTCTCGGTCAAATAAAAATTTCTAGCGTGGTACGTGCCAAAAGCGCGATGTGATACGAGGCATGCTCTGTAGCATAGAATTCCGGAAAATTCACCTGCTTGGAGTCCTTTGACATGCACTAATAACACACAGTGCACGGGTCTCTAGAATTTCGGCTCCACCTAACTGAGATCCGCCGCGGCCGGGGGTATGCGTCGAACCCGCGCCTTTCGGGACAGCAGTCAACCCCAGCCAAATGCTTCCGCACGCAGTCCAAGCGCTTAAAGGACATCGAGTCGTCAGTGTAGTACCTTTGCTTGTTCATCGGCAACCCAATATTTGGGCATATGCGCATTATTGCGAACGAAACAAGGAACACAAGGAAGCGTGTAGACGGCCGTCCGTACGTCAACCGGACCGGCTTGTACCTAGCAATGGCGGACGGAGCCGCTGAAGCCGCCGGAAGTGACGCGCGTGCAAACTATGTATATTACCGCCTAGCCTCTGTACGTAGCCTTGAATTAACTGTTTCAATGGGTGTTGTTGCGATGTGCAGGCTGGAACATTTAATTCGAGGCTGTGTTCCGAGGCTAAGCGACGGTGCACATTTTTCGTGAGTTTCGCGTCCCGCAAACTTTTGCTGCTGCATGTATGCGTGCGGGATTTGACCTCGCTGCCTCGCAGGCTTTTATCGACGCAGCGCAGAGTCGCTCTGCCAGGTAATTTCATATCGCGCTTAATTTGCATATCCATATCCAGCTCTGCGGGACGTTGTCTGCCCCCCCCCCCCCTCCCCCTCGTACTCCTTGCCCGCGGGACACTTCTATACCGTCAGTTGCTATAAGGGCTTGACCTATAGCAAGACTTTGTGCGAGTATGGCTTCGACGTGCGCCTACGTTTGTGTTTATGTCTGCTTCGTAATTACGGTTGTGTGACCCCACATTTCAATCAGCGTTGGGAGATATCAGTGCCAGACCGCCGGCTAGGCTCAATTAACAATTCCCAGTTTTTAATTAAAGCCAACGTTTCTGTTTCTCTCTCTCTCTCGTTCTCGATTCGCCTTCCTGGGTTGGGGACAGATTCAATTACAGTAACATTTTTTTTTTTTCTGTAGCGAACAGACATCTGGCTGTGTGCGCACGTCAACCACTGCATTTCTTTTTTCCTTTGTGTTTCCCGCCGCGATAGCTTAGGAGTGTAACGTTGCTCTGCTGTGCTTGAAGTCGCGCGTTCGGTCCCTGTCACGGGTGGCCGCTTTTGATGGTGGCGAAATGCAATAACGCCCGTACGTTTCGATCTTTCGGGTGCACGCGAAAATAGCCCTGGACGGTGCGAATCGATTTGTCTGCCTGCGGCATGTATACGTAGATACCGCGCCGGGCCCCGTAATTATGCGGCGGCGGTATACGTAACATATTCCAGTGCTGAAAAAAAAAATTCTGATTCTCGATCCTCGAGGAGGAAGAAAATGGATGGAGTCGCGACCGTGGCTTTTTGTGTTTTTGGCGAGTGTGACTGGCGTGCATATACTGTATATAAGACACTAAGCGTGGGTGGGAGGGGGGTGAGGCTGTAGCGGGTATAGATGATGATGATTGTGATTCGGCTAGGAAAGGACGCTAATTTCTGCAGCCTATATAGACCTTTTCGCAGGAGGTATGGAGCGCCGCCATATCGGGCAGTGCGCAGCACTACAAAAGTTCGTGTTGTCTGTTTCGATGCGTTTGCCTTCGCGTATGTGCGCTGTTTGATAGGAAAGACGTTCCAACTTGCCAAAATGGCTACCAAAAACCCTCGGCAGTGCTTTTTCGGGGGGGGGGGGGGGGGGTCACGCATACGTTGCACAACCCAGCGGGGGGTTATGGCGGCACCCAGGGAGCCTTTTCTGAAAAGGTGTATAGGGAGCACGGCCAAGCGTCCGAGGGGTGGGGGGGGGGGGGGGAGGGGTGGGGTGGCGGCGGCTTATAACGGGTATTATATGCATGTATACGCACGGCGGGCATATATGTGGACGCGCTGAGCAGGAACGACACTTCGCTCGGCCGCTCGGCGGCGCGTCCATATACCCCGGCGGGTCCCGATAGCTGTACCGTGCTCGTAAACATGGGCAGCGATGTAGTATAGGTTGGCCGTCGGAATCTGGAGCGATCGCGGCTCTGTTTACGTCTCTGCGTGCCGACGATTGCAGCGTTTCCAGACCCGTCTCCCACATTCCTGTTTCATCTCCCCCTCCCATATATATGCCCTCCAGCCCGCCCAAGGCTCGCCAGTTTAGTCTATAGCATCGCGAGCCGATCACGGTGCTTATGTATAATACGTGCTTCGTATGTCTGTCGAGAGACTGATTATACCATCGCTCGAGAAATGTTGGCCTGGCTTGGCTTTACGTCCCCCCCGCCCCCTTCTCTTATAGACGAGTATTTAGCAATCCGAGGTGGAGGTATTCCCCGTAGTGATGGCCAGCAGCGCGTTTCTAGATCCGTTGGTGAACAGGTCAAAGAAAAGTAGCTCTCTCCCTCTCTGGAGTCTCTCGCATAAGCTTTACCCACTTTCGCCGAAGTCTGGCGCCCCCTTGCATGGTGACCGATGCCAGTGTGCGTACGCAGTGCACGGCTCGAGGAATCGTGCGTTGTGTGCACTACGTTGTCGCCCATCGGTAGATAGATGGAGCCGCCGTATGCGCATGTGAGGAGCGTTGCCGCTCGTCCTGGCGGCCACGCCACTCACAAGCCCGGCGCACTTTCGTAAACACGCGGCCGGCGGTCCGCCTGGCGCAGTGGCGCACCGACGGGGGGGGGGGGGGGGGGGGGAATTCGGGGGTTGTAAACCCCTCCCCCCCCCCTTAGGCCGACCTAATCCCCCTCCCACTCCGTAACTGCTGCTATGTCCTAGAAGAATGTGGCCCTAATGTCTCTGCAAAACGCCGTAAAATTAACAAAATAATCATCATCATTGATGTTACTATTATTTGTCATTTTATTTTCTTTTCTTTACACACGCAAAAACTGTGTACTCGCATGCCCGGCCCTTCGTGAAAAATTGACCCCCCCCTGGCAGAGATCCTGGGTGCGCTACTGGCCTGGCGTACGTGTAATCACAAGTGCGCGCCGGTGAATATGCTATGTATGTGTGCATGGTCGTCTGCAGGTTTGTTTCGCTCCTAGTACGGTATGCGCCGAGGGGAAAAAGGGGACGCCGCAGCAAAGACAGATGAAAACGAGATTTTCCACGTACTTTTTTTTTTTTTTTTTTTTTTTGCGGTGTCGGCAGCGAGGTTGTTTCACAATGTCCAGTCGAAGGGCTTAAACATTGGCTTAAGCCCTTCGACATTATGTCCCACGGAACCCCTGCTCACGCACCGCATATGCGCCGACTAGTGGCGAAATTTGCCGAATGCATGCCGCAGACGCGCTTCATTACGTAGGGATGAAAGCAAAGAAGGCACGCGATTAAATAGAAAAAGCACGAGCATGCGAGCTCACGCATAGCAACCGCGAAGCGACGTGCCTGCGCCAAGCGTCAGCGGGCGGGATTTTTTTTTTCGGCGAGATGCAGGCGGCACGTGTGTGTTATACCCTTCATCCATCGTGTGAGCTTTCTTTTTTTCTTTTTAAGGACAAAGCAACGAGCGAAGCACGCGATTAAAAAAATATATATTTAAGCATGTCCGTCGTCCGGGTGAAACAGTTTGCTTTTACGAGCCTGCTGGAAGCCGCTTTATAGACGCCTCTGTTAGAGGCGGTTGGGTTTAGAGGGTCTCTATACGGGCGTTTATAATGGACCCGCGGCGCTCTTCATCTGGATGTCTCTAGCGCGTAGCGCACTCTACACGTTCTACGGCGGCGCTGTGCCAACTCGACAACGTCTCTTTCCGGTCTTACCTCGTTCTCCGTAAAAGAAGGAAAGAAGAAGGAAAGCAAAAAAAAAAAATCCAAAATAACCGTATACCTCTTATTTTTATTTACGCGGCCACACCGTGAAATGGGCTAGAGGCGCACTCCCGTTAAGCTTCTTCGGATTTCGGCCGAAACGCCGACGCCGAGAAGTGGTTCGGACTTGGGAGCCGCCCACGCTCGGGCACCGCGGTGGTCGATTCGACAGAAGATGGCGAGGGTGAAGGTGCTCAGCAGCGGAAGTGGGTAGGAAATTGAATTGTCGGCCTTATCTCGCGCGCGAACGGTCGCTGATTTCGTTTCGCCGAAAAAGAAGGCAGGGACCGATTTGAACTTGACTCGTATCCGCGAGCTTTTCGCCCGAAACTGCTTTGCTACTGCGAACGTGCGCATTATAGAGGGGACTGAAGAATATATATATATATATTCTTCAGTCCCCTCTATATAATATATATATATATATATATATATATATATATATATATATATATATATATATATATATATATATATATAGTGTTAACGCTGTATGCGTGTAGTACACAGAAGGAAAGCACGCGCATTTCAACGGAAATGCGGCAGAAATTGACTCAGTTTAAAATGTGTGTGTCTTGGTGTGTGGGGGAGGAGGATGGCTCGGTCGGCTTGCCGAAATATTAGGGAAATGAAACAAAATAAACAAATACCACGAGCGACACGGGCATTATAGGGCCCTTTCTTGTGTTTCTGTCCATCTATATTCTTTCATCGTTGTATGGTTGGTTGTCCGTATCTCAGAACATATATAGGCAACTGGTGGCTTATTTCTTGCCCGGGGGTTTGCTCGCGATTTATTGGTGGTCCGTAACTTGCGCGTAAGCTATTCAAAGTGTGTACTTTACCGCTCTCAGCATTCCAACTCGAGCGTTTCGAGCCGTATAAAGCGCGTACACAACGACGCAGAATACGCAACGTATAATAATGGCCGCTCTCTTTACGCATTTCACAAGCCGGCTTGTTTTTTTTTTTTTTTTCGAACGGTGGAATGCTGCGCGTTGCGCGATATTTACTCGCGAGCTCGTCGGCCGAAAAGTGGTTCCCTTCCAGTTGGCGAACGTGTTGCTGTTCGCGTGTTTGTGGCTGCATATTTGTGCTTGCGTAAGACGCTGGAATACTTTGTGTTTTTCTCGTGGAACGCACTCCGGGTGGCGAAATACGTGCCATTCATATTATCCCGATCGGTGCCTGCGAATACATAAAAAAAAAATAAAATCTCGCTCGCTGAATGTGCTCAGCGTCGGCCCCTCAGTATACGAATCAAAGTGACGTGCTCAAACGCGCGTCGGCTTATGTTTGAAAAGACTCTTCGCGCCCCCAGCGGAGTTACGAAAGTAGCGTCACTTATATACCGTTTTGTACGCCCCGTGAAGTGACGTGTACGATTCTGCACCGCCGCCTATGCAGCGCTGGCAAGTTTGTTTGTTTGATTTTTTGTTTTTTTCCTCGTACTTCGTTATACCTCACGGTTTCGAGACTTTGAACTCCACACTTATTCCTTTCCTTGCCAGAGTGTGTCATGCATATGCGGGGTGCATATGCGGGGTCGATGCGTGTATATCTTATATACGCATGAAACCGGTACTCCCACTTTCGTGTGCACCTGAAATGAATGGTGAGCGCCGCCTTTCTGGTTCAAGCGTGGAGCGCAACACTTCGCGACAAGTCTTGAGTATAATATGGCGCGTGCCGCTACGCGCCTCGTTTTATTATTTTGTGGAAGGAGCGAGAAGAAGACACGATATTTACGTGCTTGGAACTGCCGTCAATAAAGATAAGAGAGGCGATATATAGTGCGCATAATATAACGTACGATAAAACGCGACCTCCCTTCACTGCACTTCGCTGTTGTGAGACACTTCGCTGGCGTATGCTGCGTGGCTGGAGGCGGTCATTAAAAGAAAAAAAAAAAAGCAAGCCTCGCTTCTTTCGTGGCCAGTGGGCACTGTCCCGAACCGTGTAGGCCATAGTGTTACGTCATAACGCGTCTTAACATTGTAGTCGTTGGGCGAAGGCATGGTGCATCTTTGAGTCAATGCGCAGCGAGGCCTGTGGATGAACGAACGCTGTAGTACGAGCTGAGCATACATGGTGAACTCCATGGAGTTCACCATGTATGCTCACCATGTATGCTCACCAATGCTATGCTGCCTGCTGTAATGCATCGGAACACAGCATCATGCAGTCTTGTAACAACATGGGAAAGCGTTCAGACTATTTAATGATGACTAGTTTGCATTGCGGCCGTGCTAAATCGTGGACAGTATTTGCGGTATACAGGCAGCGCTTCACAAGCATGCACGGTGACAACTCCGGCGGTTCTTTCGCCATGTTCTGATATCGATTTTTTCCAGTGGTACTGATAGTCCTGCAGCAGCCAGGATGGTTCATTCTGCTCAGAAACACACCAATAATTTTAAATAACCGACTGAAAGGCGTGTTCAAACCGAAACGGGTAGACGCTTCGTGCAGCGTACGCGATGACGTCACAGCCTTCCCTCCGTCGGTAATATAGAGATGGTGCCAGAAAAATGACAGTGGCGAGGTCATCCGACGATGTCTTGAGTTATGCCAGCTTTTCTGACCCTGACAGCGACTATTTTAACGCTGAAGTATGGCCGTTTTGCTTTTGACGGCCCGCTGGCTTGGATAGGCAGCGCTGGAGGTGATGACGTAAAAAAAAAACACAGGGTGGCCCGCGTGGGAATCCGCTAAAAATTTTTAGAATTCATTTCCAGGAAAACTAAACTTGCAACCGCCTGGCTTGGCATATATTATTGCAGTACCGAGGAGAATATATATTGAAAATTTCATTGAGATCCAGTGATACTCGAAAATGGCCGGAGTTGCCCTTTAACAGCAGCTGCGTGGGAACATTGTGCACACTTGATGTTGTGCATGTTGCCGACAGAGTGCGTCTCGCATGTGTACACCGGTGTGTGTTGGATGCCGCCGTGTTTATCATAATGGGAAGTCGCACTTGTGTTGCTGATGCCATCTAGGCCGTCATATTAAATACAGCCATCAGCCCATTGAAGAGGTGCGCCTATGGCCTCAGGTTTATCTCCTGAAGCTCTGTGGAATCAGCGAATCGCAGAGGAAAAGTAGCTTTCGTTGACGTGATGTGAATACTCCCCCAGCCCACCGGTACCACCCTTATAGGTTTAGTTATTGGCGTTGCGCCATTACCTATACTATATTAATGGCATTTTGTTTCTGAGATATGCAACCGAGTGGAGCTGTCAAGTGATGTCCGCGTCAGCTCCGTGTTGCTACGAGTTGGACAGAGGGTGTAACACCTATAAGGCAGCCGAAGCACATATGTTATCTCAAAGTGCCTCTATATATATATGATGGGTCTATATATATATATGTATATGGTGGTTGCGGGATCGAATCTCGGTCGCTGCGGTTGCATTTCGATGGAGGCGAAAGGCTGATGACCATGTGGAACCCCATGATGGTCGAAATTGCCGGAGCCCTCCACAATGGTGTCTCTCATAATCATGTCGTGGTTTTTCGACGTAAAACACTAGAAATCACACACACACACACACACACACACACACACACACACACACACACACACACACACACACACACACACATATATATATATATATATATATATATATATATATATATATATATATATATATAAACTGGGAGTCTCAGGGGCGTTTGATGCCCATAATCCAGCGAGTATATTCTCATATTCCAATTTCTTCTTTCCGTGTGTAAACCAAGCGTTTGTGCGGAACTGAAAAGACGTCCGTACGAAGCGGAACCCGCAAAATCGTCTGCCGACTGACGTGAACTGTAGGACTTGTCAAAACGATTGATTAGGTGTTGCCCTCGATCTCGGCTTGAGAACGCGCGCTTCCGACGCTTCACCCTTCGCCAGTCTCGGCGCGCCTTTTGGCGAACGTGACGTTGGCGCGCATTCGTATATAGAAGCGATCGTTACCCCCCCCCCCCCTCCTTTCTTTTCTCATCCTTGTTCTGTTCTCGAAGATCGGAACGCCTTTGGCGCGCTCACGGTGAAGCGAGATTTTTTTTCGACCGCCGAGGTCGAGTCCGGCGGGAGTTTGGTCGATCGTCCGAGCAAGCCGACCGACGGAAGGGTCTCCGCGGCTGACCGAGCTGAAGCCCTTCAGGCCGCTGGTGGTCAACGCCGCCGCGGAATGCGGTCGCCGGATCGGAAATGTCCGACCTCTGCATGTTCCGCGGGCTCGTTCACCGCAGCGGGACGCACTGGCGAGCGACGATACGCACGTGTCACGGTTTGCGTCGCATGCGGCAGATGGTGCCGTCGCCGGAACCGTCGAGAAAAGAACCCGTATAGTTAGGCTCCTCCGCACACGGGAAGGGGGGGGGGGGGGGCGAGCAAGGAACGAGCAGAAAGCGAGGCGGCGCAGTTGCACGCCTGCTTGCCGTCGTGATTGATGACAATCGCGCGAGCTCTGATGGATTTCGAGCTCGGCAACCGGGCCTGTGCGTCGCCGCGCTGCCGCGTTTATCGGCGGACTCCGACATGGGCGCCACGCGTACTACGTATAGTGTATATGAATGGCGGACTTCTGGCGCTTTGCGTACTCGAGTGGAAGCGCTTCGGCGGCGGTCGGTGATGGATTGCGCGGGTGTACGACAGCGGGTCGCGTAGTATGTTACAGTCTGTTGCGTGTACTCTCTCGATGGTGACAGTCGGTAAACCGAGTGTGGCCGCGGCTACGAGTGTGTATACTACCAGAAACCGGAAATACAAATGGGGGAAAGGTCAACGGAGGGGGAGTTGCGGACGCTTCGGCGAACGTGGTTTGGAAACGAGAATTTCCGCTCGCGGTGTGTGCCGATGGGATGATCGAAAACGAAAAAGCGGAGCTGGAGCGAAAGTCTCGCGCGTGATTCTGGTTTTCCGTGCGCCCTATCCCACCTTGCTCAGTAGCGTTGCTGCGAATGCATTCATGCTGGTCTTCTTGTACCGGCCTCGGAGTAAGTGTGTTTGTATACAGCATGAGGGACACTGCGTACGCACCAGTGTTATTGCGCGGACGTCACTCCGATATAGACCCTTTTCATAAACCGTAAAGCTAGCTTCCCTGCAGTGCAGCTCGCCCTACTAATCGCGGCATTGGCAATCCGGCAAACAACGTGTGCAAGCGCAATTTGCTTGCGATAGGGCATGTAAAATATCGACGCAGCCCTTCTGATACAAACATTTACAAAAAAAAAAAAAAACGGGCCGCGGCATGTGCAACTTGAATTTTGCCAGCATTTAAATAAAGACAGCTGTCGCCATTAGTAGGGCAGATGTGCAGTGCAGAGAAGCGCACTCGCGAATTATGAAAAGGCTCTATAACGGGGAGCGCGATGTGCTTGCGCTACCGTGCAGACGTTGCTTTCTGTCCGAGCTGTTGTCGACTTGTTTGAGCGGAATGAGTCGTTGATAGAAGCCGATTGCGGCCGCGGCAGTTCTGAGCGATCGGCGATGATGATTTGTGCGACGCCGTGTGAAACAAAGTATGTACTCGCTTCGGGACTTATTTCTCGCAGTAGCTTTCTTTTAGTTGGAAAATCGCAGCCCGGCGGTAATATATGTAAGCGGGAAGTGTTGGTATACTGCATGTCTTGTAAACTTTGTAGTTGTCTGTTTCTCTCTCTCCCTTTTCACAGGCACGGAGGCGGGTTCATTCCGTGCTTATGCGAATTTAGCTAGTGCGAGAGAAGCAGCACGAGGAGAACAGGGATGACCGACCCGACCGAAGTTTGTTACTGCTTCGGGACGTTTACTGATTCTTAGATTGGTAGCAACTGGATAGTCTGGGTGTATTGGTGGCAATTCATGCAGTCTTAGAGGTTCTACTCATGTAAAAAATGAGAGAGAGAGAGAGAGAGAGAGAGAGAGAGAGAGAGAGAGAGAGAGAGAGAGAGAGAGAGAGCCGTGCGTATCGACGGGGCGCTGCTGTCAACATGAACATGTGTTCTTCTCAACGAATCATTACCATACTGCCATTTATTATATGCGAATGCATATTCGGCCCTTATCCATTCTATAAAGCGCTTCACCTGACTCTCAACCATTATCGCAAGGTATCGCAGCTGCTCCCGCCACGGTGGTCTATATAGTGGCTATGGCCCTCGGCTGCTGATATTTCAGGTCGCGGGATCGAATCCCGGCCACGGCGGCTGCATTTGGATGGAAGGGAAATGTTGAGGTCCGTGTACCGAAAGCACAGGTGGTCGAAATTTCCGGAGCCCGCCTCCACTATATACGGCGTCTCTCATAATCGTGCTTTTGGGACGTAAAACCCCCATAAATCAGGTAATACCGCAGCCGGAGCATGCGCCGTATTCGCGGCGTGTCGAAAGACTCGTCGAAAAAGGGGCGATGCATGTCAATCGCGCACCTACGCGCGTCAATTATTTCACGAGCGGTTGAAAACAAGGGATGGCGGTCTCCATCCTAGACCGCTCGGTCGAACGTTTTTTTTTCTTTCCCAGCCGGCGCCGATCCACTGCGTTCCCAGCGTCGTCGGTCGACCTCTGGTCGCTCTAATATTAGAAGTTGTTCTCGAAGCCGCCCCAGCATCTGCTCAACTTCCCCGAGTCAGCCGAGTGTCGGCAACGCCGTCAATTTTTTTCCCCCTCTCCCGGGCTCTATCGAACTTCGCCTCCCCTTTCCCCCCCCCTCCTGCCCTCTCGCTTTCTCTGTTCCCGCTTTTAATTCGGCGCTTGTGTGGGCGCCGCATCGGAGATACACAGTGTTTGGTCACCGCCTATATCGGGATCGTTTGTGCGCGCGGATACCGTATGCTGACCGCGCCGTGCGTCTGTGTGCGCGCATGCCCTGCTGCTCTTGAGCGGTTTCGGCCGATGAGCTCTGTGTGGCCGCGCGCCGCTATATAGATGCACACGCGTTCGTATATATGGCAACTTTCTTTCTTTAGGGTTCCCCGCCAGGCGTGTCCCCGCCGAATCGCTTGAAGTGCTTCGAGTCCAGCGGCGTATTATTATACGGCTTCGATGAATGCGTGGCTTCCATTCCTTGGCATGCGCGCGCCGCCTGCCCGCTCGGGGTTCGTGAACCCGTTCAGAGCGGGAGTGAAAAAAGAACTTGAAACTTTGCCGGAGAAGCACGTGGATCGTCAACGCCCGGTAACTTTGTCAGCATATATACGCGCCTTTTGAACGTTGTCAGAGATTTATCCAGAATTTCATTTTTGTTTGTGTGTGTGTGTGTGTGGAAAGGGGGGGGGGGATAGCAAGTCATTGGTTATCTGGAGAATTTTCGGGAGGGTGTGAGGATATTACTGGACGGGTGTTAGGGAGTTGATGGCGGGGAGGGGGGTGTATATATATATATCCCTGAGCGGTTGCACACACCTCCAGCGCAGCTGCTGTCTGCGCTTGTTTGGCGTAGATGATCGACTGTGGCGGTCATGTGTACACCTTCGGATAGGGCCGCGTATTGGGCGGTTAAAATATGAAGTTTCTGGAACGATTGCCTTTCTAGGGTGTTGCTTGCGAGTTTTAAAGTCAGTTAGACTCCAGAACGGCGAGCGAGGCGACGCCCCATGCGTGTGTGACGCATGCGCCGTATATCCGGGAAACGCGCTTGGCTGCCGACCCGAGAGGCGCGGGTTCGATCCCAGTTGCGGCAGTCTCATTTTCGATGGAAGCGAGAATGTTATATAGAGTCGTCTGTATAATTGATGATTGATTTATGGTGTCTAACGTCCCAAAACCAGCTCTGATTATGAGAGACGCCGTAGTCGAGGTCTCGGGAAATTTCGACCACTTGGGGTTCTTTAACATGCACTGACATCGCACAGCACACGGGCCTCAACATTTCGCCTCAATCGAAATGCAGCCGCCGCGGCCGGGATTCGATCCCGCGACCCTTGGATTAGCAGCCGAGTGCCATAACCACTAGACCACCGTGGCGGGGCAACCGTCTGTATACGGAGTGTTATCCAGGCGGTCAGTGTTTCCGGAGCCCTCCACGGCGTGCCTTGTAGTCGTATAGTATAGTTTCGACAGGCAAAACCCGAGCGATTATTAATTATATGCGCATGCACGCAGTACATGAACCGTGAAGCACGTTGTAACGCTCGAGTATAGGTATATATGTACGGAGAGCGTGCTGCTTAGCCATCATTCCATTGTGAACGAGGGATCCGTGCGGACCTCCAAACGTCATTTCTTTTGTTTTGACATTGGTCACTGACCTGCCTTTCTTTTAACAGTGTTTTTACCTGACCAGACGGTATTCCGTCGAACTCTTGACTGCAGTATAGGCATATGTACGAAGCCATTCAGATATTTTTAGGCAGCGAACTGGCGCACACAGAAGCAAAACTTGTACAGGTGACATATTTATGAAAGGGACCACGCGAACGTGTGACTTGTGCTCTGTGGCGGCTCCGCAGAGGGCCGCCAATTGGCAACAAGAGAAATTGCGTCAAGAAAAAAAAAATACGAAACAAGAACGTTCTTCTACTTTGGGCCCCATACCGCCGCTCTAGGCAGCTGTCGCAGAGCGAAGGCCACGCGCTTGCTTGTTTCTACTTATAAATATGACAGCTGTACTTGCCAATGCATCGCTGCAGTATCGCTGTACCTCACTTCAAGAAAAAAAAAAAAAAAGAAGCAAAAATCCAGTGTTGCCACTTGAAAACACGCCGCCCGTCAGTTTCCTGTCAACGATGATATGTCAAGCTGAGCGGCATGCGGTTCGTGGCCGAAAAGTACTGGGTGCGTGGTGATTGGGGCTCAATATTCCGATACACGAGTATCGCGGCAGTATACATAGAGTGTTTGTACTTCTGTATACCGAAGTAAGTTGGGAAAATGTACTCGCTGACGTGTTTCCAATTGGGAAAAGGACTGTGATTTGATTGATATCTGGGGTTTTGCATGCTGATTGATTTCTGGGGTTTTACATCCAAGAACCACGATATGATTTTGCGAGACGCCGTATACGTGGAGGGCACACGCGGGGAGCCGATATGTGCAGAAGCAGTGCATATGCGTCATCAAGGGAGGCTGGTATTAACGAAGATTAATTAACGGCAACGAAGTACGAATTGAAGTGAATTAACCTGAACTATGAGTAACGTGAATCGCAATCGAATGGGAGAATGTCAAAGCACTTGTGAACCAATTCAATCTGTCGCGAGCGTATTCGCCTGTGCTATTTTTAGCGTTACCTGAAAGGATTATTATTATTATTATTATTATTATTATTATTATTATTATTATTATTATTATTATTATTATTATTCGCCTTAACGATTGTTAGGGCTACATCGTATTCTGCTTCGGCAAGAGCCAGCGTCGGGGACACCTCGTTTCACTGTCAGCGTGCATGAACCATCCAATCACTGCGCCGACACCGTTCGTGCGATTTCTTTCTTTTCTTTTCTTTTCACGGGTCAGCAGCTTCGCTGCTCGATCCGAGCAAGCGCGTTGCTTTTGGCTTCGGGGTGAATACACGATCGGCGTTCGTAAACATAACCACGCCCCCCCTCCTCCTCCTCTCCTCCAATGCTCGTCTGCTCGTCACGCTTTCTTTCTGTGTGTAGCCTGGAAAGGCTCGCCGTGGCGCTTCGTCGCATGCGGACCCTTTGATCTACGTTGATTGATTGAATGTATTTGCAATCCTCTGCGAACAAGGCAGCCGCGTGAGTCGGTGGGCGCCATACACTATGCAGTAAATATTTTGCTGAGGATAACTAGCAGTGGCCCTTCGGGTATATACGCGCCAAGTATCTTCCCCATTCGCACCTCCATTTTTTTAAAAACTGATTTCGCGAAAAGTTACAGAAAGAAAACAAAAATGCACACGGTTGCTGTCGTCAGAAGCTGGATTGTTTTATTTTTTATTCATTGCGAGAAAGATGTTATCGATTTATTGTGCGGCTGTGTAGCCTCTATTTTTTTTTCGTTATTGCCTTGTTCAACCTAGTACAGAAAGATCAAGTCACGCATACGTTGGCTACGCACTGATGTGACCATGTTTAAAGCTTTTTCTTATCCTTCAGAACATCCAAGGGTAGTGACCCGATGTGGTGGTTCAGGCTGGGCTCTGTAAATCTCCCTAATTTTCCCGGCGCTCTCTGTGAAGGTTTCCCGCGAGGATTTCACCTGAACGTCTGTGTGACGCTCCTGCATTCGCGTTTTCCACAAAGCATAGAGACCCAGAACTATTACCATGTCATATGGCGCTCTTCTACTGGTAAAAACCTTATACCACTAAAAGCATCTAGTGGTAATTCTTTATTGTGCGCTGAAGCACATCCCAGCGCCACCATTGCTCAATCACTCTTCGACTGGTAGCTGGTAGAGGCTACATAGGCTGAGAAAATCAGTGTATATAGCCTCTAACAGCGCCCAGCTGTTAAGTGATTGAGCAATGGGGGCGCGATGTTCTCGCGCGCAATGGCGAAGGGGCTTCAACGTGCCTGTTTGAATATGAAAAGACGATAAACTGTGAAAGCGGCGCGATCGTTTCGTGTATAACTGCGAAGGCTGCTCGTGCAAGGTTTACCGCCGGCATGAATAAGCTATGTATCTGAAAGAATAGGATAATGTGGCACAATTAAAAAAAATAACTATGTGGTGAAACGGTAAAATTAATAATTTGTGGGGTTTAACATCCGTGAGCCACGATATGATCATGAGAGACGCCGTGTAGTGGAGGGCTCCGGATAGAAACGTTAAAAGTTATTTCATATCTTAAGCACCGTTCCACAGCACTATTTCGCGTAGAAAAAGAAATCAATAATGAATAAAATTAAAGGAATTGGGGGCTGCTAACTTCGCGGAAACGTCTTAAATGTTGAAATTTTGAATTCTGCGATGTGGACAGTTCTATCGTATATATAAAGCGTATTTGCGAATACGGTGGCCACGGAGGGACCGAATTCACAAACTTTCCGTTGTTGTTTTTTTTTTTTTTTTTGCATTGTCTGGCCGCCTCGAGCTCTAATTATATGTGGAGCTCCCGATCGAACCAGAATTTACAAACAGTTCTGGCGTGTGCGTGCGTGCGTGCGTGTGTGTGTGTGAGAGAGAGAGAGAGAGAGAGAGAGAGAGAGAGCGGGAGAGAGAGAATTATTCAGGAATGCACGCGCGTTCTGACGGTGCAGTGCAAACTATATAATCGTTGCGATGCTGAGCACACTTCCTGTTCTTTAAACAACGAGCACATTCCCACTCGTGGCGTGCACGACCGTTTCCTCATACTTGCTTCGCATGGTCGTTGCTATAAGCTGGCTTTCACGACGCGTCACCTCCCGAATTACCTTTCGCCTTCCTCGTTTGCTGCCTTTCTTCGTGTTTCTCAATCTCTTTTCCCCCTTGTTTGTTTCAGACTGCTCGTTTTAGAAGTCCGCTTGTATCTATCTTTTTTCCTTCGCTCTTAACCGGCCTCTAAGCGCGAGACTGATCTCTCTCTCTCTGACTCCCCCTTTTCGCCCCCTTTTTATTCCTCCTCCTTCTGCTTTCTTCTCTTCCTGAAATGAAAAGAGGGGGCGGAAGTAAAAAAAAACGCGTCTCTTCACATCTTTGGCCTGCATGCGCACTACGGCGTGATGTATATACATAGATACAGTGACGAGTGTGTCCGCGGGTGGACGCGAGCGAAGGGAAATCGGACTGCAAACGAAAGGGGCGCCCCTGTTGACTTATCCGCGCCGTCGGGGCAGAGGCTGTAACGGCGAAAGCGAGGAAGTGTACCTCATTAACGATGCATGGCAGTCCTGATTATTCCTGCGCCATCCAATTGGCGCCTTTCCGCGTGCCGGCGCTGGTTTCCTTTTCTTTCTCTTGCACCGCGCGTTTTATTTCCGGGCGCCACCGACGACGTCGGGAAGGAAACGGACGTACAGTGTAGTGTACGTATTCGCGTACTCGCCGCTATAGCGACGTTCTTTTTTTTTTCTTTTTTTTTTTTTTGTGCACGCGACGCAGCGCGTGATCAACTGCCGGCGGCTGCGCCGCAGTGCCTTGCGCGGTGATGGGGAAAATGTAGGGAGCGATGCGCGGGCAAAAGAGGAAAGCGTCCCGGCTAATTTGCTTTCGCTTTTTCTCTCGTTTGAGCCTCGTTAGAAGAAGCGCGCGCTGACCTATTTAGCTTCGGCGAGTTCGCACGTGTGCGCGCTGCGGACTCGGTCCCTACACGCGCTGTAACGGACGTCTTGTGACGAGCGTACTTGCTTGTAGATAAGACGGAACGAGAAGAGGAAGACCGCGTGCCGTGTAATGTATTCGTGCGCGATTAAAGTGTCATTCATTTTTACGCAAGCTCCGTATTCCGCTGAGACGCGAACGTACCTGTGTTTCGCTGTCGTATGAAGACTGCTGCCGTAACAAATGAGAGAGAGAGAGAGAGAGAGAGAGAGAGAGAGAGAGAGATTTAATTGGGCTTCGATCTTGATAGCAAAGGCCTAAGCGTGTGGATGATAGGAGAAAAATAAATATATGCGAACGGGGCGGTTCGTTTGCTTGCGCCGAGTCGTGTGTGTTGGATGAGGTTGTCAATACTCGCCTCGAGCGTTGCGCTAATAGTCTTCGTCTCCCTGCAATATATTTGGAGGATTTCTTCTATCCGGTGTGAACACTGAACACTATATATATAAACATGCAGTGACTGGTTTCTTCTTTAAAAAACGGTCTCCCCTTCAGTGCACGTTCAGAAAAAGATCGAGCAAATAAAAGAAGCCAACGACATTGTCACAAAATGGTGCCCATTTCGAAATAAAAACCCGGCGTCCAAAGGCCGAAACAACAACGAGAAAAACGGCGCGCGGAAGAAGCACCGAAAGACGCGCCGCGCCTACAAAAGACCAGAATGTTGTAGAAGCTTTCTTATCGCGGAGAGCGCGCGCGCGGGACAGACGTAAGGAGAGAAGGGAAGCGGAGAGCACACGCCGACGCTCCCCGCGCAGTGAGAGAGAGAGAGAGGCGCCGCCCCAACCAAGAAGGTTCGAGAGTGGGCGAGAAGGTTCCCAATTGTATGTGTGCTCTGGGTCACGTGGCCCTACGGAACCTTCTAGTACCCTTTCCCAGGACTATATAAGCGGTCGGACACGGGCCGCGCAGGGGGGGCGAAGAAGAGACGAAGAGAGAGTCGAAGAGTTGCAAGAAAAAAGAAGCAAGAAGTCGTGCGTGACTCAGACGCCGAGCCAGCTGACAGGCCACCTGCAAGAAGACGCCGAGTGTCTTGGTGAATAGGACTCTTTGTGTTTTGTTCATTGTTGCAGTGCATGAACTTGTACGTGTTGGTTGGCCTTGTATAACTTTGCGACCCATCTGTGTTTTGAGTTGTGAAAGCCGTATTGTGTACGTTTGTGTGCCTGCCTATTTGATGAAAATATATTTGTTTTGTTTGACCACCCTTGGCTCTGACTCGGTCTCTGAACCACTGCTGGCGTTTTGCTAGTGTGCTAAAGGGGACCAAAAATCTTATTGTCCAAGCTTTCGTGGGATCTTTTTCGGGGAACCAAGACGTTGGTTCTTGGAATTATTTCCGGCGATCGCGCCCCGTACATCATAGCACGGGTTTGGTGACAATATTTCTGGCGTCCGCGACAGGACTTCTTTGGCGCTTAAGTGTGTTCAAAGTACGGAGGACGAGCCTTGGGTAGTGTACGTGCTGGCGTATACAATATTGTGTGTTGCACCACGTTCTCGCTAACCTGTGTGCAGAGAATATTTTGAGAGTTGAAGTATAGGCCGATATTTGTTTGTGCACGCGGCTAGATTTTGTGGACGGGCACCATGGATCTTGAGAAATTGATTGCCCTTGGTGAAAAGATGGGTTTGGCCGGAGCTGAGTTACGGAAATGGGTGAACCAAGAGAAAAAAGAAGCTGCGGAAAGAGAAAGGCAAGCTGCTGAAAGGGCGGAACGGGAAATGCAAGCAGAAATTGAGAAGCAGCGGCTAGCGGCTGAAAGAGCGAAAGAAGAGAGGGAAGCATTGGAGAGACAAATGAAAGAAGAAAGAGAAAGAATGGAACAGCAGCTGAAAGCTGAGATAGAGAAGGAACGGCTAGCAGCTGAAAGAGCGAAAGAAGAGAGGGAAGCAATGGAAAGACAGAGAGAAGCGGAGATGGCTGAGAGAGAGAGGCAAAGGCAGCATGAGTTGGAGCTTGAACGTCTCCGATTGCAACAGCGCGTTGACACGCCCGTTCGAGTCGACAGCACGGAAAGAGAAGAGTACTCGTTCCGACTGAATCCAAGCAAGCTGCTTGTGGCGTTCGATGAGAGAAAGGATGATTTAGACGCCTACTTGCACAGATTCGAAACCGTTGCTAGAAGTCAGAATTGGCCGGAAGAGCAATGGGCAACAGCGTTGAGTACTTGTTTGAGCGGCGAAGCACTCAGTGTGTATGGCAGGTTGACGCCTGCGGATGCCTCGAACTATGCAAGGGTTAAAGCCGCTTTGCTGAAACGATTCAGATTTACTGTAGAAGGCTTCCGAGACAAGTTCAGGACGGGAAAGCCCGCCGATGGAGAGACTGCTACGCAGTATGCTGCGCGACTCAGCCACTATTTTGATCGGTGGACTGAACTTTCGGGAATTGAACAGGAGTACGGTGCGCTTAGAGAGCTTCTCATTAAGGAGCAATTTCTCGTCAGTTGCCACCCGAGCCTGTCTCTTTATCTGAAAGAAAGGAAAGCCGAGTCACTCAGTGACATGCTGGAATTAGCAGACCAGTTCTTGGAAGCGCAAGGAGGCACCAATCTTGGCAAGATCAGAAGGGAGGGAATGGAAGATGTGAAACAATCGGCACCTGAGGAAAGAAAAATCCCTCCGAAACCTGTTTCGAGGTGTTTCCTGTGCAATCGGCTGGGACATCGTGCTAGTGATTGCCGAACTAATTTTTCTCGCCCGAGTGCGAAGTGCTTTAAATGCGGGCAGACCGGTCACAAAGCTGACACGTGTCGGAATGAAGTGAAAGAAGTTCAGCAGGTATCCTGTGTATATGCCCCGCCGAAACAGGAAGAGGATGAGAAAGTTCAGGGCTTCTTGGAACTTAAGGACGGAAAGAAAGTTCCAATCGTTGGTGCCATAACGACTACACGCCCCGGAGCACTGGATAAGAATATGCCAGTACTTTTTGGAAAAGTAGCAGGAAAGCGTGTAAGCGTGTTACGGGATACTGGTAGCAGCACAGTAATTGTGCGAAGGAATTTGGTCCGGAACCACGAGCTCACAGGCGCGAAAGGTATCGTTTGCCTAATTGATGGTACAGCGAGGAGGCTCCCTGAAGCGAGGATCAAGGTGGAAACCCCCTACTACAGTGGGATGGTTACGGCTCTGTGTATGGAGAACCCACTTTATGATCTGATCGTGGGAAATATCAGAGGTGCACGAGGCCCTAACGATCCGAAGCCTCGATGTGAAGAGCCGAAGAATGAACCCCATCGGGAACCACCAGCAGCTGCAGCTCGAACTCGATTCGAAGAGAAGCCTGTTGAGCGTTCTGTAATGCCGGACTCCGAGAAGAATTCAGCACAAGCTTCATTCGAAGCCAAGGAGCCTCGCGAACGACGAGAGGTTGCTGTACCCGTGACACCGCGCATTGAAGTACAGTCAGATGGGGTGTGCACTAACAGCGCAACTTTTGATGCAAGTGCGGAGAATGAGAATAAAGCACCGGGCAAGGAGACTCCGAAGATCGACAGAGACGAGAAAGAACTACAAATCGTATCGGAGCCAGCACAGCGTTGCGAAGAAGTGGATAAGGTGCGTTCACCGCAACAGCGAACGCCAAGATTCACCCGGAAGAAAAAGAAAAAGAACAAACAGCGACGTAAGAGAAAGGCAGTCTCGAGATCCCGAATTTAACTGTCCTTTCGCAGGGTGAAACTGCATGTGTTGTGATTGTTCATGTTGAGTGAAACAAAATTCTCACGTATCCATGTGTGTGTGTTGCATTTGGATATTTTGTAAACTTGGAGAAAATGTATGTATTCACTGTTATTGTATTACGCGTGTACGCGATGAGTTGTGAAGCTTTCAAGTGATGTATTTTTATGTGACGTGTGTGTGCGCGATTCATTGTGAAAGTGTCGCGACGTTCCGTGCGTGGACTTATGTGCTACTGATTGTGAGAAGACTTGTGGAACTCTGTATGGTTATATTTGTGTGTGCACTATTTTGTGTGTTTTTGAATATTATTTCATAATATTCTTAAAGTGGGGGGCAGTGTCACAAAATGGTGCCCATTTCGAAATAAAAACCCGGCGTCCAAAGGCCGAAACAACAACGAGAAAAACGGCGCGCGGAAGAAGCACCGAAAGACGCGCCGCGCCTACAAAAGACCAGAATGTTGTAGAAGCTTTCTTATCGCGGAGAGCGCGCGCGCGGGACAGACGTAAGGAGAGAAGGGAAGCGGAGAGCACACGCCGACGCTCCCCGCGCAGTGAGAGAGAGAGAGAGGCGCCGCCCCAACCAAGAAGGTTCGAGAGTGGGCGAGAAGGTTCCCAATTGTATGTGTGCTCTGGGTCACGTGGCCCTACGGAACCTTCTAGTACCCTTTCCCAGGACTATATAAGCGGTCGGACACGGGCCGCGCAGGGGGGGCGAAGAAGAGACGAAGAGAGAGTCGAAGAGTTGCAAGAAAAAAGAAGAAGCAAGAAGTCGTGCGTGACTCAGACGCCGAGCCAGCTGACAGGCCACCTGCAAGAAGACGCCGAGTGTCTTGGTGAATAGGACTCTTTGTGTTTTGTTCATTGTTGCAGTGCATGAACTTGTACGTGTTGGTTGGCCTTGTATAACTTTGCGACCCATCTGTGTTTTGAGTTGTGAAAGCCGTATTGTGTACGTTTGTGTGCCTGCCTATTTGATGAAAATATATTTGTTTTGTTTGACCACCCTTGGCTCTGACTCGGTCTCTGAACCACTGCTGGCGTTTTGCTAGTGTGCTAAAGGGGACCAAAAATCTTATTGTCCAAGCTTTCGTGGGATCTTTTTCGGGGAACCAAGACGTTGGTTCTTGGAATTATTTCCGGCGATCGCGCCCCGTACATCATAGCACGGGTTTGGTGTCGCGGACGCCAGAAATATTGTCACCAAACCCGTGCTATGATGTACGGGGCGCGATCGCCGGAAATAATTCCAAGAACCAACGTCTTGGTTCCCCGAAAAAGATCCCACGAAAGCTTGGACAATAAGATTTTTGGTCCCCTTTAGCACACTAGCAAAACGCCAGCAGTGGTTCAGAGACCGAGTCAGAGCCAAGGGTGGTCAAACAAAACAAATATATTTTCATCAAATAGGCAGGCACACAAACGTACACAACACGGCTTTCACAACTCAAAACACAGATGGGACGCAAAGTTATACAAGGCCAACCAACACGAACAAGTTCATGCACTGCAACAATGAACAAAACACAAAGAGTCCTATTCACCAAGACACTCGGCGTCTTCTTGCAGGTGGCCTGTCAGCTGGCTCGGCGTCTGAGTCACGCAGACTTCTTGCTTCTTCTTTTTACTTGCAGTTCTTCTCTCTCTTCGTCTCTTCTTCGCCCCTCCTTGCGCGGCCCGTGTCCGACCGCTTATATAGTCCTGGGAAAGGGTACTAGAAGGTTCCGTAGGGCCACGTGACCCAGAGCACACATACAATTGGGAACCTTCTCGCCCACTCTCGAACCTTCTTGGTTGGGGCGGCGCCTCTCTCTCTCTCTCTCCCTGCGCGGGGAGCGTCGGTGTGTACTCTCCGCCTTCTCTCTCTCCTTACGTCTGCCCGTGCGCGCGCTCGCCGCGATAAGAAAGCTTCTACAACATTCTGGCTTTTTGTAGGCGCGGCGCGTCTTTCGGTGCCTCTTCCGCGCGCCGTTTTTCTTGTTGTTGTTTCGGCCTTTGGACGCCGGGTTGGTATTTCGAAATGGGCACTATTTTGTGACAGACATGAACAGGCAAGGAAATGTTTTATCGTGTAAAAAATGTCGCTGGAAACCTAATTGACTATGCACGCTGTAACCTTGGGATGCAATACGATGCCTTGAAGGTGGCTTTCTTCCGAATGAAGAATATCTGAAATTGTGTATATATATATATATATATATATATATATATGGAACCGTTTATTCAACGTTTCAGCCGGAGTCGCGGAGTCTCCTGTGAACACGAAAGCCAACTATTAGTGCGCCGCGCGCACCAGGGAACTCGCAATCTGATTTCAAATACGTCTATAAACTGCCCCCTCTTGTTTCATCATATGACGTCACAACGGACATTCATTCCGTCGTTTCAAGTAGAAGTGTGACCTTAGTGATTTCGTGATCGAGGAAATGTCCTCGGAAGTGCTTTGGTATTTCGTTCTGAGTTGACTAAATGAAGAAAATGTATGTATCTCTCTTTCGGAACGACAGGAGAAGTGACGTAGCGGGTGCTCTAGCCGTGGCATCATTTGTTGAAGGGAGAGCGATTTCCAGCGCTGTATTCGAAACCAAGTTGCGAATTCCATGGTGCGCTCATCGCGCTAATATCTGGCTCACGTTGACACAGTAGCCTCCGCGACTGATATTGGCACGGATTTTTCAGGCTATACATTTAAAGAAAAAATAATGTTGCAGCGCCCCTTTTCAGTTCAAAACTTCGTCATTAATGGTTATATATATATGTATACACGTCGTCGTTTCTGCGGCAGCTTTTTTCGCGCGTAACTTCGTTTGCGCTGCCTCTCTTCGCTCGTTCCCGTCCTCCTCTCTCGTTCTTCCTCGTAAGCCTCACGCGCTAGGCGGCGCGTTCGCTTAACGCCACGCAATATACCGAGCCGAGCCCTGGGTCGGCAGCCGAAGAGCGTGCCGGCGCGCCCTCAGCCCGCGCACTTGAACGTGGGCGTCTGCAGCGGCAGCAAGGTGGTGGTGGTGGTGGGGAGGCGGGAAAGGGAGGGGGCGCCTTGCTACCGCTGGCATGCGGCCGCCCAATTTGCGTCCGCGCTGTCCCGCCGTGCGCGGGCGGCGTCCCATTAGCAGTCTGTCGAGCGCGCTTCGCGCGGCTACCGAGAACACGCTTGTAAGGGAGGGCGAGGGTTGGCTATGGAGCGAGGGGCTGCAGAAAAAAAAAAAAAAAAAGGAAGAAGGGGAAGTCCTGCTCGCTAGGAACGGTGAAGTGTGCTCGCTCTCTGAGCCCGCTGCTTGGACCCGCGGCGCGCGTTAAACCAACGAAATTGAGGAAGCCTGCCGCGTATATTAGCGGTCGCCGCGCGGGCCCGGAGCCAGAGACCCTCCTCCTCCTCTCTGATACTCTATATACGGGCTGGCGCTGGGCGCGCTTTGATGACCGCCTCCCTCTTCCTGGTGTCCGCGTCGCGGCTCGAGCCGACGACGGCAGAATGGCACCGTTAATTTGGGCTCCCCGTGGGGGACTGCGTGGTGAGTTGGGCGGGGCTTATACGAGGCGAAAGGTTGACCTCTTCGGATGTGGTGGTGTTTTATAGTGGTTGAGGAAGAATGAGACGCTTGTATCAAGAACGATTCCTTGTGCCGTATATATGTCGTTCTCTCCAAAACCGTTCATCCAGTCCTGACTTAGTATGCAGCGCTTGTACCTATATCGCTGACGTGCGCGTTCTGTGCACGTCATTTGTGCGCACTGGAGTCGAGAGGAGGCCAGGTTTCCTGTTCCAGACAGGAGAGGACATTGTCCTTTTGCTTTGCGACGGCCTGTGTGGTTTAAGGGCGAAGCCGCACCCTCCATTTGTTCTTTGTTTTGCGCCAATAAGCCTCCGCGCCGTGTAGCAGAGTAACAGACGCGTGAACTGAACTGTTGTTGGCTCATTTGTTTGATGTGTTAGTGCCACGTCACGAAAGTCATCCGATAAGTCAGTATCATCATGCGTAGTACTTCTGCATCTCACCATGCACGCTGTCGGTCATCGTTTCTCGGCAAACCGAGAGCCGACACTCCAAGTGTGCGTCGTGTACATACAATTGATTGACCAGCTTACGTGATTATACTAACATGTACACTGGCTGTTTGAGCAGCTAATCTAAACTGTTGTTAGATGTGGTGGTGTTTGTGGGTCCTGCTAAAAAAAAAAAACAAAAGCCCTTGCGGCATATGACATTAGCGATGGCGTTGGGTGCGGCTCTTGCGCGAATTGGCCAGTTCGTAGTTGGAATGTCTGAAATTCTTTCTTTTATAATATTTATGTTCAGGCCTACTCAATTCTCCCTTTTATGGCATTTATCTTCAGGCCTACCTAAACACCGTGTTGTCAAAATTAATACGTAACCTCCCTTCCCCCTCCCACTAGATGGCCTGCCTCATGATTATTATCGCAGTTTTGACGCGCAAAAGCCCAGAATTTTAATTCCCTTGGCTCGCTGTCACCACCACTTAGTACCAGAGCCGAAATGCGCTCTACGCAAGCTCCCCTGCCCCGGCTCCTAGGGACATCCTTGCGAATGTGGCGAAATGCTGGCCTTCGATGAAATCGCGATCTGGAGATATAGGCGCATGATCGATGGTGAGAGCCCCCGCGATAGCCGGCCTCGAGATGGTCTGTGTGAGACGTCTGTGCTGCGGAGGGGCGATAGTGGACAGGCGGCGTAAAAGCGATGCCTGTGTACGGCGCCCTGATGGAGAAAAAATGTGTGGGAGAACGCTAGGTCTGAGCGCTGGGAAATGCGCCGCTTGGTTGACCTATAGGTTGAAGGGGCCGACGTGGGTTGTTCACTGAAGCTGCGACGAAAGCACCGGATCGAATAACTCTCTCTCTCTCTCTCGACACCGAGACTACCGAGGAGATGTTGGCATTTCGAGTTCCCGAAGGAACAAAAACTCCGCGCAGATTTCATATGCCCGAGCGCGCGTGTGTGCGCGCGGAAGGAGATCGCCGTCGTTTGCGGCGTTCGGCTTCCGGGAAGTGACGGCTGCTGCCGAATGGCGATATAATTAGACCACAACGACGCCGTTCCTCCCGCAGCTGGGTTGCCTCGGCCCGATCCGATCGACTCGGCTGTGCCCGCGTGAGCGTCAGAGAAGTTTGAGCCGCGCAATATTGAAGGAAGGAAAGGAGCAAGATGGAGGAGCGGGAGAGAGCCATCCAGGCGAGAGTAAAAAGTTTTGCCGTCCCTCTCTACCTTGCTGCTTGAACGCGCCGCTGTAGCGGCGGTGCGAAAGCGAGCAGTGCGCATGTGTTGCCATCTGTGAAGGTTGTCGCGTACTATACATGGGGGGGCCGCTCGCTCGCGCGCGCTTTTCAAGTACTAGAAAGCAGTTGGTGCGCTTTGTTCATGCCTCGAAATGCCCGCGTGCAGTGTGTAACCGAGAGCTGCTTTGCAAGTGATGTCACGAAGGGTATGATTATGTGATCGAATGCTTACTGGATGGCTCTTCCTTTGTTATTATTTGATTTGTTTGTTTTGTAACGTTTAAGTCGTGCCTTTAGGCAGCACTTATAAAAGAAAGAAAACGCCTTCTGCGCATCGCTGCTTACCTTAACAAACTTTGTAAAGCATTGATAATATTTGCGCGCTTACATATGACCATGATAACGATGTGCGATGGCCGTAGTAGATCAACTTCAAATTCGTCCTTGTAATTTCGGAATATACTGGCCATTCGTGGGTCATTCGTTCCCACTTTAGTCCTTTTGTTTCAAGGAATCGTAACCGAACCACCGCAAGCGCAGTCGGAGTTCCCAGGTACGAGAGTTACGTCGCATAACGCTGATAACCATGAACGATGTAAATTGCGCTTTGTAATTAGTGGAGCGACGGTGCTCAGGAGACATCCCAATTGCTATGAAATGCATGTGACGCAAAGGTACGCCAATTATTGAAGTTGAGTAGTAAAGCGTTAGCCTGCCCTGCCCGGACAAAAGAGCATCGTCGTCGCATGGTGTTAAAAATGAATGTGTCATTGGTTGGAGATTCAGTACACCTGCGTAACGAATAGCTACATCACGAAACCCGGGAAATCAGTCGAATTGACGCGTGCAGTTCGTATATTACTCTGCAGATTAAAAGAATAATTAAATTGAACAAAAGTATCGAGGGGCCTTTGGCTGTACCGCGCCGCGGCTGATCAGGCGAGAATATTTTACCTGCGCTTGTTTCTTTGGAGCTTTAATGCTTGAGGTTTGATGAAATTTGACACAATGAAACAGGTGATTCTGAAATGGAGCTCCACAGACGACAGGGGTTCCGCGGCATCCACGACCACATGAAAAAAAAAAAAAAAAATTCTTGAGGCCAGCTTTAGTACTAAGTTGGCATCCCCGCATGGCAATAGTGTGTCGCGGCGAAGCCAACTTTGTTGCAGTATAGCTTCGCCGCATGACTTCAATGCACAGCGGCGAAGCCAGCTTTGCCGCAGGACATTAGTGTTGTGCAGTGAAGCGTTGCAAGAGTGGAAGGGGCCACAAGCTGTCACACGTTAAACCTGTCACCAAGTTTGTAAGGGACCGGCGCTTAAGGTCGACCCAACTTCTCTCCCTGTATATGTAGATAATAGTTTTTCATCATCATCACAGTACTCCGTAAGTGCAGGCACTGTCGAGTAAGTAGTGTTGCTGTGCAATGTTTTGACTTTCTTGTATACTTTAACATCTTTCTGCGCATTGTTGTGCAGTCAGCACAACACTGCCTCCACTGGGCTCAGTTACTATTTTCCGCGGCATGTTGTGTTACAGCCCGTATGTTATGTCTACGGCCAATGTAGTAACCTCCGAGCATCCCGCTGCACTCCTTACACAAGGTGCGTTGGGCGGGAGGTGCCGCTGGGAAAGGGAACGTATCGCAGAGCCCTTTTTCTTTTTTTTTTTTGCCTTCCCTTCGAGATCCGCGAGCGGGCGGTGTTCTCGTCGCTTGTCAGATGGCGCGACGCGCTTGGCGATCATTTAGGCGACCGTCTTCGTCTCGCGGGGAGGAGATGACCGTGGTCGGGTGTGGGGTTGTCGGGTCGTACGCGAAAGTGTGCGGTCGGTGTTTGCCGGCGCGAGGTAAGGAGGTCGTATTTTGGGTCATTTCCCCCCCCCCCTTTCCCCGCGCCCTCCAGCGCCGGTTAAACAGGTGGACGTCGGCGACGAAGACGCCCGAAAGAGATCGATCTTCACAGCGTCGAAGCCTCGCCTTGCACAAATCGTTGTCGAAAATTAATAAAACATGCGCTGAATCGAATGCGTGAAGCACATTCGTAGCAAGCGTTTTCCTGTGCGAGCCGTCACCGCAGGTTGGTTTCTTGCTCGCGCATCGTTGACACCTACCAACTCGCATGGACCCAATAGCCGGGTCCTGAATCCACAGAAGTCTTCATAAGGGGTCGTACATAACGGTCGGGGGATGTTTGACCTTACATGAACCGTTTCCTGGCGTAAGATTATTTATTTATTTCAATCGGGGCCTAGATCACACGCGATTTAGCAACTTGAAGGATTCACCAACTTGAAGGAAAAGGCTCACGATTGGTCTGGTAGTTCTTGCTGACGTCACGTAGTGTCACGTGCCAACTGTGCGCGCTCATCCCGGTCGATGTGCGTACCGCCAGTCTGTTCGCGGCGAGGCAGTGTTCTGCATTTATCGGTATTGTTGCAGACAAGCTTCTTTTGCTTTGGCCGGTTACTTTCCGCAACGGTGAAAGTAGAGTAGCGAGTTAATGCTACATGGAAAAGGGGGGTTCCCGAAAGACTTTCCCCGTGCCCATTCCCGCATGCACTACACCTTCTGTAAACGCCTCGTGTGTCAGTATGCGTTGTTAAGTGGCTTTCATCTTTTTATGTTCATATTTTTTTCTGTGGGGTGAGGGAGGGGAGGTGACAGGATAGCTTCGGCGCTCCGAAATAGTGACTTCAGTTGGGTAGCAGATACAAACACACCTTGCACGAAATTGGACCAAGGAGAAGAAAAAAATAATAATCAACGTGAGTACAGGTACCGTCTGACCACGCTGCTAAGACACTTGCCGTCAACGTGGCTCTGCGCGCGAAGGCCTTTGGCGACCGTGAGAGACGTCGGCGGACGTCCTTGCTTCGCAGAGGCCGCAGCCTTAGCGTGCGTCACCACTGCCGCACCCCGACGCAGCGTCCAGCGGGAGAGTATTCCCACTAACGTCGGAAACAACGCCCAACCTCGCGCCGCCGCCATCTTATTGTATAAGTACTTGCTGCGGTGGTTATATCTATCCGTAATGGAGGTGTCCCCGTAAGAAAAAAAAAAAAGAAAACAAAAGACAGGCGACTTTTCCCTCTCTCGAAAAGGATTCCCGGAGAATGGAGCGCACGGCAGCCGATAGGGGAGGAGGAATTCGCGGCAGACAAAGGGCTCTGGAAGGGCGGCTGCTATGACGCGAGCGCACCGTGTCTCGGCGACGACGTTTTTTTTTTTTTTTTTCTCCTACCGAGTCCGTCTGACAAAGAAAACAAACAAACAAAAAGAGAGAGAGAGAGAGAAGAGTGTGGACTGCGTGTGTGCCGACCGTGAGCGAGCACAGACCGTGCCCGTCGGCGCGCACATGCTGACGCGCGAGGAGAAGAACGCGTCGGATTCGCACGGCGCTCACGACGGTGGCTGCCGCTGGTCACGCTCCGGAGATTCCCAGCCGCGAGGCAGGAAAAAGCGAGAGAGAACCTTGGCGGTCTTCCCAGCCGCTCGTGCCTGCCAGCCGGCAACGCTGTACTGTGACTCACCCCGATTCCGTGCACGCTCCTCCCCGCCCAGGGAGGGCGGCGGGGACGCGGTATAGTTTCGGTACCCGCGTTGTCTTTTTCTATCGCTCCCGTCGAAGGAGCAAGGAAAATGACAAAATGGCAGTGATAGTAATTAATTCGCTAAGTTACGAGGTTTCGTTTAAATTGTGGGTACAGCGCGAGAAATTGTTGAATCAGTGCCCTGTGTGCAGAGGTTTGCGGAATTTTGATTTAGGAGCCGCTGTTGCCAAGGTGGTCTAGTGGCTATGGTACTCGGCTGCTGATCCGAGGGTCGCGGGATCGAATCCCGGTCGCGGCGGCTGCATTTCGATGGAGGCGAAATGTTGAGGCCCGTGTGCTGTGCGATGTCAGTGTACGTTACAGACGTAAAACCCCAGACATCAATCAGTCTGTTGCCAAGGCAGGGAGGGAGCGGGTGTGTAAATCCCTGCCTGTGTGTCACCTGTGCCTTTCCTCTGTGTACTTCTTGTCACGAATCGTGTATCGTTTTTACGTCTTTTAGTTGTGATGGCCACTTCACGGTGATGTAAATGTTAATCAAGATGTTGTGAAATCGAAGCGTCACAGGTCTTGAAGATGTATGATGGAGCTGAAGCAAATGCGAGGAACAGACAGACAAACAACTTTATTTAAAAGTCCGGCGATGATAGATTGGGGCGGGCTTGAACCCCGGCCAAGGCGTCGGCAAAAAAGAAAGAAAGAGACAAGTTGCACCGTACACTTTACGCTAACGAGCAGTTGCAAACTCTTGCGAATGCGTTCAAGGGAGAGAGTTGGTCTCTCTCCCTCCCTCTCTTATACACAGACACACACACAAACGCACGGCTGGTCGTAGCCCTGTGCCGGCCGCCATTGTATCTGTACGACGGCCCTGACGCGCCAACTCGTGTAGGAAGGAATGTTTGGCAGTTGCGTGCTCCTTTGTGCGGTTCACTGTCGCGCGACCGGCTTGACACACGATGGCCGGGCACTTTCCGCTGCCGCGCGTGAGTTCTGTGCCAGTCGGGCACCGGTACGCTCCTGCCCCTCCTTTCCCGGCACGCTTTTACGCGCGGGAGCAAAAACATCGCGCTCCTCTTCACCTTCAGAAACATGTATACGTCACTGCTCCGTGCGGTGCATGCAAAAAAGCTTGCCGCCGTCACCTTCCTTCGACTCCAGAAGGTGGTGAATGTGGACCTCTGATAAATAAAGTTCGGGAGGTTCACTTGCCAAAAAGAAAATAATATTAATAATAAAATAAAAAAGTGTGTATTATGAGACACGCCGTATATTGGAGGATTTCGAATTGATCTCGGTTTGCTTATCTCGCGTCGAGCCTCTGATAAAGTATATTTGCAAGGCGAGGTAATTATTTGGCGATAATTTTGTATTGCGCGTGCTCCGCGATTCTTTTCGTTGTTAAATATTTGCAGCAAGCGCAGTAAAATTCAGAGGGGTGGGGGGTCATCTGAGCGTTATTTATCGTTCACGAATGAATGGAGGATTGAGGATTATAGGTATGTTAGTGTGCCCACGGTAGACGGCAAAATAGGCAGCTTCGTGAACACAACCAGTACAAAAGCGACGCAAGCTACTTACCTGTAAACGCACAAGTGGACTGCTCGGATCACGCCGAGATAGTTGTCTCCCAACAAGCGCTTTCTTATGCGCTTGATGCCAGCTGCATTGAGTCTTGCGTGGCATAAAAGCGAAAGCAGTAAGGGGGATAAAAATACAGCGTGTTTTCCTTAGTCTCGCTTTTTTTTTTCCTGTCGACGCTCGACGCGAAGTAGTGTGACGTACACACAGACGTCATTCAGTCTTCTAAGCTGTCAACGTAGACTGTCTACAGAGTTGTCCAGAATTGGGGGCATGGTGTATGTTTAGCGAAGTGAAACCTTTCGTTTATGTGGGACAATTTTTCGCTTTTCTATTTGTGTGCATGTGTGTGTGGGGGGGGGGGGATAAAGATATTTAGTTATCCGCTTCTATACTTTAATGCGCCTGACTAAATTTAATGGTTTGGCTGTATAAGGTAATTTTTGTAGGAATCAGCTAGGAATACGAAATGACTTAGACCTAGTGAAATTGCTTATTAGGAAAATTTACTTTTTTCTTTTTTTTACAGTTGGACAGGTTGTTAATGCCCTGACCCTCAATAATAAAACGCAGAAGAGAACTGAAATCAACGAGTATCCAAGGCATACGCCATCCAACCGTGACGAATAGAATGTTCAAAATGTGGATCCATTCATCCGTGGAGTCGAGGAAGAAATTTTCCGAGTACACTTTGTGAATATTGGAGTATCCGACGGCAACGTGCCGTGTAGCGCATTTATACTGCCAGCTGTACACTCGTCATTGTGACGCATAAAAGAATAAAAAAGAAGCAGCTGCCCGCACGATTAAAATATAGCAACCTCTCAAGGCACACAGTGAGGACTCTAAAGCACGCTTCTCGGCCATAATAATGATTAATCATTGATCATCGCCATAAAGTAGGCGTTCCATTTTCAAAAACGAAAACGTTCTCGGAATCATTTTTACCGCGCACTGCGATCGAGTGGAACCACCCTGCCGTCGTAATCACATCAGTCAGTGTGAGTCAAGGTTTTCGTGAAGCACTAACCAACACCCATTAAATAAACGCCTGCCTGTTGTAGCTTATTGTCATGTTTAATCACTTTATTTGGTTTACCTTACGTATGTATATATCCTGTTCCCACCCCCCTCTGTAATACCTTGGCCCTGGGGGGTAAAATAAATAAATAAATAAATAAATAAATAAATAAATAAATTGTTGGGGTTTTATGTGCAAAAACCACGGTATGTTTATCTTGCATGCCGTAGTGAAGCGATAAGGAAATCTGGACCACACGGGGTTCTTTAACGTGCACTGGTAACGATTGGTAATTTTGATGTCATCTGTAAGTTCATGTCCTCGAAATGAACCATATCTCGACAATGTTTTTTTTTTTTTTTTTTCGTGGGACAGTCTCAACGCCCGGTATTTCCGGTTGGAGAGTACTTGTTTTTCCACGTACAGCGTTTCGAAATCGGGACATTTACTGCCAGGCTCTCTCTGAGCAGAGCTAGCCTTACTTCGCCTTGCTATATTTCGCACCCCACGCTTGTGGTATAGCTGTCGTATGGATACGGAAATGCACTTTACCGGGAAACGTAACGAACGCAGCCGACAGGTCTTTGTATTATGTATACACTCGCTTAGTTCAACGAGCGTCTTTCACGCGCTTAGTCCGCGCTTCTTGCTACTTCGCACTTGGCAGAGGCGACGGTCTTCGCGTCACACGGACACTATATTTAAAAGCAACATTTGCATTCGGGTGAGTCGTCGTGACACCATCGCTGGCTGCTTTCGCCGTGCCGTACGCCGCGCTCACTGTATTAACGCGATAACGTTAGAGAGCTCGTTCCGCAGAAATACCGCCGTCGGTGTCGGCGTATCTCCGTGAGCGAAAAATCGCCCGTGAGCGAAAAATAACAGCTCCAAAAATGGACAACTATGTCCATCTAGCGGAACACATATGAAGCGATGGCTCGACTACCATGGCCTCCGAGACGGCGAGCGCGCCCGCCATCTCGGAGGCCATGCGACTACAGCAGAGCCTATATGCGGTCTCGTCGGATGCTCTGCATCCACTTTTTTTTTTTTTTAGCATTTCATTCTCACGACACCATTAAAGAAGTGAAGTACTGCAGTTGCCATTTCACCGACCATAAGGCGATGCTTGTTGCGGTTGGCCGGAAGAGGTCTCCCGAAGAACAAATCGAACAGCTGTCAGATAGTTAACGCACGAAGAACGGCAGAATGGGGCCATTTACGAATAAAAGTGTCACGCCTACGCGCAGTTCATAATACAAAACCATGTGACTGCATCACTGTACAAAATTTTCATGAAGTTGATATAAAAGTGCTGTTAAATGGATCGAAAACCTCTACTATTACTATAGATACGTCGCGCGCGCGTCTGTGTGTGTGTGTGTCTGTGTCTGTAACAACACACATGAATAAGTATGCACTGCGTGGTTGAAGTGCACACTAGGGGCCGGATTTCGCTATCGCGTTCAACTCTTAAAGGCGAAGCTTAAGGGTCCCCCAATTTTATTGCCGCAGTACCGTCTTCCGTGACGATTACGAGTGGATCCGGGTCACAGATGATGTACAGTCTGTTTCACACTTAGGGGAAATCTCGGAGCGCGTGGCATCGCGATGCGGCCATGATGCGGCGAGCGCTGGAGTCGGCCAGCAGCGGCTGCTCGCGCAGGCGCAGACGCGCGATGCGTGCAGCTTTGAACCGCGTCGTCTGCTACGACAGCGCGTGCTGGCTGTATTGTCGGGAGGGGTACTACCGTGTGCAGCATCACGCTTATTTCATCGTTAACGTGAGAAGTCAGCCGATATTCTTGACTAAAAGTTGTGCGGCGCCTTACTTTCGGGCCTGCGTTGGCAAGAAAGGAGCTCAGCGAACCCAATTTGACAGCACACTTGCTCTGTGTTGCCGGAGGGCCGGGGTATTGAGCGGGTGCACGTATGCTTCGTCACCGCGTCTGCTACCGTAATGCGCAGCGACGATAAACGCTACAATGTGTGCACGTCGTGCTCGGTCTTTTTCTTGACGGGAAATGGAAAGAAAGCATTCCACAGTAATAACTATGAGGGTTGATCACGATTAGACAAATGGATCGGAATAAAGTAACGCTTTAAGAGACGAAATTCAGAGGGAAGCAGCTCTCCTCTACAACATTTCAGTGCACGAGACAGGCGCTCTCCTTTGGCGCGAAATGCACGCGTCGCACTTCCAACTTCACTTATTCATGTCGGGTCATGCCCCCAGCAGCGGCCATGAGAGCGCTCATTCTTAACGGAAGGAAGCAAGGCGTAAAGGGACTGAGTGAGCAATGTGTCCCGCCGAAGCGTGGCCCACTCGTTGGCGATGTTGGGCTTATTGGTGATTCGGCGCTCTTTAAACTGCGTGGAATAAAAAGGATAAAAAGATATTACCACAGCACCGAAAATGCGACAGCACCGCATTCCTTCGTCCATTGGCGAATCTAAAACCACCCGGCTATCTTTAGATACGGGATTCAAGGATGCTTTGAGTAAAACTGGCGCAGCGTTTATTGTCACTGCGCACAACGGTAGCAGACGCGGTGACGAAGCATACGTGCAACCGCTCAATACCACGGCCCTCCGGCAACACAGAGCAAGTGTGTTGTCAAATTGGGTGCGCTGAGCTCCTTTCTTGCCAACGCAGGCCCGAAAGTAAGGCGCCGCACAACTTTTAGTGAAGAATATCGGCTGACTTCTCGCGTTAACGATGAAATCAGCGTGATGCCGCACACAGTAGCACTCTTCCCGACAATACAGCCAGCACGCGCTGTCGTAGCAGACGACGCGGTTCAAAGCTGCACGCATTGCGCGTCTGCGCCTGCGCGAGCAGCCGCTGCTGGCCGACTCCAGCGCTCGCCGCATCATGGCCGCATCGTGATGCCACGCGCTCCGAGATTTCCCCTAAGTGTGAAACAGACTGTACATGGAGCAAACCGAGAACAGTCAATCAGTGGAACTGCCTTACCAAAACAAGTGATCATTCTGTCATGTAAACCTTTCTTAGTCTGCATTTTTGTTGTACATTGCTGTTTCTTTGTATTACTCATGTATTTGTACTGACCACCCTGCATAGACCACGAGTCCGCAGTATTGTATGAATGAATGAATGAATGAATGAATGAATGAATGAGTAAATAAATAAATAAATAAATAAATAAATAAATAAGACGCGCCGCATCGAAGAAAGGCGGCACTTGCCTGCCGCATAGATTCGAAGCTGGCTAGCAGCCCATGCGCGATCCTGTTCGGGGCTCGGGCCGTGCGGCCTGCTGGCAGTGCACATTCGTGCGCCGCGCAGTTTCATCTTTATGCGTTGCTCATTCTCGCAACGATGCGCGGGACGGTGGTGTTGCGTGTGGGCCGCCCAGTGGCGCCGCGCTGTCGACGAGCGCTTTAAATGTGTCTATTTCGGCCTTTTCTCGACGACCTTGGGGACTCTGGGCTTAGCCGAGGAAGTGCAGCCTCCGCCGCCGTCTCCTAAAGGTCACGGAGGCTTGTCTCCACCCGCTCTCTCTCTTGGCTCGGTGTTTTCCCTGCTCGTAGAGGAGGGAAGCGAGTTCCTTTTGTCTTCTTCCTCTCGGTCGTCCGGCGATTACGCCACGGTCGTTTAAAAGCCCCACTCGTAGCCTCAGCGTCTCGCGGTGAGGTTGCCGGGGCGCCGCCACTGCGGGGGGAGGGGGGGGGTCGTCGTAGGATCAGAGGATGCACGTCCGGCAAGAAAGAACAAAGAAAAATGAAATCGGTGCTCTCGGGACGGTCGGGTCGTTGGTTCGTGCGGCGGGCGGGTAATCATCGCGGGCACGTAGCGTCGCCAGCACTCGCTTTCGTTTCGCCGTGCCTCGTGCACCTTGCGGGTCGTCTGTCGCGGTGAGAGCGAATACCCGCGTTCTTCCTCCTGTTTGACGATCAACGCTGGCCGCTTTCGCTGATCCCGCGCCCCGGCTGAATGTCAAGTCGCGGCGAGGCGAGAGTGGTGACGGATCTTGCGCAACTCGTGCAGGACGGGACGCTTCGCGAATTCCCGAGCGACCTCTTTTGTCTCGCGGATGAATGTGCTGTGACCCCGGCAGCTGCGACCTCCTCTTGAGAGATGTCGGGGCTCTCGGAAGCGCTGTGGCTGGTCTTTGCCGTTTAAGAAATGTAACGTGTAAAGGCGAAAACTAGGTGTTTGTTTGTTTGCTTTGGTCAGTCGTTCTGTTAATGGTGACATTTTTTTTCAATTCCTGTACGCGTGGCACTTTTGAATTCAACTAGTTGTGAGCCAACGCACAGGTTGGCTTTATGTACACTTTCTAAGCGAAAAGAAGTCCTGCAGATCCCACGCTCTGTGCGAATCGGTGTCATGCGAAGCAGTGTGCGAGGAAATTACATATGGGGAATCCTATGCCATTAAACGAGGAAACCGCAAGTATAAATCAAGGGTGTTTGAGAGTGCGTTCGCTTGCCATACGCTTTGCGGTTTCCTTATATCGTATTTTTTTCTTGGTTTGCGTGATTACGAATGTAGTTGTTTCCGAGTATTCTATCTAGTATGAGGTAGATCGTGCTGCGCGCGCAGATATGTGGAAAATGGTGCTGGTATATGCACTAGTGAGGGTCTTAAGAAACGTAAACCGGCGTTAGCGGCAGGAGGCGGTAAAGGAAAAGAAAGGGGAGGGGGATTGTACATACAGCGAAGCAGGACGGCAGAGCTATTTCGTTGATGTAATCCGTTTTGCGCTATATTTAATTTAAACGCTGTGTGCCAGCTAAACTTGGGCTTAGACAATTACAAAACAATGCAGCGCGATACGAAGTTGTTGGCATCGGCGTGTTTTGTTAGTGGTCGCCTCGCGCATATACTGGTAATTTTCCTGTTGCCAAACCCTGAGGCAATTTGAAACTGTTTTTTTTTTAATAACTATCCGCACACCGACGCAAATTGGAACGTTTACTTCTGCGTCGCATTTGAAAACATCGTGCCACAAAACTTCCGACCTGTTACATCACTGTTCCTAATTACTTTTCCCGTGTTTCATATTCGCGGCGCAACACGCGCAACAACTTGAGGTTTCAAAGAACTGTGACATTAACTATATACTTGCATAGCGGCAAGGCGATGGTGTGATTACTGCAGCCATTTTTTTTTTCTTTTTGCTAGGAAGTCCGTGATAGCATCAGCCATAAAAGGAGCATTTGCCTTGTCTATTTCTTTGCGCTGATCGAGACTGGCAGCTAAGTTCTTTAAAAACCGTTTTCGGAAATGCATGCTGCTGTGAAACGCACTCACTTCGCAATCCTTTCTTCGCTTTTTGTGCTGCAAATACGAACCGCGGGGAAAAGTATAATAAGTAATTATGTAGGGGGTCGAAAATTCATTAGCACGGTGTCTTTGAATCCAATGCAGAATGGCTTGTCGAAATTTCCCCCGACATGCATGTGATTCAGTGTTAGTTTTTTGCTGACTGAATACTTGCTGACAACAACAAGCATTTACCAGCGTGCATGCGGCGAAGTTAACAACAACAACAACAACAACAACAACAACAACAACAACAACAACAACAACAACAACAACAACAACAACAAACCTTTGTTCGCATCGGCCTATCTCGTTGTGTTTTATTGATAATTATTTTTTTAAATAGGTTGGCCCGAGTCAACTGGGACACACTAAACTCAAACTCGGTGCATTACGTGGATGCCATTGTTCGTGTTAGCGGTCAGAAAACGCAGTCTTCCAAGTCGAACACGAAACAGACACAAACAGCTAATACTTGTGCCGCTGGTTGCGGGTCAAATTCCCCGAACGGAAGTGTACGTAATAGCGTCGTAGCCACGATTTGATTCCGAAGAAGGGGGGCGGGGGGGGGTGTATTTTTGGCTAGGCATATGCGATATCGCTTTTCTTCCTTGCTAACAGCTATACGTGGTGAGACTGCGCATGTCATCAGCTCCAACTCAAACAAGCTTGGTTAGTCTAGTTTGGATTCCTGCATTTTGTATCTGTTTTCTATTTTTCTCAGTAAGAAGAACGCGTTCCGCGGGCGCATAAAGAAACGGTCGTCTTATTCTCCACACCTTTTTTTTTTTTTTAGTGTGCTCACACCGAGGCAACGCCGTCGTGACTGCCCTTATCAAGCGCGTTCTTTTGCTGCTTCCTTACCCCCAAGGGGAATACAAAACTGAAGTGACTACAGCGCGCAAGACACAAGGACCAGAGAAGAGGACACACACACTCTGGTCCTTGTGTCTTGCGCGCTGTAGTCACTTCAGTCATGTCTTACCAACAAGCCCAAATCTACACAATACAAAACTCTCTGATTTAATCCCATCATTAAAGAACACCAGGTGGTCGTAACTTCCGGTGCCCTTCACTACGACGTGTCTCACAAAGATGTCGCGGTTTTGGGACGCTAAAACCCTGCCAATTATTATTACACATTCGCGCGTGCTCGTTGAGTCTCTTGTCTAGGTGAAACATTGCTCTTGCAATGCTGTGGATGAGTACCGATAGGAAATCGGTGGCCTTGCCCATGGGCGCGCGCGCACTCTCATGCCAGGCGGCGCGGTGTTCCGGTCGCGTCGCCGCTCGGCGGTTTCCTAGAAGGAACCGGTTTCTCTTCGTTCCGTGCTGGCTCATGCTGGGGCGGCATTGCTTGCATGCATCGCGTGCGTGTGGCTCTGCCGAGGGGACGTGTTACGCAGGCGATATGCCTTCGTCCGTTCGAGGCTGTGTCACACCGTTTCTCCTTGCCGACCGACGACGCCATTGTCTGTGTCACGACCGCCACGAAACTTCGCGTAATTACGAGTCGATTGTGCAGGTATTTATGCCCCCCTCCCCCTCCGGTGGTTACACCATGGTTAACACCCCGCCCCAAGAAAAAAAGAAAAAATATTAATCGAAATTCTGGATGAACCCCTGTGATTATGTGAAAGAAAAAAAAAATATGAGCGAGCGTCTTACGCAATTACCGTCTTTAAGGTTGGTCGTATAGCGAACTTTATTGCTACGTTCAGCTACGGTTATGTGTTACCCGCCATGGTAGTTCAGCCGCGAAGACTGCGAAGGTCGAGGACGCGGATCTGATTCCGACGGGTACAAAACTTAGATTGAGACTGTGGGTAGCTGCTCTCCCCCCGCCTTTTTTTCCTCCATAATTTTATCGTTGTTTCGGCGCGCAAAAGTTCAGAAATTATGATTATACTTATGTGTCAAGCGACTGTTCCTCGAAGACTGGGCCGGGGGTAGCCGTGGTACTCAGATCATAATAAGTACGAAGTAGTAGGCAGCATTAGCACACTGATCGAGTCAGTGAGTTGGCTACGTGTTATTCTTATCTTGTTCGATATGCTTATGCCTCACAAGTTGTTCCATTTTTTTTTCTTTCAGTGCTTGTTGTCAAGATATATGCAATAATCGATAGAGCGTTTGTATTTAGGACAAGCTGAGCTGCTACGAACACGCATTTCTTATTTTTTTCTTTCCCCTCTCGGGAGGCACCCGAGCGTTCGGCTATCGTCGGTGGCCTAGTGGATGGAGCGTCCGCCGCCGGTGCGGGCAGGTACTGGGTTCGATTCACAGTGGCACCTGCCGGGTACCCATCGGTCTGTCTAATCGGGAATAGTTATCCTTACCTGGCGCTTAGTTGCGTGTCTCCTGGAAGTGGCCTCTCCTTCCCACTCTCATCCGTCACTACCCTTACCCCTGTGAGTGTTTCGCGGTTGAGGTGACCTCGGTCGAGAGACAGTTGCCTGCTCCGAACCGAATTTCCTTTCCGAAGAATTTCCATGGTATAAGCACGGCCAGCACTCTCTCTCGCACTTCGTTTCTGGTGCGCGGTCCGCATGCGTGTTCCCGGAAAAGTAAGGAAGCAGGGCGCAGTGTATTTATAGTACGTATATCTCTATACGGTCGGTGTATACGGAGTGGCTTCCTATGCTTTCGTTGTATTAGCAGTGTTTCCCGCCCATATGTATGCGCGCGCGCGTGCCCGGCGTTTTCGCCTTGCTTTTCTTTTTTTTCTCTTTTTTCACTTCATTTGTGGCGCTGGCTTGGCCGGCCCCGACGCAACAGTCTGAAGGTCGGAACCCTGACCTTTAGGCGCGTCCCGCGAGGTTTGCCCGCCACACGGCATTCGACGAACTTGACGTTGCGGTGGAGGGGAGGAAAGAAAGAAAGAAAGAAAGAAAGAAGAAAGAAAGGAAACGATGAAAGGAGTGGGCAACGCAAGAAGACAAGGCGGGCGTCAACGCCTTCCCGCTCGGGGCGTATCTCTCTCCCTCCGCCTACGTGCACTGCGCCGGACCGCGGCATCGTGCATTGTGTATTACGCGCCGCAGTTCGATACGTGGACGCCGTGCGCTGTGGCATATGCGCGCCACCCGCGTGGTGTCCACACGTCGGCACGCGAAGGCCCCGCATCGTTGGCTGCGCGGGCCCACCTGTTGTATGCGGGGCTCTCGGCCCGCGGTCCGGACGCCGCCGCACATCGTACTGCCAGCTTATCATCCCAGCGACGCGAGGGATAATTAAGACCGCGAAGCACGGCAACCTGCCGCATTAACCTGCCGCATTGGATCGGCCCCGTTTCGTTAGAGGGATGAACGAGATAAGAAAGAAGTCGGGCAATGCAGCCGCCCACTGGAGTGTTAATTGAATTCAAGTCGTTTAAGTGACCAAAACTGAGATACCATTATAAAGCGACAGCGTTGTGAGCCGCGGTGTCATGGGTGGTCGGTAATGGTTTTCTTTTTCTTACCGTTTTTATCTCTGCGAGCGTTTTGACACCCGTTGCCGCGGTGAAAGTGATGTTGAAGCGCGTATGTTACGCTTTGCAGCGAAACTTTTTCGCAGACTGTACTGCCGGTGGCCATAAAGTCCCTAGATCGCTCTTCTCGAGGGACTTTAGGTGGCCAGATACCTCTGGTCAGCTAGCTACACGGCATTCGGAAAAAACTCGCGATGCTGTCACTTGGCGTGATCTGCCGTCGTGTGACAGAATGTGATCATCTAGTGCGGCTGTACCGAACCACGTTTCGTTTTTGTACGCATTTGTGCGCATTTTTGGGTGTCGTGTAGTGCACCTTTCATATATTTTACTGATTTTTTTTGTGTTGCCCTTCTGCCACGCTCTCCGTTGAAAGCAGCTGTACGGAAAGAAGTTCAATCGGTAAATCGCAATTTCGAACGTGCAAAGTGGTGTTGACTCTCAGATTTGATATTAACTGCACTGGATTCACAACTCGTGCTTTCATCAGCTGACACCCAATAACGCAAGGACGCAGAACGGACGCGCCGAACGCAAGAAGCAGAGAAAGTGAAAAATTCAACTCTGCATTCAGAATTTTGGAGTTCTTACGCGCCAAAGCTGACAATCTGTTTTGTATGTGCACGAATCGCATTATACTTGCGCGTAGCGACTGCGCATTTTCCTTTCTTTTATCTTATCATGATCATCATGGTTGAAAATGAAAGAAAAAAAAAAGGAGTAATAAAATTGGCATCTGCGCATGTTTGCTGAACAAGTTGGCGTCTACGCATTTCTGCTCTAACTGGTTGCCCGGGTGACCGTGGGATCAGTAATTTTCGGCTGACTTTACACCGCCCCTATCTAAAAGTGCGTGGTAATATTTTTGTCTGTGCTGTAGTAAATGACACTTCTGGAATATGCAACAGTGCGGTCGCTTTTAACCTGTGAGGAGGCTATAGACGAGCCGCACAAATATATGCTATTCAGCCATGCATTGAATGCATGGCTGTTCTTGTAGTATCTTATATCTTATAGTATCTTGTAGTATAAGATTTTGACCTTAACAGTTTGTCCAAACCACGGTGGGTCCAGACGACTGCCGACAACGAGGACCATATCTCACTTGTTTTTCCTTTTTTTTTTTCTTCAGACGTGAGCGAGCAAGTTTCTGGGATATTTCGTGAGCCGAAACGGCCCAAATACGAGGAAAATTGGCTGCGTGACATCGAACTTAGGTTCATTGTTAAGACTTGGTAATGTTACAGAGTCCAGTTTGGAACCAAAGGCGTACTGTTCTTCAGCAATTGTTAACCTTCTTTGACTGAGTGAAAGAAGATACGGTTTTAACAGGGCGACTTTTGTTGTTGCTCTGTTTGTATACTTCATTTGTTTATTCGTTGATGCTAAAGAAGCTTCGAGCAAAATTTCCACTAATATGAATGTTGTGTAAACAGTAAATTCACAGCCTTATCACTAGTTTTGTAACTGTTACATGCAAGTTCCCCACCATGCGTCCCTCTCTCTCGTCTCCTCGAACTTGGGTTGTCTTGTCATCTTCAAAGCTGTGCTCAACCCTGCAATCAGCCCAGTGCGCAGACACAACGAGAGCCGTGCGAACATTCTAGGCGTTAATGACTGGCCGTGTTAATAATTAGGCTTGTGAATTCTAACTGTTAATAATAACTACTCCACTTGAAAATTCACGGGGCTCGCGGAGACGAGCCCCTGAACCTGATGAACTTCCTCTCATAGCATTTCAGCATTGCAAGGCAGCCTGCTCTGCGCTACGCTAGAGAAGGCATTTCAAGCTTTCCGCAGATACACGAAAAAGAAAATCGTCCGCCTCATTCCTTTTATTGCTTTTCTTTATCTTATCATCATTATTATTTTCGTAATGTCCTCGTTGGACTCTTGTTGCCAGTGAAGCAGGGTAGCGTTGGTGTAGTGCTTTTCTCCGATTGCATCTCGTTGTGCAATGTACCGCATATTCTTCGGCTGATCGAGTGTCTAGACTCGTATTATGCTGTGTACGCACTTCCTTGGAAGTTGTGCGGTGTAGTAGGGTGGCTAACTGAGCGGCAAGCATTTTGTTTTACACTGTTAGTCCAAGCCGAGTGTCGAGCCCTGTTTACCTCCACGGCCGAAGGGGCAACGTAAAGGAAAAACGTCCCATACAGTGGCTCCGTCTGTGAGCGCGTCAAGTTACTCGGGGCCAGCCGGACCCCCTCCTCTCCCGCGGCCTACTCCCCCCGCGGGGGTCCCGGTCGCGCTCCCCCTCCCTCCCCCTCGTTTTCCGTCGGCGGGTCGACTGGTGCGCCGCCGCACAGTCCCACTCGGAGTTATGGGCGCGTTCGCTCTCGGAGCGTGCCGCTGCTTCTCGGTGCTGCCGCCGTCGTGTTCGCGTGTTGCCGCCGCTTGTGCCGCCGCTCGACGGGGCCGTCTCACCGCGTGGTCGCCACGACGAGTCAACAAAGTGCAATCGCGTGTCCCGCCGTGCCGCGCCGGTGCTGTCATCGTCGACCGGCAAACATGACTGTCTTCGGTGGACCGCGTCTTTGGATTACCTTGAGTCTTTGCGGACGACAGCGCGGCTTCGGGATAACTCTATGAAGGTAAGCAAAGCGTGGAGAGAGAGGAGGGCGGTCGCCCTGGAAGGCACAGCGGTGCCAGAGGGGGTTGCGGGGTGAGACGCCGCCGCGAGCAAGCGGCGCGGCGACTCGTTTCCTGCCCTCGTTGTTGTGTGAAGCCGGGCTCCGCGACGGGACCGAGAAGAAATAAAACACCGCGAAAACAGAAAGCGGCAAAACTTCTCCCTCCCGTCCCGGTGCTGCCGTGGTCGCTGCTGGCAGCAGGTCCCCCCCCTCCCTCCGTGTTTGGCCGCCGGTCGGTCGGTCGGCGACAGCCGGCCGGCCTTGTGTCCCGAGCCCTGTCTCTGTACCTGGCCAGCTCGGAAGTGCCAGCAAGCAGTGTTGCTCTTGATTCTCGTTCTTGGCCCCAGAACCGAAGTGTTTTGCCGCCAATACCGGCTTGGTCCTCCTCCCTTGAGGCTACGTTACGCGACCTTCTAACCTAGCAGACTAAGCAGTTTCCTGCAGTTGTGCCAGTGCCACGCGGCGCGCAGCGACTTGCTTGTCTCGCCGTGGCAGCGAAGTCGTTTGCACTTTTCTTTTGCTTTCTGTCGAGTGTTGCCTACGAGAAAAGAGCTGATTTTGTCAGCCAGATTTGCGATGCGGGCAGAGCGTTTCGTGGCCACACGGAGAGAGGCTTCTCTCCTTCCGAGAAGTGCTCGCCGGCATCTTGCCCGACCCTCCTGTGGAGACGAGAGTCGGCCTGCCTGTTTTTCTGCCCTTCCCCCCCGCGCCCTTGCGAGCCAAAGTGCGCGAACGCAGCATATGAACCTGTGCTAGTCCTTGGCGGGCTCGCGGATTCGGCAGTCCACCAGCGACTACACAAGTCGCGCGGCCTCGGTTGTTGTGTCCTGCGATGCTTTCTTAGTTTTTTGTTTCTTTTGCTCTTTAGGACAGTACACTGCAGTAAAACATGATTGCCGCGCGACACAGGCTGCGGCCAATACCGTACGGAGTACGAAAAGTTCGCGCACATTTGCTTTAACTCTGTATACATACAACGGCGTCGCGAGCTGTGTTCGCGTGGAAGCGGCATCGCATTCACTTTCATAAAGTCCACTCGCCCGTTGGGTCCCGCCTAGGGGTTGCAGATATAGCGGAAAAGCGCGCGTAAAGCTTGAGGGCGGCGTTGTAAAAGGCTCCGAAAGCTGGTCGACATTCCAGATTCAAACGCGCGGCTTGCCGTTCTTCGTCTAGTCGATGTCTGAACGTATCGTCCGGCGAAAAATTTGGGATTGTCTTGTTGGTGAGGTTCTGAGCTTTAACGAGTGTCGAACTGCGGGGGTAAAAAAATGCATGGTCGTATGCGCCCTGTTTGGAAAGTTGCGGCTTCACGGAATCCGGCCCGGCCGGTTCCAAGGCCTTAAGTTTACACTCGCAACGTCGGCACGGTCAGGCAGCTCTCGCCGTCTTTTTTTCCTGTAGCGCCTATGCGGTTGATCAGCAGTTTCTGCACACACTCGTAGGGCCTACTGGCGCGCAGCATTGAAATGTGTGTACGGGTTTTCATTTCCTCTTGCACTCGCATCTTGGACACATATTTGCTCAGATTTCATCCATATATATTTGAAGGTGAAGGGGGGGGGGGGGGGGTAACAATATGTAAAGTCCTAAAGTTGCTGTGCCATGGTAGGCACTGTAGTAGAGCTCGGCATTAGTTTTGGCCGCCTGGAAAGTTTCAGTGTGCGTATTACATATCAGCAGATTTGTGTGCAGATCAGTATTACCCCTATTTAAAAGAAAAAAAAAAAGCCCCATAACTACCCTGTATTTCGAAGCTTTGATGAATACCGTGCTTACTCGCATAATTCGTGCACTTTTGTTCATGAATCAATGCCTTCGAAAGGGGCGAGTGCACAAATTGCGCGGGAATTTCGCAAACACTTCCAAAGTTCCTGAGACGTGTCGTACGGTTGGGGGGTGCGCAAATTAGAGTGAACACGGTACAGCAGGGTTCAGGTGAATCCATCAAGATACGAAAAGAACTATCAAAGGCGCAAAAAAAAAAAAGAGCAAGGCAATCTTGTAACGAGTCGGTTATAAAAGTATACCTCCGGCAGGGCCAGATAACAGCAAGTTCTTCGTTCAAGTCATTCGAAGTATTCTCTGGTTCTGTGCGGGTTCCGAAACGTGAAACTGTTTTTTGACTTGGTCATTGACCGTAACTTTAGTTGTGTACATTCGGTCACCGCTGTACACAAACTAGATGTGCTGTTTTAATACCAGTCTGAAGCGTGGCATTGTTCTCAGTTTCCGCGCTATTAATGATGACACCCCCCCCCCCCCCCTTTTTTTTTTTTTCTTTCTATATAACATTGGTTTAGGCGTTCGTTACGAGAGCACTTGGCCGGGTGAGTCAGCAGCTCACTGCAGCTGCAGCCCAGTATACAGTGAGTCAACATGCCGAACAACCTTCGATCGCTCGCGCACTTCCTCCCCTGATCGTGCGGCGACCAAACCAGTCACGCACGCTGTCGTGGAACTGCTTCCAACGCACGGGTCTGCACGCGAGCTTTTTTTTCTTTCTTTATTTTCTTTTAGTCTAGAACGCGCAATAGGATAGCCCGGTTCAGAAGGCAACGGTGGCCGGGTTTTTAAGACGATCACGGAAAATCGGATGAGCGCTGTCGTTCCCGAGTGTTTTTTTCCTTATCTGTTCCAGTTTGAGCTGTGTGGCTCGACGGCCCTGTACTACGGCGGTGCGGTGTAAAAACTAAACCGTACTTTTCGCAGAACTCAACATGATATGTTTTAGAATGGGGCGCAAGGAAGAAAAAAAGAAGAAAAAAAAGAAACCACCCCGTGCATTGTGTAAATGCTGAAGGAAATACCCCCAGGTGGTCTAAATTATTTCGGAGTTATTTGATTGTCCTGCATCTCGCATAGCCTATACTTTACATTGCGAGTGTGGAGCCCATGTTTAAAAACAAAATACTCATCACGCTCCCCTAGGTCTAATATCTCGGAACCCTGTCATTACTCCACCCGCCACATTCGCCCGAGGATGAAACAAGCCAACCGGCCACATGTGTCTACTTCGCGAAAATGATGTGGCAAAAAGTATGTTAAAAAAAAAAAGGAGCATAATAACGGTACCCCTCGTCGCATGCTCCGTTAGACGCACCCCCCCCCCCCCCTTTTTTTTTTTTTACTTCCTTTTTACCATGCATACATTGTATGCGCTGTATTATCCATCAGGAATGGGCATCAATAACGGCGACGTGGCCGCTTGTGGGTGAAAAGGCGTCTGTCTCCAGCGACCAAATCCTTGGAAGTTTGGTGCGTTAGCGCTATCAAATGATGTGTTTTATTGCGACGTAACTGCATGAATGCGTACACAATACCCGTACAAATAGCCTATGTGGCTAGTAGCTGGTCGAACATAGAAAGTACAGAAGAGTTCGCAGCGCACGTGATACCGATGCCAACGGTTTTAGTCCCCTCGTACGGAGCGCCAGCCGCGCTGTTTCGCGCTCTGCTGCCATCACTTTATTAAGCGTCCATAACACTGCAGGAGCACCGCAAAAAGACACGGACCAAAAGAAAACTACAAACAGCACTTTGTGTGTTCTCTTTCCTATTGCGTTACGCTGCTTGGTGTTACGACCCCCTAACCAAATCGTCAAGCGCGTTCACCGTGAATGCCTCCAGCGGGCAATAACTCGGGTATTGTAAGAGTTCCGCGTACTTTCGCGGTCATGTTTGGCTAGCCTGCGTTTTCGAATGCGAGCCAGCCGGACACAGATCGGCCCCAGTAATGATTCTCCGCGTTTTGTGTTTCTTGTCCTTTTGGTTTCAATGCATCGTTCCCTATTTTATTGTTCACACTCAGTCGCCGCATGATCGGTGCTATCCGAGAAAAAAAAGAGCCATGTCGCGCGCCTCTGCCCCCCCCCCCCCCTCCCCCCATCCCTCCCTTCATTTTGGTGTTTTGGTGGAGCGGTGGCGGTTCCGTGTGCTCGGGTCGCGCAGGTGAAAGCGCTGATTGGTGCAGTTCCCCGGAAGCGCGGCTGCCGAACCACACACACACACGCACACACACACTTTCTCCATCTCGCGATGTCGTTAGTGCTTCGGGGAGAAACAAGGGAACCCAGCGACAAACGGTCATTTCCGGCTGCGTGAGCTCGTAGGTTCCCAATCGAATGATTCCAGTGTTCCGGAATGCATTTTCCTCCCGGCGACGTGTCGCGCCCTTGCAGGGGAAGCGTTTGTTTCCTCAAACAGAGCAATCTGCGGGAGCGGCCGTTCGCCTTCGCCGTGATAAAACTCGACGGCCGGCGATACTCCCTCCCCTCTCTTTTCGGAACCAGCCATGCTGTTCGCTCGTGTTTTCCTGGCCCCGCCGTGCTCGCGCGGGCAGTTTTGAAGAGGGCCGAACGATAATGGCTCGTTTCCTGGTGGGCACAGGAGGAGACGACGTGGCTACAGAACGTGGCTCCTTCCAATGGACCTCCGCTGCTTGCTTGCCACGAATGGAGGTCCACTGCCGCGAGCCCACCCCGTTCGGTTCGCCGTCATCTCGCATGGAGCGGATGCAATACTCATCGAAGGACAGTAGCTACGAACAATGGAAGCAGCGCGTGTACACGCAGGATATTTGAGGTTTTGTATTGTATGATTGTTGCTCCATTATATGGGCAAATCTAGAGCAGTTGTAATAGCAGTGTACGAGCTCTGCGAAAGGCTCCTCAGCGAGGACACCGCAACGGAAGCGATGTCCAGGCGGCTGTTCAGCCGTAACTGTTACAGACAGACGGACAGACAGACAGACCTTTTATTTCGTCCTGAGAAGACGATGAATGCCCCCGTCAGGGGGCGCCGTCTGCGGGCCGCGCCCACTGCCTGACTAGCCTTACGAAGTTGCAATCCCTGTGCCCCGCACAGCTAACATGCAGAAGCTGCCATACCGCTTACAGATAGAATCATCATCATCATCAGCCTATTTTTAAGTTCACTGAAGGACAAATGCCTCTCCCAACGGTTTACAATTTGCCCTATCCTGACCGAGTACGTTCCACTTATGCCTGCGAATTTCTTAATTTCATCGCTCCGTCTAATCTTTTGCCTGCTCAGAATCACTCGGTTGCCCTCTCAAGCACGTGTGCGTACCTCGCAGCCGAGGTGTGTTCATTTGCGAAGTGCCACGTTTAACGCGTTAGCCGTAAAGATGACGCCGTGTTAAATCTTTTGGCTGCAAAGAGCGTTGCACGGAACTCTTAAGGGATTGAAGATGCCGCTTCAGGTGTAAGTTCCAGGAGTATGTATGCATTTTGAACTGGAGAAGAACAGGCCTTCGACGTCGTTACGATGTTCGTAGAACTGCGAGTTAGGCGAGTGACCGCTGCCGTATTTGGCATTTTGGGTGGATGCCTGGACAAAAGCTACCTCGAATACCCCATATCGTGGCGGTGCTGGTCGAACAGGTCCGCAAATCGTTGGGGCTTTTTGTTGATGACCACCACCAACCAAGGAAAAAGAAAAAAAAAAAAAAAAGGGCCACGGGCGAGGCGCCTGCAAAGCTTCCCACGAAATGTGTCGCCTAGGTGTCGCAGCACTGTCGTCTTCTGTTGTGCCCACCGTGAGTGTGGCTTTGCGAGTCATCCGCAGTCGTCGCGGGCCGCGTCCAGTTGACTGTTTTCAGTGACGGGACGATGTATCGTCATATTCTCCCCTTGAAATAGGAGTGCTACGACTGCTCCTTGTCACCGTTATTGGGGGATTATATGTCCCTAGCAAGCGACATAGAAAGAAGCGTGCGACATTTAAGGCGCAATTCTGGGCCTTCCTGGTACTTGTACGCTACCATAAAGATGTAAAAAAACAAGCTTCCTTTTCCCCGCCCCTGTTCTCGTACCGTATGTCAAAACTAGTGAGGCCGAAGCGCGAACGCTGGTCACGGTATGTGGTGGCGGCGACATTCATTCGGGTCCCAACGGAACGTTGAACTCTTGATTCGTCCACACTCAGAACTGACCACCTAACACTTTCTCTCCCCTCTTGATCTACGGGGCTTCGATTTTATTGGCTTGTACCAACGCCCGTTCGCAGTGTAACTACAAAATAGAACTGTGTGGCCGCGTCGCTCCCGTCAACAAGGTATCTCAGTGTGTTTCCCGCGTTCGTGCTTCCGTGGGTGCACCACCCCGATGTCGCGCCATGTTGCCCCCCTCTCCCGCGAGCGTAGTCGCACCGCATAGGCGTCAAGAGTGGAGGCATCCACTCCTTGTACGAAATCTGTTTCGACTTTTGGCCCTGGCGCGTTGCCTTTCTTTGAGAAGTAGTAGGCGAGAGGCAGGAAGCGAGTGAGCGGCACAACTCCAGTGAACGTGGGTTACGCCGCTGTGGGAAGAAAAAGAAAAGAGAAAAGATGGTCGGGCCGCGGAAAGCGTGGGTCGGCCAGCACGCTATGTACGAGACGAGCGCCGCCGTCTCCGCTACATGCCAGCAGCGAAAGCGAGGAAAATTCTTGAATGGGGTGGCTTCGGAGTGTGCTGCCTCGCTGACTGGCGAGGTTCTGGATGCTACGCCTTCACGCCCGCTTTGCTTTCTTCTTTATCGTTACTTTTCTCTCGTGTCTTCCTCCGCCCGTGTTGCCATTGCGACTAGTCAGCTCGGAAATGTCGAAACTTTGCGCCCTACCCCGCCCCCAAAAGAAAGGGGAGGGGGGGGGGAGCAGCGGTTTCTTTGCCTGCCTATACGTCGATGCTTATGTAACCGCCTGCGTCAAATGCTCGGTCGTCCTTGTACGCGGATGTACCGCTACACCATTTCCGTACTACGTTCTGTGGAAACTTTTTTTTTTTTTTGCCTACGCCCCTTTTGACATCGTAGTAACCTTTAGCCGAAGAAGCAGTTGCTAAACCCGTTTGTAACGGTGTCCTGGAAAAAGGAAAACGCTGTCGTTGTACAAATTAAACCCTGTTGCTGGTGTGACTAGCGTATATTTTTGCTGCTTCACGCCTGTCGTCTGTACACGCGTGAGCTTTCGAGAACCAGTCAACGGTTTTGGCTACCTGATATACTTAAGTTGACTTCTGTTGAGTGGACACGACACCTGAAGTCGAATTAAGCATTGGTTCAGCGTCATGATGCGCCTTTCGACAAGAACATCGAGCGCGTCGGGAGTGTGGAAGTTGATAGGCAATCAGATTGTCAGGATGCAGCGTGTGTGCGCACTTACGGGGAAGGGCACATTGGGGACTTCCGGGCGGCTCTATCAATCGTACAGTGTGTTAATGAGTGATCAGTAACATCCGTTTTCTGCCGTGCTTGCCTCTGGGCGCGCTGACGCTTGAAATGCTCGTCTAATTACTTCGCTTGGCATTATCATTCAGTTCGTATCACTTCGTATCGAGCTCTGTACCGCCTTTTTCGGTGGTATCACGCACGCTCTTCCTTGATATAGTGGGACCTGTCATGATTAACGCGCACGCCGTAGCGTTAAGCGTATCGGTGGTCATTTATCTCCCCGTAATCCTTCGGAGAGTGCCATGATTTGCAATGTGGCGCGTGGGAATGAGACTGCGGCGCAAAAGCGACACACGCTGAGCGCTCGATTCTTTTGCGTATATACACGTTGAGGGAGAAGAGCGTTTCCGCTTGGCTTGAGCAATCTTCCTCTTTGATGCTGCCGCCGCCGCCGTTGAAGGGTCTTTCTGGTTGGTCTTCATCGATTTCGTTCTTTTCCGTTTTTTTTTTTGTTATGCCTTTTTTTTTTTCATTCGAAAGCTTTGGAGCTTGTGTTTCCCTCCGTCATCATTCGTCCGCGCAATCGAAATGCGACCGCTTGCCGCGCCGTATATACAGAGGACGGCAATTTTGGTTCGAGGCTGCCGAGTCCATTCTTCTCCTCCACGGTCAGGCAGTGATCCGCAAGCTTGTCGTTTCCATTGCCTCGGTTGATTGGGCGAATGTTTCTTCCACCACCCCCGCTCTGCACCTGAGTGTCTCTCTCCCTCCTCCTTGGACACACACACACACACACACACACACACACACACACACACACACACACACACACACACACACACACACACACACACACACACACACACACACACACACACACACACACACACACACACACACACACACACACACACACACACACCTTTCCCTTGCGCACTCTTTGTGGTCTCAGGCGGAGCAACGAAAAGCGTACTCTGAAAAGTTCGTACCAGGAACAAAGAGTGAGGTCAGTAGCTGGGAAAGCGAGCGAACTCGAATAAGATGTTTCTCTTGCCGCACCGTCTTCATTTAGGCAAAGGGAAACAAAACAAACAAAGAAAAAAAAAACTGAATGACTAAAACGAAGAGAGAACGATTCGCAGAAATGAGCTCGCGGACTGGATGGATGCCGGTGAAAGTTGTAATAAACCGGAACGGTGTAGCCATCGATGCAGCAATAAGGTTTTGCGGGAGGGTGGAGGGAGGTTCAACACGGTGTCCGGCTTGCGCCGCACATTTTGTACCCTCCTTGATCTCGTGATGGGTACATAGTGGAAATCAGTTATATATATATATATATATATATATATATATATATATATATATATATATATATATATATATATATATATATTGTAATAAAGGAAGAGACGTAGACACAGCGCCTTAGCTGCAGGCCGGCTGTTCTAATCTGCCCTTCGTCTTTCTCTTCGTCCTGCGCTCCTAGCGCGAGCGCCCTAGGCACGGCGAGCTGTTCGTTATTATACATTACAATATATAAAAGCCAGATGCGGACATTGTGCTGGTATAGCGGTAGCTCCCGGTCGTCGAGGATAACGCTTGCCATCACATTTCCAGAATCAATTCATCCACGCGCATTCGTGGAAAAGTCTCGAGTTGAACGAGCGAAGCCGGCGTAGAGCAGCTTTTTACTCTTGCCTCCCACACACCGCCCTTCGGACAGAATGACGCGACTTAGGTCGGGTCTCTTTGTTCCGCAGCAGGGCTTGGCTGAAGCGACACTTCGTTCAGAGTATATAGACTTCATTCAGGGTAAGGCATTTAGGAGGAAAAAAAGAGAAAAACAAGTACTGGCTCTAGCCGAGCGCTGGCCATGTGGTGCCGCGCCGCGCGTTCCCGGTTTTAAAAGGTCGCTGATTGCTGCGTCCTTTCATCCGCGTGTCGCAAAGGCAGCCCCTTCGGTTTTTGTGCCAGAGAGAGTTTGAGCGAAGGAGCAGAAACAAAAAAGAAACGGAGACTTGAGCGCCTGAGAGTAAAGAGCAGGTATCGCATGCAGCACACGCTCGCCCTCTGTCATCTCGCGCAGCTTTGTATTGGACGCCCTGCATTCTCCTCCAATACCAACCCCCCCAAGCGGCCGTGCTTCTACCGCGGAGCGCGGTTCTTGCGGCGGGCACACAAACGCTCTAGTTGTTCGCTATAAAACCCTGCTTTCATAACCTGCTCCGGCCTTTTCTTTCTCCATCGCATTCTCTTCACCGTTCTTTGGTGACGTTTTCTCTTCCTCTGCTTTCTTTTCTCATTTTAACACTGCCCTGTGACCCGCGGGTGTTCAGCTTACTCCGTAGCTGTTTTCGGCTTCTATTAGATGTCGGGCACTCATCATTACTGTATAATGTATCTCCCTATATACTTCCACGCCCTCTTCTCAAAAGCGTCTTTTTCTCTCTCTCTCTTTCTCACTTTCTAGGGACACTTCGTCGGTCGTTCGGTGGTCGCTTAATTTATCCACCCTTTGTGGGCCGTGGGGGGGGTGTTGGGGTAAAGGCGAAGCGGGGGGGGGGGGGGTAGGTGCGACGACGAAGTGGTAGCGCAAATTGCCGCCGCCAGCTCGAAAGCCACCCCCTCCTTGCACCCAGGGTCGTCGGTGCGTTGTCAGATCCACTTGTGGAACGCCAGGCTTCCCGGCTACGTCGACGGACTTATACGTCTATACTGACAACGATGATATGTGGGATCATCCGCTTTCTCTCTCCCCTTTCTCCTCTTTCTTTCGTTTTGATCCACTGTTGTTGAGATCGCGGCTGTGAAACGGCTACGACCGGCGTTTAGGGGGAGCAGATGAACGACTCTTTCGTGCGTCATCGTCTTGGGGGCGCACCCCCCACGGCTCTGCCAATTTTGCGCACTTTAGGGGAATCGCGCAGTGAATGGAACCAGCGACCGGGCCTCTCCGCGCATTGTTCGATACCGGCGAGACGTTGACCCTGTCGCCGCTGAGGGGGCGACTAGTGTTAACCGTGGCAGTAAATTGGCGACTGCGCTGAAGAATACCGGGTGGCGTGATGATATCGAAGTTGTCGTGTTCGAGCACGTGATGAAACAAAGGAAAACACGGCACAACCTCCTTCTTTCTATGCCTCTCGGTCAAACAACTTCCATTTGCGATGCGACGATGGTGCTGCGTAAATGAAGCCTCAGTCCGAGTTAATTTCTGAGGGTGTTTTAAGTGTCGAGGCCACGATGTGATAATGAGGCACGCTGTAGTGGGCTGCTCCAGATTTAATTATGACCACATGGTGTTTGCCATGACCACATGGCAGTACGGCCTGTGCCGTTTCCGCCTCCATCGAAAAATGCGACCGCCGCGGCCGGGATCGAACCTGCAAGCTGGACAGTCTACCTTCCTACCTTTACTTCAGTCTCTCTCTCTCTCTCTCTCCAGCATACGAGTGGCGCTCATCCTTCATATGTGCACGTTGGATCGTCAACGTGTGCGTGCCAGCTCCTTGTTTTAATTTTCTATCAGCACGCACGAGCACCACCACGCTTGCACCAGCTCCTCCACGCTTTCTGCACCGCGCGCCCCGAGAGTTTTCCCGAGAACGATCTCGGCGTCTTAGCGTGTGGGAGTACACCGTTATGTCGGAGGCGTGCGGGCCCGCATCGTGCGCGATGGAGGCGTGGTTGAAGGGACGCGAAGCGTCGTTGGTTATCATCTGCGCGTCGCGCAACCGGCGGGCTGTGGCATTACGCGCGGTTTGCGCTGTACGACCTTGGCACCGTGGCTGAGCGCTCCAGCGCCCCCCTTTCTTCTCTTTTTCTTTTCTTTTGTTTCTCGCGGAGTCAATTAGCGCCGCGATATGGATACGGACGAGCCGCCGTCGATAAACGCCGCTGACAGCTTCTTGCCGCACGGCCCTCTCTCGACTCTCTGCTGCGCGCGTATCAATCGATGCGTGAATGAAGCCGAGAGTTGGGGAGGCGGCAAAAAGTTCAGCGCGTTTGTCCCTGCGTATCACCTGTTCGCTCTCGCGCGCAACCCCAACTGTACGGCACGCGTCAGGAATTTGGAAGTGTTTGTGAAATTCCCACACAGTTTGCGCAACCCCCCCTCCCCTTTCGAAGGCATTCATACCTTGACAAAAGTGCGCAAATTATGCAATTTAAACGCGGCATGTGCAACGTCGCGCAATCGCATGCGCGCGAGTGTTTTTCCGGCTCGAGCCTCTCTCTCTCTCTCTCTCTCTCTCTCTCTCTCTACCGGGCACAGGCCATGTAGCGTGCAAGACACGTCTTCGTGTCGTGGCGCAATGTTGCCTAGTCATCTGTTTTGTTGTGGCGCACTTGACAAGCTCTTGTGTTTCCGCCTGCACGTGCAGGTAACCGTGAAGCCGTCTCGCGTGTTGCCAGCCCTGGTGCGTGTTGAACAGCGTTGCGCAGCGAAAGAGGTAGCTGAGCGTGAGTGACGGTGTGGAATTGCGAAACACCTGTTAATTGGAAATCTGTTTACCGTATACGTTACTGGCAGCTCACCCGAAAGAGCGCGCGAGCTGTTCCTTGATGCCTCTTAAGCGTCCGTTGCTCTTGAGATGAACCTCTGTATGCGTGGCTCCGCATTCGTTCGCCGGAATGTAACGCTTAGTATACTTGGGCCGCTTTTAAGAAACATTACGCTAACGAGAACAGCAAGCACTGAAACGGACGCGAAAACGTACACCTACGTGTCTTTCAACGCGTCCTGATGTCGTTTTTGTCCCGTCGCATTTAGCGCGACGATGCCTCTCAGTTTCTTCTGTCGGATAACTTGCCAAGCCTTCTTGCGCCATTAGCAACATCTCAGAGGGCACTCCAACTCAACGCTGCGCAATAGGGAGTTTTAGCAGCGCGGCTTACCGTACGGTAAGTACGGTATTGCCGTACCGTCGTGGTTGGCACGTAGAAAATTGAGCTTCGGAGGGATTTAACAGCAAGTTTTATCATCTGACGACGTCTCCGTGCTCCCCGAGCCACCAGTGCAGCTCTTTCTGACTAAAATAGCCGCGTGCCGACCGTGACCGTGTCCCATCACGCATTTCGTCCCAAACGCTCGGGCACCGGCTGGACCGTGCACGAGGGGTCGTCGCGCTCATTGCCTTCGCGTCGAAGCGAGGCACACTGTATATGCGCGGGCAAGCTTCTCGTGCTTGCAGCAGGCGCGCTCATTTGTGCACTCGCTCCTTCTCAAACACCACCCGAGGCAACACCCTTCGTAGCAGCTGCTGCCCCGCGTGTCGGGAGTGCGGCATACCGCCCGTGGCGTTGACCCCGAACGTCGGCTATATGGTGACCGCTTGACCGTTTTGTGCGACCTTTGGGCCGGCGCGCCTCGTTTTGACTCGCGACTTCGAACGTGCTCTATCATTCACTGATGCCCTCTGGCCTATTACAGCTTTCGATGGAGGCGAAATGTTGAGGCCCGCGTGCTGTGCGATGTCAGTGCACGGTTAAAGAAACCCAGGTGGTCGAAACTTCCGGATACCTCCGCTACGGTGTCTCTCATAATCAGAGCTCGTTTTGGGACGTTAAATCCCACAAATGAATCAATCGCCTATTACAGCTTGTCAAGGTGGGTTGCCTTGCGGTGCGCGCGCTTTCTGGCCGTGGTTCTTCAACGAACTTTTTTTTTTTTTTCTGGCTAGGGATGCGCACTCTCGTAGCACAAGTGCGGGTGCTGTCGATATTGGAGTGACGTGTACACTGTGATGAACGTCGTTCTCCGCGCGTCGGACTGCGGCATACAGCCCATGGCGTTTGACCCCGAGCCGCCCGTGGCGTTTCCCCTGTTGTGTGTCTGTTTATCTAAGTGTGGGCACTTGTTTGAGCAGCATCGAATTTAAGCGATTGCGATAGGAAAAGGCGATGACTTGTTTGAGCAGAGCGCGCATATTGTTTGCGTATTTGTTCTCTCAGGCTGTTGTAGAGATACTGGTCAAGTACGTTGGCGGAAGTGTTTGTCGGAAGTGATCAAGTACATTGTCGGAAGTGAGGCTTTAGGCCGGAAAAAAAAAATCAAATTGAGGCGATACCACCCATTGTATGGGCGTTGTTTTTATTGATTTGTTGGGTTTTGCGTCTCAAAACCACGATATGATTGAGAGACGGCTTATAGTGGAGGGCTCCGGAAATTTGGACCACCCGGGGTTCTTTAACGTGCACTGACATCGCACAGCACACGGGCCTCAACGTTTCGCCTCCATCGAAATGCAGCCGCTGCTGCAGGGATTCGATCCCGCGACCCTTGGATCAGCAGGCAAGTTCCATAGCCACTAGACCAGCATGGCAGGTCCATGAGCGTTGAGCCGTAGTTCGATTAGGCTGAGGCGTGGTGGCGTGGTAATTAGCGATACTTGCGGCGAAGGATCGATACTTCAGTGTGCATGGATACGGCGATGACAGGAGGAATTTCGCTGCCCTCGAGTTAATGCATCTCTTGGTACGATCTTCTCAGGATGCCGTCGATCTAATCGGTATTAAGCAAGGTCGCTATATTTCGTGCATTGTACGCTTGATACGAGGGAAAGGAGTTACGCGCAACACCTGTGAGTAACCGCGCAACTATACGCAGATTGCAGCATCGTTGCGCGGTGGCTTGGACGTGCGTTTTTCTTGTTTTATTTTTGTGCACCGAGCCGCACGTTATATATACATCATAACCGTGAGACGAGCAACCGTTTCAAGAGGCGTGTACAGCGCATACGAAACGAATGTGGCTTGTCCCATGCGCCAAAAAAAAATGTGTTGCCGAGTCGAGACTCGTTTCTTCTCGGTAAAGGCGTCGTTGGCGTGCGGTTTTCGACGCCTTAAGAAAAAACAAACAAAAAACCTACGAGTTTTACAGCGCTCGTCCTCTGGTGTGCGTGTGGAGCTATCATTTGCATGCGCGCTTGTGCGCGATATCTCCCGAAATGATGCGCATACATTATTGTAGTTTTTTTTTTCTGTAATATTTTTTTTTCTTCAACATGGCTGCCGTGGTGGGGCTTCACTGCGCACGACCGGCACCCTCGTGCTCGAGCTTCCACGGCCTGTGCATGCATGGTTCTTCTCCAGTTTTCCCCCTTGTCGTGTGTATAATCCTCCAGCGCACGCTGTATTACGACAGGGCGGGACACGGTACACTACCCGCGCAGTAGCGGCTTGTGCTGCGTGTGTGTGTGTGTGTGTGCATCGTCGACTGTGTGTGTGAAGCAGGGCGCGTGCGTGAAGTAGCAACCCCACCGCCTTCCCTCTTCCATGTCTCTCGTGCGGTCTCGAAACGAATGAGCGCTCCACTTGTGTACTCGGCTTCTCCGTAAGCGCTTACGCCTGAATATCGCCGGCGACCCTAGTTTTGTGCGCGAGCTTTGCGTAAGTGGGGCACCCGTCGTGGGGTAGTAATGCGCAGCTGTGCGCAAGGCATGACGGGGCTTCTTATAAGGCGGGTATCCACCCATGGCGAGATGTATGTTATAGCGTACAGTAAGAAAAAAGAAATAATCAAGAACAATGAAACCTCGTCGTACTCTATGGCGGGGACCATTTCCGCGACATAGTATATGCTCCCGTCGCTGGATCCAGTAATTACGTGCATACTTTGCGTATAGGATGTGGTATGTATTTCAGTGGCAAGGTTCGTTGCAGCTCTAGATTGTGTAGTAAGAATAGTTGAAGCGTTATTGTTCTGCTCGCGCAATAAACGCTTACTTTTCCGATTTTATCGATGGAATGAAACGAGAAACTTCAGAGAACCTGCCAGTGTGTATCAGCGTGCGATGTAGGCGTCACATTTCCGCTGATACTGCCCAATTGACCTCTATACCCGCGTGCGTGGTGTCGTTTTCCTGCGGTTGCTGGCCAGTGGTGTCGCGCCCTGCAGTTCGCAACATGCATGAGGACGGTGAGCTAATAGGGAGTTTGAGAATTGGGTCCCCAAGCTCCTTGGGGCCCCAATTCTCAAACTCCCTAGTGTTGTGCGGCAGCAGTTCAACTGATAGGTTAAGACTGACGGACGTGCCACCCGAAAGGAGCGCTGACCAGAGCTTATGAACTCCAATCAGCGCTTCTTTCGCCTGAGAACTGAAACAGCTTTGAAGATGCGGCTTGGCACTGTAATACATTCAACCATGGTTGTTGTCAAATCAGTCATATCATCATAGCATATAGTGACAGTGACTAACAAACCCACCAGGGTAGATGACTCATAAACAGTACTTTTTCTCGGGATAAGACGGCAATATCCACCTAAATAGGGGTGTGTAACGAGCCATGGTTCGGATATGGATTTTAGAAAAATGCGATGACTACATGTGAACGCCTACTTACCCACTTCCCCCTTCGATGAAAAAAAAAAAAAATATTCTGGGCCTCTTTTGTGAGGTGACAAATACTGCGCTCTGTTCTCACGTTTATATCTCGTGTCGCAGCCTTTATTTTTTAAATTTCAACAAGACGTACGTTACGCTGATCTTGCGTTGTCGTTCCCGCTCTGCATCGCACATAGTTCGCGAGGCTGTGAATTTATATTTCGCTAAGGTCGTATAAAATTGAGCCCCACTTGACTCGTGTTATTAGTAACAGCCTCCATTTAGGCAACTGCACCTGATTGGCTTTCTTTTTGCGTTTTCTTCATTGTTTCGCGGCTCTCCACGACGTTCACTTCGTTTCGCGTATCCTCATTTCTTGCCCCGCCACGGAGGAGGTCTAGTGGTTATGGTACTCGGCTGCTGATCCGAGGGTCGCGGGATCGAATCCCGGCCGCGGCTGCTGCATTTCGATGGAAGCTAAATGTTGAGGCCCGTTTGCTGTGCGATGTCAGTGCACGTTAAAGAACCTCAGGTGGTCGAAATTTTCGGAGCCCTCCACTACGGCGTCTCTCGTAATCATAGCTGGTTTTTGGGACGCAAAACCCCAGCAAACAATAGCCTCATTTCGCCGCTTTTTATTTAATTTTCGGTCAAGGTTTCTCGTGACCGGCCATCACGGTATAAGGTTGAACGCGTAACTGGCATCGCGCGGTCGCTCTGTATGTTGTTACGCCGCGTAGTTTTTCGTCAGACGTAGAACCCCCCCCCCCCCCCTCCTCCTTTTCCTTCCCGCCAAAAGGCGTGCCTCTGTCCTCATACAGCAGTGTCTGCTATTCAGGAACTTCCGCGCGTGCTGAATTCTCCTCGACTGTTCCAAGATCAACGGCTGCCTGCCTGCCTGGCGGGTCCTTGGCGAGCCTTTTCATCTGCGTTTTATTGCGCGTGTCCAGCGGCAGCTTGTGAAGAGGGCGTGTGCTCCCCTCCCTGCCTGTGTGCACACGCGCACACCGAGAGAGACCGGGGCTTTTTTTTTTTTTTTTGTGTGTGTGTGCTAGCCAAGGGGACGACGGCTCGTGGCCTACTTAGCGTCCGCCGCGGCCAGCGCGCGCGCGCTCCGCGCGGGTTACTCCGCGTCGTCTACCCGACGTCGTCGTTCGGGCCAGTGGGCATCGTTCGCCCGGAAACGGCCCTTATTTTTTTTTTTCTTTAGCGGCGGAAGCACGCGCCGCAACCGTCGCTGCCGGCGGTTCACGGTGTGATCCCGACTCTACTGGGGCGGGCCAACCATAAGCGGCGAGACGAGGGTTCGACTACTTTCGGGGCCCACGTGCTGTGCTGTATAGGATCGTTTAAAGCTATAGATATGGGTGTCAGCTGTCCGCGCGGGCGGGGCCTGTATTGTATATGAGAGGGAATAGATTGTTATCCTGTTTTATTAATAATACGAGGCTTTCCTAAAATTTTAAAACCTCAGGTCCTGTGCCGGAACCCATGGTACCATTAAAATCGTACGCGAGGTGTCCTTTTTTCTTTTTTTTCTTTTTCACCTTGCGGCCGCCGGCGAATATGATTTGTCTCGTTTGACACCACTGTCAAGTGTTGGTGCTGTTGCTGAGTTCGGGAATCGTCGCCAGATCCGCATTTTTTTGTCTTTTCGTCAACTAGTATAATGGCAAGTCATTGGGGGGGTATACCATAAACCATAGCACTCGTGAAGCCAATGATAACACCGTAAGAAACATACGTGTGCAAACAAAGGAAGCCGCGGAATTAGATTTCTTAGATGCGCATCACTGAAAACTATCTTTTGTCTGTGCATGTATGTTTCTTAAGTTATCTATGGCTGCGCACGTGTTCTGGGTTTCATACGCGTTGTCGTTTCAATAAGATTTCGCAGTTTGCGTGTTCCTTGTTCGTGTATCTTTGTCTGTGTAAACGTTTGTTTAGCGCACTGTGACTTGAGAATAAGCGGAAAGTCGATGATGACATCACGCCGAGCAGCTTATCCCTGCACGGACTGAGCTGTTTCATCGTACGAGTGGCATGCGTATCACCTGTTGCAACTAGAGGACGATCCTACCGCTCGCTTTTTTTTTCCCCGTCTGACCTGCCTCGATTTCAGAGGACGCAGTAAAAAAAAAGAAAAGCCTGCGATAGGAGTGGCTCGATTTGGGGAATGATGCAACCGCAGCATAGATACGACCGAGCCCATCGTACAACGTTTCGATTTAATACTGTCATCGAGACGTGAAGCCAGCTTATCCCGCGTGCGCTGTGACGTAACGCTGCAGTCTCTGTAAGCGCGTGCCGTTGCTCACGTGTGTTACGAGAGACGGTGTCCGCTAATGTCGACAGTCCAGAGCGAATCGTAAGCGTTCCAGAAGATACGAAAAGTGAAGTATTCTAGAGCATGCTGTCGGCAGCGGCGTATTTTCCTCTGTAAATAAAAGAAGCAAAAAAAAATAAGAGAAATTTAATTGGACTTGCCTTGTTCCGAGGACGTTGACTGTAACACACTCTTGTCACAACATTCCACAACGCGTGTTGCGTTGCGCAGCGAGCATTATTACAACGCAACTAGAAAGCGATAGTTCCACTTCCCGTCTCGTTGCCGCAATACACTGATAACTCTGTTCTCGGTCTCCAGCATATGGGAGATATCGACGCTTGCTTTACAACCGTCGTTTGTAAAGGCACCTTTATTACAGTTTTTTTTTTATTGATTTATTCGTTAGGCCTCTAGCCCCGGCAGATATGTGCATCGAGGTCGAATCGCGCATATCGAGTCGACCGCAGTTCTGCGCTGCTGTTCTTGTGAAGTGTGTGTACGCCCAGGTCTCTTATCTCTATCTGTGATGCGTGGGCGTTGTCTGTGACAACGCTAAGCCGCCCAACGTCTGTTTCCCTCTCCATTCGATATACGCGAAATCCATTGCGGAACGTACGGAGATAGAAAGGAGGAGAAGCACCTGAGTGAATTCGTGTACGTGAACGGTTTTATAGAGATACTGGCGGCCCTTCTGGTGCGGTACAGAGATAAAGCGAAAGGGGGAGGGGGGGGGGGAGAATTCTGGCGTTAGGGGTCGTTTATTATTACTCGTGACCCGTCCTCCACTTTGTAGGCACGGTGCGCACCCATATGTCGGATCGATAGTGAAAGTAATTGTGCTGCGTTTATTCCGGACCCTTCTTCGTGCGCCCGGCACGATGTTCCGTCGATCCCGCGGTGTGATTTATCGACTCGGCTGTCGACTTTTGCGTCTCCGGATATGCGCGGCTGTCACTGTGCCGAGGTCTCGTGTAGTACGTCCGAACTTTTGTCGACTTCGCTGACGGTTGGGGGTGAAGGAGCGCGAAAAGCTCTGGAGAGTGGCGGTAAGTAAGATATCAGATAACGTCGCTACGGTAAACAACAATGCGCGAAGCAGCGCATTTTTTCGCGGGTGTTGTGCCCGTGAAAAAAAAAAGTTAAAAATGAGGGTTTACCGCCATCGTGCGGCAGGGATACGCGAAATTTTTCTTCGCGCTCTGTTGCCAAATTTTCGTGACTGTTGCAAGACGAGAGAAGCGTATACACATACACACCCCATGCGCGCACAGCACGAGCGGGAGGGAGAGGTCCTTGCACTGAGGTCCCTGCCTTCCGCGGGGCTTGTGTGCTCATGTCCTCATCACGCGTGGCAGGGAATTGACAAGGGATGGAGGGGGGAGGTGAAGTTGCGGTGCATGCACAGGTGTCGGATGCTCTTTCGGAATGCACCTGCGTGGGCCGGATTCCTTCGTGGCGCGTTTCGGCGTCACCTCGTCCCTGACTCACAAGCCGCGGTCTTGGATGCCGGCTGCCTGGGGCGGAAGGGAGACGCCGTTCGGTTTCTGCTTGAGCGCAGCGCGCGACGCCGCTCGCAAGTGTAGAGGCTGGATGTCGAAAGGAAGTTCACGAGGCTGGGGCGACCCCCAAGGCCGTCGTGCGGGAGATATCCCTCATGCGCGGGGAAGCTTCTAGGAATGGCGACGCATGTTCCCAAGAATGTACGAAGAAAAGGTTTAGCTGGCCCCAGGCTTTTTGTCTCGGTGACGCTTCACCTGACGGACGAGCGACGTCTGCTCCCAAGAATGTCGGCTGCGTTCCGGTTTTTCTAGTTCTTTCTCTGTGCATTCCTCCCTCAAATGACCGCTGTTCAGGTATCAGCTGCGTACGCTGGAAGGTTGCACAGCGGCCATTTGCAAAATCTCCGTTTCATTCCCCCCGTTCGTGTGTAAGGAAAAGTTTGGAACGTGCTTGGGGCTCGCGACCACCACCGCTCCTCTGGGGTGGTCCGAGTAGATGGGATCGGTGGAAAGCCGGTATGGACATGGCCATGGCAGACTATCAGTGGACCACGTGCGTACTGCTCGGTGACCTTGTCGTTGGAAATATTTTTTTCCCTGAGGCGCGCGGCGTGTGTGAAGGCGCTGATGGACTCCGTGTTGAAGTCCATCACCGCCTTCTGCGGGCCAGTAAATAATTGTTCGAAAATGGTCGCCCAAAGTCCCTAGTGTCGCTGCGAAATTTAAGTAGCCCGCGCCGAAAAAAGTACTTGTCACGATCTCGGTTGCTGAGCCTGACAGTAAGGTGCAGTAAACTCCACGGCCGTAGTATATCGAAAAAACTGCGGCGCCTTTTTGTATTGTCGGCGGTTATCTCATTCATTTTCCTTTCATTCATAACCTGGAGCAGTAATCGAGTACTCAAAGTAGATGAACTGACTTCACTTTAGACTGGTACCCGCCGAGCGGGACAGAGGTCGTCACTCCTCTTTTTTTTTCAAGTTCTTCGTTTCCTCACGTTTAAAAATGCTCTGTTCTCGCTAGGAATGACCATTTGCGGAAGCGTCCTGTGCACGCATGCGTCAGCAAGTTTGTGTTCCAACTAAAAAAACCTCGTGCACGTTCTAGAAGAAGGGACTATTCAAACAATTCGGCACTGGTCCCCTGCCTTTCTTTCGCTTCTGCCCTCCTCTTTGTGCATCGCAGAACTCACTATGAGCTGGCACACATTCCCCCCAAATATACTCCGAAAAGCTTTTGTGGTGCTCGCGCGCCTTCACTGGAATGTGCAGGTGTGAACGCGCTCATAGCAGAAAAAGCAGCCTGAGGACGAGACCTTTTTCTTTTTTTTTTTGGCTGGAAAATGTCCTTGCGGGAAAGCCAACCTATAGATTTCGAGAAATGGTCAATTGGTTATTATTACACAAATCTAATCTTTAAATCTTGCTCAACCCAATATTTCCTTTTAGGGCATCATGAACTACAGACATCATGAACATACAGAATATTGTCACGGTGCTCAGAGATGAGGACAACGACGATCGCTAGGGATCTTTGTGTACGGTCGTCTGCTTTCACATAGAATATAGAACATAGAATATCCTTATTTCGTCGTCTGCCCCTTTCACGACGAAACCAACTTCACCCGCTTTGTGGTCACGTCACTGATCGTACCAGGAGCTGCATTCCGCGTGTTGCATCAGCGCCCACCGGCCGGAGCCGCATCTTTCTATGACACGTTTAGCTGGTGCCTTTACGAAAAAAATGTAAGTATGAGCGGTCAAAAGATGGACCGAGAGCATTTTGCTGTTAGCGATAGGCATTTGCGGGCAGCATTTGGTCTAGTATGAATTATTTTGTCTAAAGAGATCCAAACTAGAAGAGAAGCTCACGGGAAGATGGATGCTTGAATCGATGGACAGGTCGCAAAATACGATTTAGAACAGGGAATGTCGCAGGAGCCAACGTTTCGACAAGTGAACTTGTCTTCGTCAGGGCGGCTGCCCTGACGAAGACAAGTCCACTTGAAACGTTGGCTCCTGCGACATTCCCTGTTCTAAATCGTATTTTGCGATCTGTTCATCGATTTGTCTAAAGAGGTCATACGAAGACGACTTCGATCAAAGTGCGCGTTTGCGTGTCGTTCACGTCCATAACCACAGCCTCCCACGTACCATCTGGGCTGTAACGAACGTGTGGGTGCACATTTTTTGCGATGCGTATGCATATCGAGATTCTGGTTCTCGCGTCGCCAGGCGTAGCTGAATAATGTACTGGTGTGTAAAACGAGCTTTTCTTTTCTTTTTTCTTTTTCCTCTTCGTGCGGAATAAAACATGCGTCCCCTGAAATCGGATGGTGAAACGCAGCTCTGCTTGTTTTGCCATTCGGAAGATGTCATTTTTTTTTTTTTTCATTCTTCTGTGCCTATCTCCCAGGGAACGCCCTGAACGTCGCTGCTGCGCCTTCAGTTTTTTTTTTTTTTTTCCCCTGTAGTGTTTGGGTGGTCGTTTGCCCAGCTGGACACGCTTCGTGCACGAATGACTGGTCCGCCTTGGCATGCGTAGGTCGGAATGATTTTTTTTTCCTCCCGCTGGAAGCAAACAAATAAAAACCGTGTTAACGGTCCCACTGGGTACTATTGCCGCGTAATGACGTCCGCAACGACTTCTGGTTCACTGCTGTCTTCGCTTTGTCGTGCACCTTGTAGAGCGCGTGTCCTTGTGTAGCGTGCTTCGGCGGAGAACGAGGCTCGATTTGAATATGTTTACGTCATCCCGTGGGCCCGTTCCTTTCCTCTACTTCGATTTCTTTGTGCAGACAAGTGCAGAACACGTTCGGACAAAGTCGTGTATGCCTTTGAACGTTTTGAACGACCCCATCCTGGATGTCCGCGCCCTATGCGTGTTTGTTTTGTTAATGAGTTGGGTTTGCAGATCTTCCTTTCTTGCTTTAACGTTTTGCTATGGAAGCCTGAAGTGTGACTTTTTTTTTTTTTAAGCAGCGGCGTGCGGTTGGTGCTTCATGTCATCAAAGCTTTTTAGGAAGAATGCATTTCCTTTTCTGTAGACAGTGCATCGCTTAGGTTAAAAGAGAAAGAGAGCGAGAGAGAGAGAAAAAAAAAGGGTGTCGCAAGGCGAAGCAGAGAAACTTGAAACGATCTGCTTCCTTCTGTAACCAGGACAGCTGATGTGCCTCGTCTAAATTGCGCATTCCGGACGCCGTGACACCCATGTTCTCCGTACAGGGCTTCACCAAAGTGCTCTGAAACGGCATCCCTGCTCTAGCCAGCGACAAAGCGCTGTGGTGCGGCTTATTGCGTGCGGCTTCCTACGAGTGTCGTCTACGGTATCTCGCTTGACGAGATTTTTTTCTTTAAGCCTGTCGCCGAAATATGCTTGTCGGCGCACGTCGGCTCTCCCCGTACATCCCCCCCCCCCTTTTTTTTTTCATTTTTATCGTCCTGCTTTCTCTCTCTCTCTTTCTCTCTGCGCTGACAAACTTTGCACCGGTATATGGAGATGATTCAGTCTCCGGCGCATTCGTCTCCTGTTGGCTTCGCTTTCTCGCCTTCGCCGCTGCGCCTTTCTCGGCATCGTTGCCCTCTCGATTGTGTGTATCCCCCCCACCCATACCGTTTTTTCTTTGGTTCGCCGCTGCTATTGAGAGCGCACGTATCGAGGAGGAAAGGCACGTGTGCCCCGTTATTATTGGTTCGGCCATCGCTTCATCGGCAGCAGGGGATGCGAGGCCGCCAGCAAGCAAACAAGCCCACGATGTATGGCCACGGCCGGTCTGGAGGCGCGCGCTCGCGCGCGCCTCCAGACCGGCCGTGGTATGACGCATGGTGAGGCACGTAGCTGCTTGGCTCCTAAAGTTGCGCTGACCCTCCTCCTTCATCGATTAATAATAGTAATAATAAAAGAAGCACGCTATTCTTTTCGATTGAAGCTACTGGTTCACGGATTACACCGTGTGTGTGTGTGTGCGCGCGCGCGCGCGAGTGCTTCTTGTTTCGTCTGATCCGTTTGCATAGAGTGGAGGCTAGCGCTAACGTTTTGGTCTGGTCGCGCAATTTGTCGTCTCTCGCAAAAGAGGGACCGTGGCTGTTCCGTTCTTGTTCTCGCATGCCCGACTTCCCTTCCGTTATTTGTTTTCCTACTCGTGCGTTCTTTCAGGCTTACGACTCACGCGGGCCCTTGCGTCACCACCGAGTTGGCGCTTGATTTTATGCGTGCGCAAGGCTTTCGAGTCATGGTAGCATACGTCGCATGATTTTCGGTCCTGACTTACACATCTGGACTGAAAGAAAAAGGCTTGTCCCCGGGTTCCCCCAGCTCTCCGTAAGCCCCTCGGGGCTCTGTCCTTGCGCAGAAGAGGACCTTGACATTCTTCTCGTGAAGAAGCTGTCGTTGCGAAACGCCGTGAAACGGACCGTGGTTGTGGTGTGTGTCTCGGAGGAAGGAATTCTTAGGTCACACGTGTGCTTACAGAAGGGAAAAAGCATTTAGTGCGTCTGAGGGGCGTGGTTAGATGGAAAACGTTTTGCCATATTTTTCTTTTTCTTTGTGTGTATCACGGTGTAAAGTACCTCTGAAATGAGTAAATTAAAGGTAGACTGGCAGGTAATTGTTTTTTTTTTTTTTTTGGTATGACACCGAAGTCGTTTTTCACCGCCAGCGGTAGCTTGTAAAACTCTAAACATCTCGGTTCCTCCTTTTTTGTTTGTTTCTGAGGGGGGGAGGCACTGTTACTCAGCGTTAACAGATCGCGGGAGATGGGGGGGGGGGGCAGGTGATACGAAGTTACTGGTTAGCTGGAAAATTCGTGTGTGTGTGTGTGTGTGTGTGTGCGCGGGGGGGGGGGTCGTATAAATCCCTGGACATGCATGCATATATATAGTCTGATTTCGCTGGCTTTCTAACGCGCGATTAGTTATTTTGGCAAAACTGGAGTTTTCTGATGTCCGCCCTCGTCGTGCGCAGAAAAGCGCCGCAAATTTCCAGCTTCGCTCCTTTCCACTGCTTTGTGGGATGCTGCAGCACAGCGCGCGCTGAACTTCAACCGTTCGGGTTAACTTCTAGTGAACCTTTGTTTGTCGCTTTGCGGCTATAGTCATATACTTCCGTACGCGATTAATTACTTTCACGAAGGCCTTTATTGCAGCGAATATATGAGCGCTTCCCGCAGTCGCCGTTTTCGTTACTGCCATCAGTAAACGACAAATAATGGGCACGCTAAAATGACCCGATCAAAAGCGAAACATCGGATGAGTCGTTCACATCGCGTTGCCGTATGGGCCGATGAAATGTAACTAACTTCCCGAGCGTTTCGCCGAAAACGGTCATCGGAATTTCCGCACTTCGTGGAAATATATATAGTTTCGTATCAGTTGCGGTTCCGGAACTGTGTTGCATTTATTAAATCAATCCGTCATGGAACTGCAGTACATTTTTTTTTTTTATGGACGGACTAAGACGGTTGACGCGTACATTGTGTATCGGCCAATTCTGTCCGATATTGGCTCGATCCAGATTGCGTACTTTATCACACGCGGCGTCCGTGTGTTTCCCGTAGCTCTCGTTTCATTGTGACGCGACCGGGCGGGAAGACGTGCACGGCGGACATTGCAGGACAGCGTTAGCCCATGCTCTCTACGATGTCGCTTGATTTCGTCGCCTGTGCGTGAGTAGAACGAGACGGGTGTCGGGGTTATTTTTATTATTATTCGCGGGAATTCTCGGCATCTTTCGACGGTGTCCGTATATAGCGTCGCCCTCGAACGATGAGTGCGCGAAGGATGCCTCGGCGACGCTCTTGCTTCATTCGGGTATTCGGGACTCGCAGTATGTAACCTCGCCTGACGATCTCATATGTATGCACGTCCTTGTTGGCGCGCGTACCGAACGGCGTCGTCCCGTACACCGAAATCGTTCGCGACTGCAGGTGACACGAATGCCTTGCTGCAGCCGCGTGAAGGTTCGTGGAGCTCCGAGTTTCTGCAGCCAGGTCGGGTGGAATCTTTGATCGGCAGCGCACCTGACGAGATGTTGCAACGGTCTGAGGACGCGCTGGTTCCCCTGTATGTACTATACGTGCAAGTTTACTTCGATTCCTGTCCTCGATTAACTCCGGCGCCCCTGTGTAGTAAAATGACTGGGCAGAGTTCTGTTGTATAGCCAAGGGTGCGTCGTGTGTACGGGAGGCATCTTGGGAATATATGGACCATGGAGTTGTGCAACACTCCCCTAACTGCGGGGAGTTGTACAACACCCCGCCGTGTGGATCCCCCCCCACCCTTTCCAAAAAAAAAAGTTCTCTAGGTAGCCTGTAATCCCGTATCCACACAACCCCGCGTTCTGGCAACACCATGAACAACACTCACCCCCCCCCTGCCCCCCTCCCCAAGGAAAAAAAAAATCGAAATTCTGGATAAATTTATCTATCACCCCTCTCCCTTCTGGGCATGGCACTGCTCCGAGAGGCAGTTACCGTGTATATTCCGAACCGAATTTCCTTTCCAAAGAATCTGTTCTTAGGATGTTTACACTCTTCGAGCTGCACGTGTCGTGCCAATAAGAGTCGCCGGAAATGACCGAGGCAACCTTGGAAGGTCTCTCTTACGCTCCAGTACAGTGCCTTATTTATTTTAACACGCCTCCTCGTGTGCTTTTGTTAATGTAGCGACGTAATTAATGTTCCTCGCCGCTGAATGTCAAGCTGCCCAGCTCGCAGGACTCGAAAAAAAAAAAATTAATCCGAGCTCTTGTATAGGTTCGTCATCGTGGACGTGTCTCGTGACAAAACGGCGACGCGCGATGCTGCAGCGTTGTAATCGGAGCTCCTCCCCTGTGTGAGTGTGTTCCGAAGACAATGATCCGAAATCGATGATTCGTCGACATGTAACAGAGACAAAAGGAGGAAGCGATTAGGCGCCCCGCAGGCATGCCCTTGCCGGCTCGTTGTCCTTTCTCTTCGTCGTAGTTGTGGTTGCTTACAGAGGCGCAATTAAAGATAAGTATCTGGACGTGGTCACTTCCCTTCCGTAGCAATATTTGCGATTAAACACGGTTTATCTTCGCGGACCGAAGGTGCGCAGACGGCAGCATCTCTGAGCGCGCAAGCGCGATGCTGTGTTAATTTGAAAGAAAAGAGAAAGCGTTTTTCGTAGCGTTTGGGTGTGCCCCTAAATGAGGCCCGTAGCCGAGGGGGGGGGGGGGGGGGCGGCAAATATAATAAAACGTACCATTTTTATGGTACATTTTATAGTGTCTGCAGTGTCCCTCGTAATTTTCACTTGCCTTATGGATTGTGTATATCTTGTTTCATGTGAGCATTTTATAGAATTCGTAATCTTGTATAACTGGATTTTTTTTGTTTTCATTTTTTTTTATTTTCATTGTGGAACGCAGGAAGCTCAAAACTTTTTCGCGGCATGAAATGGGGAGGAAACAAAAAAAAAAAAAAAGTCAGATGCCGCCGCTGCCCCATACGATAATTTTTTTATCCGCTTCGTAAGACGTTTACAGATTTTAGAGGGCTCTATTTGCGAATCCGTTGCTCACGAAGCGTTTGCGTGAGGCAGGTAGTGAAAATTACCGGATGCACAGGTTGTACTAGGTGTACATAAAAACGGCGCCGAACTGCTGAAAGAAGCAGCGATCGATACTAAAAAATGCGAAGAAAAAACACAGTCGTGCAGTGATTGCAGTGATGGGTCGCGCCTTTTGTGAAGGTGGGTGGAGAAGCGATGACGTCAAAAAAAAATAGAAAAGAAAAAGAAAGGCGGGCGCAAAGGAGAATAGGGGTGGAAGGGGGTGTGCTTTTATCGTTTCGCGCTCCAATTACTCCGCTTTCTAGTTCAGCGAATCGTTTGTACTTAACCTGCCGGCGCACGCGTTGCGTGTGCGCGCGTTTGTGCGTGCACAACGGTGGGGTACGTCTTTTCTTCCTTTGAAAGGACGCGCTTCCTTGCGTATCTGTGACCTCGTATAATGTAGTGGATCAAGAGAAGCTATGGCACACGCGTACACTGTCTTTCCCGCGGATGCGGGGTGTTCGGAGTATACGGCCAAACCAGCTCGCCAGTCTAGAAAATAACGGGCCCCCAAGTAATCTCCGTAATACGACGACCAGTGAGGAAAGGAGGAGTCAGCCTCGCAAGAGGAAACAGAAGCGGCGGCGGTGATCGGACGCTGCTGCTGCGCCTAGCACGGGCCAGTACGTTGCCCGAAGCCATCGGCCTTCCTGCGCCGGTGGCAGCGCGCTCGCGCGCGGGCACCTGTTTCGCGGCCTCTCTGCGTGCCTCCTTTGGCAGCCTGCCTGCTTCTGCAGCTTAGCTAAGGTCGTCATGACTTTGTTTTCTTTTTTTTTTTCTTCGCTCTCTCGCTTCCCCGTGACTGTACTTCTTTGGCACGGGTGGGCTGATCTGATTTCCCGGCGCTGCTGAGACTATACAGCCGTACCTTGTTGGCGTACGGTGGCAAATATTTCTCAATTTTCTCGATGTGATTGTACGAGTGGATTCGATTTTTTTTTTTTTTTGCAGCAGCAGCAGCCTCGTAAGAAGCGTCGTCTTCACGATGCGGCAAAAAAAAATAAAATAAAAAGGAAAGGTATCGTCACAGGAATGACTGACTGTTCAGGAGCTTTCCGAACGAGCGGCCTCGTGGTACGTCCGGTAACCTTATTTAACTGATGCCATTCTGCGGGCGTTTTTGAATAAGAAACTAGCTGTCCGAGAAGCAACGGGGGCAGGGTTTCAGGCCTGACGACCTTTGCTGTAACGCAGCGAGGCACGTGTGCATGCCGTACACGTCGTTGGTTTTGAAACCGTTTTCTAAAATTTCCCGTAAGACCGACGCTCTACCACGCACTAATAGTTTTAGGTGAAGAAGGAAACGTTTGGGGTGAAGACGCGGTGCTTACAGAAGGCCGTGCTTACGGGCAGTTTACAGCTACGTGAGCGAGTTAAAAAAAAAAAAACAAATAAGTGGCACGGCCGCGCGGAATTTCGTAAATGTCCAATGGCCACCTATATACGGGTTGCAGTTTCGTGGCTTGTGTAGTAATTTGATTGTGGGCAGCGCTGCTGAAGGCTCTGAAGCGTCGACCCGCGGCCAATTGTGACAGGCCGCCCGAGCTTTTTTTCCTGTCGCCTGCCGGCGTCGCGTTGCAGCCGAAAAGTGGCGGCGTTTCTTGTGAGAAGCTGCCGAGGTCGCTCGCGCTCTCCCGCACCGATGATTCGGAGCGTCGTCGTGTGCGCCTTCTTTCGCAACCGAGAACCCGACTGGCCGGACGGCCCGGCGTCTCGGTGGTGTGTGCGTGCGTGCCCGCGGGCGGCCGTGTGTCCCGCATCCTCGCGTGCGCATCCGCTCGAGGAACGGCTTGCTTGGCCGCGCTTGCAGGGGTGCACTGCGTTCTTTTCAGGCTGCTCTGAGCAAGAGAGCCCCGCCGAGCCGTTCTTTCGCCTTGCCTTTACCTCCTTTCCCGTAGGTATGCTGCGCAAGACCACGTTGTCCTTTTTTCTTTTTTTCTTTTTGTTTAACGGTGGTGGTATAGAGTCGTTGATATATGTGTGGTGTCATAACTCGTAGCTCCGCTATTCAGCGCTCAGTGGACCTTCGAACACTGTAGCACCTTTACGATGGCATCAGGCATTCGTCAGCGAGGTTAGGTGTTGGGCCAATTTGGTTTTGCGCAATATTTAGACCGTGCAGAACTTACAAGGGGCACAAATTTAACGGAACGAAGAAGACTTGACGTCGAGCACGAGTCATGTCTTCTTTACAATACTTGATAGTTTATCGTTGTATAAACTATAAGTTATAGTTCATAGTTGCAGAAAGAAATGGACGTGGGCTGGCCATGTAATGCGAAGGCGAGATAACCGATGGTCATAAAGGGTAGCAGAGTGGATCCCTAGAGCAGACAATTGTGGCAGGGGGCGGCAGAAAGTTAAGTGGGCTGATGAGATTAAGAAGCTTGCGGAGATGAATTGGGCACAGTTAGTACAGGACCAATCGGAGATCTACGGAAAGAGGCCTTTGACCTGCAGTGGGCGCAGACAGGCTGATGATGATTATGACGACGATGATAGTTTAACATCTATGGGGCGTTTGGTTGCCGTGCCGATAATAATCATCGGCGGCGTGCATCTTGTGCCCGAACCCTTCGTGTTGCGCAGTGCTTAGTATTGATTCCAAGCACGTAACGTACGTGGCTGACATTGCGACACTTAAGTGCCATCAGTTGTAGGTATGGTATACGTCGCGATGTGCTCACACTCGGAGGACTATGATATGCTTCTCTACTTTTGACCCTTCGCCTCTAATAATCGGCAACCTCTGACGTCATCGTCGTCGAGACGTGTCGTAGCCTTCCGTAATGACATATATGCCTGTCGACTGATGACGCACTATCTCCTGCGCGGCCTTAATACATAGAGCTAGGGTGGCGCGCGCGTGTGTGCGGCCTCAAATGCGCTGAAGGTGATGGCCAGGAAAGGGACGACACATTAGGCGTGTGTTTGGGAGATGAAATTATACGCTCAGCCCACGTCGAGGCACTTTGGGTGCCGCCACGGGAACTTGTCACAGACCGCTGTTACGTGTATATATGATTCCAAATTGCGAAAGAAAATGTTTTGCTTTAGAGTACGTCCACTCGGTCTATACAGGACCACTTGCGTCTATAGCACAGGCTGTGATGTGTGAAACGCTTCACGAGGATTGGACGAGCGCCGCGTGAACGCGGTGACGTTCGATCTTGTGATCCGCAAACTCAAAATCGCGCGGTGTTTGCTCTACGCTGCGGATACAGCTGGTGGCAGAGAGCGCATCAGTGAGGAAAAGCGAGATTCTTGGGAACGAACAGGAAGGTATACAGGTTCGCTTCGGAGCACGCAGCAACTATTGTCTAAACCGAAACGGATTGCCGAAACCGGCTGCACGCTGCGTATCTAGATTGCACCGTTTAGTCTGCGAAGCTTTTGCTTAGACCCATATCGTGTGTGGGGGTGTACGTGATTTCGTCATTCACGAAAACACGGGGGTACATATTGCGTGACCATCCTCATTCAGCGGTTTTCGCCGAGCCTTATTGTTTGGCGAGCGTTTCGCATTTCCATTGATCGCTCAACGAAGCTTTTAGCGCTGCTTTTTTTTTTTTTTTTTTTTTTTTGCAGCCAAGGGCATGTTTCATCATGCTCAATCTGGGCGTGTTCTCCTAAGGACGCTGCGGTCTTCTAGCCAAAGTTGGTTCGCAAATTTTGCGGACAACTTTATACCCTTTATCTGCAGCCTCCGTTCTGTTTCGGTGAGCTCACTTCTGAAAGGTCCACACAGATTTACATTGGCACTGCCATTTTCGCTGTGCAACTTTTGTCTATCCGCCGTTTCTTCCGAGCCGGCCGTTTGCTCCCGGTTGCCCGATTGGCCTGTTTGATCGGCTTCGTTTCTCCGTGGGCCCCGCGAGCGCGGTTGTGCCCTTGGGACGCGGCCGAGAGAAAGAGAAGACCCTCTGAGCTTTGGAACAGGTTACGCTCAGCGGCCCGCCGTGCTACTTTGTTGCATGTTTGGGTGCACGAAATTAAGGGGCATGATCGCTACGTTCGAGCCTCTGTTTTGGTGCCGCGGTGCAAGATTGGCACTAGCGATGTTACGTTTCGCGTAATGTCCCCTAATGCGAACGACTGCGTGCATCGCGCACGTATTTTTTTCTTTAGCTGCTTCTGGACGCGTGTAAGGCTACGGCGTTTCAGTGGTTTTTTTTTTTTTTTTTTTTTTTTTGTCGGAGTGACTTCCATTGGTTCTGCGAACCGCCGTACAATCAATGCAGGTGTCGCTACAACATCGAGCTCCAGAAATGCGTGAGCCCACGGAATGCATGAAGATGCGGCCGTCGGCGCGTCATCTGTTCCGATTGCTTTTGTCCCTCCTTTAGTGTATACCATGGTCCACCTTTTGTTTGGTACGTATTCGTTGAAGTACAACAGGCCTCGGGGAAAAAAAGTATGCAGAGAGAAACTCCTCTCTCCGGTTCGAATGGTAGCGATCTCGTTCTCTCATTGCCTCGCGGCGACAGCTCCTTCTCGTCCGCTTTTGTCGGCACAGCGTGGCCCTGTCTTTCGTCCCGCGGGATTCGTTCTGGCTAGCGCCGAACTTTTTGCTTTGCTCGTTTCGGTTTCTTGCGTGAAGAGCTTCCTCTCTCCGGTGGGCGGCTCGCCTTTGTTGCATTACGCTCGGCATGTAAGGCCGACCAGAGGAGAACACATTGCAGCGGCAGCGGCAGCAGCATCTTGACCTTGGATCCCGTTATCCGTCCGCTCACGTCCCAGCTGCGCCCGACTTGCCCGACAAAGCAATTGCGCGCCGTACTCGCTGGCGCGTCCCGTGATGCGGCGCACGACTGTTCTGTCAAAGGCGTTCACCGCTTTGACGTGGCCCCCTCCCTGTGGTGGCACTCCGTTGTTTTTTTCTACGTGTTTCTCTTTCTTTCTTTTTTTCCTTTCTGTCTGCCAGTGACCGCAGTCCCAGGGGTAGTTTCTTGAGCCCGTTCCCGGTGTCTGCTCTTGTCAGGCGGTAATGGCAAGCGGCCTCGTTTCTCTGGCATGCCTTGTACAGTACAATCGCTACGTATAGCACGTGCGCATTGCGTTTTCGCCTGGCGTACGTGCTGTGTGGCATAAAGCAGTGTAAGGGAATCCTTGATTGGCATGGCCCCTTCTTGAAACCGATCTGGCTTGCCGCAGGCCACAAAGGGACCGAGCGGACCCCGCGATCGTTGCGAGCACTAGCAGAAGCCACGGAGGATGATGGGCGTATACCTCCGAGCAGAATTCTGTTCGGTATCTTAGGGTCGTGTTACTTCGTGGCCTTTGTGTTGGCAGCACTGACCGTGGCTGCGGTGGCCTCGACAGTGGGTTCCATTGATTGTGTTCCTGTAGGCGTGTGTAATTTATCGGTGCCGGACGCGCTGTTAAGATCGGCGTGGGCCCCCCATGGATGTGGTAGAGGAAGGCTGCTGGCGGTGGCCGCTGGATCACTTTTCGAGGAAGATGACCGTGGGGAGCGCACGTGCCTGCTTTCCCACGAAATGTACTTCGTTGGGCTGCCGTCTCGGAGAGACAAGGGTATTGTTTGGACACTGCCGCAGCGGCCTTGTTCGCCGCTTGCCTCGAGCTTCCGACCGGCCCGCGTGATGTTCCCGGAACGCATGGACCGGCGGTGGGTCGTGCGGTGTGCGTGTTTGTGCCGCTTCTGGAAATATGAACTTCGCGGCAGCATCATCGCAGCGGGAGCGGTGCAGCAGCGCACTGGAGACAGGACTGCTGCAAACAGGTGGCTCTACGGCGGCCCCATTCAAGCCTCTTCTCCGGGGATCAGCATCGGCTGCCACTTGGGCCACGTCATCCCTTGCCGCGGAGAAGCAACGAAGGCGGGGCGTGACCCCCTCTCCTCGAAGGCGGAGACGACCTTGGGATTGGTCCCTATTGTACATAGTATTGTATAAAATAAGAACATAGACGCGCTCGATCAGCTCCTCTCATGATGTAAAATAAACCATCTCTCTAGCTTCCTCTTCTGAATCGTCATCGTCTCCGTGTCAACTTCGCACTCCGGCATCCTTCCCTTGGAGTCGGGATGGGTCAAACGTCGACCTAGTAGCGTGGATCCTAGGACCGGCGGCCCGACTCCTGCGACCCCACCAGGATCTCAACAGCGCTTAGGGGAATACCACTCACTGTAACAGAGTTGTGTTATCAGAGAGCTCGCTTTCTTATGCATTCAGCCTTTCAGTTAAACTTGATCCTATGCGCCCTGCCACGATGGTTACGGCGTGCTCGGCTGCAGATCCGAATGTCGCGGGATCGAATCCCGCACGCGGCGGCTGTATTTTCGACCGGGAGGCTAAATGTTGAGGCCCGTGTGTACTTTGCGATGTCAGTGCACGCTATAGAACCCCAGGTGGTCGAAATTTCCGGAGCCCTCCTCTACGGCGTTTCTCATGATCGTGCCGCACTTTCAATGACGTTAACCTCACCCCGTAAATCAGTCAAATCAATTACGATATGCGTGCCCACAATATGTGTCTTTTGGCGCGCAGTGCTTGCACGCACGCTACACTGTTCACTTACAAATTTCCATATCCGGTGGGCCGTTGATTGTTTAGTGACAGCGTAGTGATCATGGTGTGTGTGTGTGTAGCCGCTCGTGTTGCTGCAGTCTATTTGCCGAGAGTGCTCCGCTTTTTTTCTCAGAGGCCATGGCATGCACGCTGGCATAACTGCACGTGCTGCTGAGCGGCTCACTGGTACGCGTCTTCGAGCGCATCGCAGAGCCCCCCCCCCCCCCCCTTGTGGGATGCGCTTACCGAGTGGACGGTTGAATCGGCCGCCGCGCGAAAGGGGTCACGCTGTGCAGCGGCGGACTCGCAGCTTCCCAGGACCTCCCCGCAGTTGTTCGCGAAGACCGTCGAGGCCGCGCTGGCGCGCGCTTTAATTGCGATCGTGATTAGGTGCGGCGGCGGCTCGCTTGCCTCACGCCACTGTGTGGCTGGCTCGGTCACGCTCGCGGGACAGCTCACCTGTGTATAGGTGTCGCGCACTCTTCGGTGATTGAGCCGCGTCCCGCTGGCTATCTGCCGTTCTGTAATAGCTTTTGAACGTCCGCTAACTGCGCGAATGGTGTGTACGTATAGTGCAATTTGCCTGCGCGCATTTATGAATGTATATAGTATATCTACATTTCTCGGCGAGGTTGGTAGAAATGTGCGTTCTTTTTTCTCAAATGATACACCCAGCGCCGCTTGCATACACGAAAAAAACAAACAAAAAACAGCGCGGTGTATAGTTCGACGTCTCGAATGAGAGGACAGAATTTTGGAACGGCTCACTTTTTTTCTTTCTCCGTTCTCTCTCTTTGTAGTCATTGTTCGCGCGATATTGTGTGCTTCTGGTTATAGCGAGACATTCATATTTTTATTAATGCATAGAAGTTGCCGCGTCGCATGCATGCCCAAGCCTCGGCGTAAACATGCGCAAACGAACGTGTTTACAGGCGGCAACCCGTTCACTTTGGCTTCGCCTTTGGTGCTTTTGCTTCCCCCCCCCCCCCCCCCCCCCTCCACTTTCTTGCGGCACATCCCCACGAATAACGTGGCCAGCTTTTCCCGCTGCTGCGCACATCATTCGCTGGCGCATCTAATTGACCCCACATCGTCGTGCCCGCGCCATCGGTGTACGCCTTTTCGACTCTGCACTTAGCAACTCTCGTGGTACAACGAACTCTCGTCACAGCAGCTCATTAGCGTCCGCGTGTTCCCGAGTGGATTTGTTTATTGGCGGCGCCCCGTATATAACGCGACGTCGCTCTGATATCGTCGGACTACCCCCCCTCCCTCCCCCCCTCCCTTCCTTTTGTTGTTAGCTCTCGCTCGTGTCTGCGCCGTTTCCGGATCGGGCAGTGTTCGTCTATGCATGGCGGGACCCTCTCGGGGGAGTGAGTGTCACGTGAGCCTTGTTCTTCGTGTGGTGTGCCTCTTGGGAACGGCGCCGTCTCCGGGACAGCTTCGGTTTTCGCGTAAGCGCGACATGGGACGTAGGAACCGGAGGCGCCGTCGTGCGGTACTTTTCCGCCCTTTGGCGGTTCTGTATTGTTTTCCCCTGTCGTTATGTGGGGGGGGGGGGGGGGGTACGCGTCTGTTGTTCCTTGTGGGTAAGCAGATTTCACTTGAGGGCGCCCTTTGTCGTGCTTCGTGAGCGCGTAGAGAAGGGAGAGACTGATTGATGATTTGTGGGGTTTAACGTCCCAAAACCAGTTCTGATTATGAGAGACGCCGTAGTGGAGGGCTCCGGAAATTTCGACCACCTGGGGTTCTTTAACGTGCACTGACATCGCACAGTACACGGGCCTCAACATTTCGCCTCCATCGAAATGCAGCCGCCGCAGCCGGGATTCGATCCCGCGACCCTCGGATCTGCAGCCGAGTACCATAGCCACTAGACCACCGTGGCGGGGCGAGAAGGGAGAGAGGGTTGATTGATTTTGTGGGGTTTAACGTCCCAAAACCATGCTGTGATTATGAGAGACGCCGTAGTGAAGGGATGAACACGAGGAAGAAGTGTAGTGAGGTTAACCAGAAGAAATATCCGGTTTGTTACCCTGCGTTTGGGGTGAGGGGCGAAATGACTGCTGATTATCAGGAAGCGGACGCGAACACGTTAACTCCGCTGTCATTATTTAACGGCGGTCTTCGAAGGTACACATAGGGGAACCACGGAAGAAGTTTGGACTGATTAACTGTAGTTTGCGGGAATTCTGTTGTCATTCGTTTCGCCATCGTAGGTTAATTATTAGAACAGAAAGGTCCTGATACTTGCTGCGTTAAGTCGGTTTCCCGAAGCGCGCCGTTTATATTTTTTACCCAATGGCGAGTTACGGAGGGTCGGCTATCCTGACGTCATAGCAGATTGAGTGAGGCATGGTCGAGGCACCGTCGGCACCTGCAATTGCTGCTCTTTGCTTATTTTCTCGCTTATACTAAGCGTAATGTAGCGGCAAGAATGATTCTTTTGGCGTTGTGCAATCGTGGTTTACGAAAAAGAAAAAGCAAATCGGTCTGTTACCGGAATTAAAAAAAGGAACGAAAAAATGAGAATTGTTGCCAAGCTTTGCTCGTTGTCTGGGTACACCTAATCTCGCATATCACCGCAGTCTCCGGCAGTTGGCGCACCCCTTCTCAGGTTAGAGCGTCCTCTGTATGCGACGTTGATATTGCTGCGCGTCCCCATATTTGTAGCCTTCAACGTATTCCGTACAAACATACGGCCATTTCGTGCGTGAGGTTGTTCCGCGAACTTTTGGAGAGGGGCTTACTGGCCGCTCGCACTAAAGAGAGACTGGGAGGGGGCATTGGGGTCTGGGAGCGCTGTCGCCTGTTTGAAGCTCGGATTTAACATCGCGGTGGATGTTCTGTACGTTGTCCTTGCTTGCTACCGACGTGGTGTGAAGTCTTCGGTCTCCTTGGGTACCGCCTTCGGTATTGCATCGTACGTGAGCCAAAGTACGGTCGATCAACAAAATGACCGCAATGTGGCAGAGTGTGTGCTTGCGTGTGTGTGAGAGAGAGAGTGAAAAGCAAAGGACAATGAGCCTCAGGGGTAATCGTGTGGCGGTCACTCCCTCTCTCTCTCTCTCTCTCTCTTCAGTCTCCCGTGCTTCTTCTCCATCGTTGGCTGTCTCCGCGGACGTGCCTCGAATGGCTTACCATCTGCGTGGGGCGCCTGAAATTTGCGCGAGTAACGTACCAGGCGTCACTGCTTCGCTGCTAAGTAATGGGTCTCCCGAAAGGGAGCCACAATGCGACCGCAGGCAACGACGCTGCTGCCACCAAGGCGACCATGGTGGGCGGTATGGGGTGTATAGTAGTTGTAGGGCATTAGAATTCCGGTGCCTTTGATTTCTTCTTCTCTCTTGCTAACTTCTTTCTTTCTTTATTTGCCGCAACTCGCCTTCCAATTGACCACTGCACTCCTCTGCCCACGCGTCCCGTCGGAATGCAGTCCGGCTTTCTTTCCTCCTCCCTCGCTTCCCAACCCTTGCCGTCTCTTCTCTATTCCAAATACGCATTTATTCGCTCTTGTATATCTCTCCGTGCAGGTCGTGTCGTCGCGCCGTCCCTTAATTTTTCTTTTTGTTTCCATCGGTTTTCATTCTTCTAAGCAAAATCTTTCTCTTGCTCTGCCGCGAGCTTGACGCTCCACGCTTTCCGACGCTTTTGTGGCTTCTAGACAGCGTTAACCGCCCTCCCTGGCTTTTTTTTTTTTTTTTGTCCGTGTGCCTTTTTTCTTCATTCCTGGCCACAGTAGTAGTGCCTCTGATTGGGAGATCCTCTCACGCCCGTCTCGCTTTCGTTCGTGTCGTTCGCGTCCACTTTGTTCTGGCTTCGAGATCACGCAGCACGCCGGCAGTCGCTCCCCTTTCCCCCTCACCCTCTTTCTCTCGTCTTTAGGTACGCCACGCGCGCAGCAGCCCTCCGGTTTTGGATGGCGGATGTATGCCGGCCTGCACCGAAAGCTGGCGCGTCGTGAGGTGAAACCAAACTGGCCTCGAAAACGAGCGCTCTCTGCTCCAACGACGCTCGCTTGCTGGCCGGAAGTTCTCGAAGCACGCGCGCTGCCGCTCGTGGGATTGTTTTCGCTGGTCGAAGAAGCGAGGGAAGCGCGGCGTTTTTTTTTTTTTTTTTTTTTGGTCGGCATGAAAGTAGAGCTTGCGCGTGTTGTGCCGGATTGGATTGGACCGTTGGCATTCGTACAGCGCTAGCGTTTTTTTTTTTTTTTTTCACTGGCGAACGAGGATTTTTGTTTTCTCTTTGTAAAAGAGGCATACGTTTGGTGTACCGCCGCTTTCTACGAAAATAAATAAAAAATAAAAACTACGAACCATGAAAATAACATTCTGTTTACTGTGCATACCGAAGGTATATCGCTTGCGAGTCTCAAATTGGGTTATCGAGATTTCCCACGTACATGTGCGCGCCTTCTGTTTTTCTCCATACTACTTGCGTGCTTAAAAAAAAAAAAAAACCCAGTTCATCTATTTTTATCCTTATTATACTTTATGTATTGGCACGTCTGAGCATTGGGGCCTACTTCGCGAATATTTTCTTTTGTAAGGACCGGTTTTCGTATAGCTTAGTCGTCTTAATCGTAATTAAGTTTAAATAATTATTACGATGGCTATCGGCCTCTTCGGTTGGCTCATTTTTTACACCGTGGGACCTACATTGGGCTACATAGCAAAACTGTTAGAGCGTCGGACGCCTCATCCGAAGGTCGTAGGTTCGTTCCCTACCGCCGGGCGGTATGTTTGTTCGTCCAATTGTAATGCCTATCCAATTGTGCCATAATCGCTGGTGTACAACTAAACTACAGATACTTTCCGCTATGTCTTACTTGGCTTCATTGTCTGTTGTATTAAATTAAGCTGTGACTAACAAATAAACGAGCTCTTGATCCATTCGACTTTCGTTCAAAGTGGCAATAACATCACATAATTTTCAGTTGCGTGCGAAAAATTGGCCATTGGCGAGAAACGAATATTTCCAGGCAATACACTCAAATGTTCAATTAGTGAGGGGAAGGTCACGCGATGGCGTTTGGTCGTTTTTTTTTTTTCCCCTTAGCTTATATATTGCTATTCCTTTAGATAGTACTTTTTGTTACGTGTCAGTGTTTTTGTCATTAGCCGATGGTCGCGCTGCAATACGTCACATTGGGATCCTAGTCCGTTTATTGTAACATAATCTTCTCGTGCCCTGAGGAATAGCGGCCTGACAACGCGAACACAACTGAGCCATCTCTGTTCGGGGACCACTCCGCTACACCAACTACCCGAGTTCTCTCGGTTGTCTATGCGTCAGTTTCCTCATCTAGGGCGATGCCGGAGCGGCCGCCCCGCCTGTGTACCGGCGAAGCAGCGACGTTAAAAACGCTGTTCCACAGAAACGGCGGCGGCGGTGGTTTTCTTCGACGTCGGGCGGGCCCGCGCTGGGCACGACACGCAGGTGTGAGGCACGTCTGAAGGAAACGTATATGACGTGCGCGGGGTTTAAGAAGCCGAAGAGTCTAGAGATTGGGAGAAAAAAAAAAAAAAAAGTCCGCGGGAGAAAAAGAAAGCGAACGGTGCGGTCACCAGAGAGCGAGTGAGAAGTAGTAGTAGTAGTGATTGTTAAAGAAAGGAAAAGGCGCTAATTTCTGTCGCCCTTATAGGGGACACGGCGAAGCGCCTAGTGAGAACGGTTCGCGAAGGTCGGCTGGCTTCGCGAACGGGTTGACTGAGGGAGGGGGGATAGAGGCGGGTAAACGGTGCCCCTTCTACTACTCTCTCTCTCTCTCTCTCCCATACACTTATCTCTGCACTGGCGAGCAGTAGAAGAAAAGGCTGGCCCCGTCAGTGAAATATAACGGCTCCCCCCTCCTATTTGTCGCCTTCCCTCCCGGCCTCTTCGCTCTACACTCTTCTGCAGTATTTACCACCTGCAGCACCTCTCGCTCTCTCTTTAACCAAGGCCTCGCATGCTTTCGGTAATAACTGGCAACATAACACCGCTATACTGCGGCGCTGTATTGTCACCCTTATCGCCTTCTCTTTTTTTTCTTTTTTTTTGTTCTCCCCCTCTCCCGACTTCACTCATTAGCGTCGTCCGCGTGGATGAGACTCACAAAGGGTGGAAGTGTCGGGCCAAGGTGAGCGCTCTAAAAAAGAAGGCCGACTCGCTACGCGCCTCCTCGCGTTTTGTTCCTTCTTTGCTTTTTTTCTTTGTATCTCCCTCGTGTCGCCCCGCGCATTCTTTTGCGGTTGTCCGCCGCCCCACCTTTAGTCGACACGGTGCGGCAACTACCCGTTGTGCAGTGTAGCGCGTGCTTGCAGCGTGCGGCTCAAGATGATAGCGATGCACCTGCCTACGAGACGCGAAATTGCTGTCTTCTTTTCGAGTATGTCTCTCTTGCGGGAGCCCTTGCTGGCACGGGAAAGGTGGTACTAGTGGAAGTTTACTTGTAATTTTGATTTGGGTGCTGGGGAGGGGGGTTGCTCATGGTGTTACCAGAACGCGGGGAGGGGGGGGGGGGGTCGTGCGCGGCGGGAGGGACATAGGGAGTGATTGGTTCGGTGGAAAACATTTGGATGTGGGTGGGGATCTACTGGGGAGATGTTAAGGGGGTGTTGAGGGGTGTATGAATACGTGGCCCTAATACATGCATGCCGCTCAGCTGAAACAGAACTTTGCGATAAAGGTTACGCATTCGTTAGGTAGTCTGCACTGACACGAGTCCCTAACGTGAAACAGTATGTTTCTGTACGCCATCGCCATGGTAAGTCGAGTAGTTCGTTTTAGGTGTGGCCTGTAGTGCTAAGCGCTTGAGTTATGTAACGCGGATGCATTGCTTCCTTTGGTTGCGCAGTAAGCCGTGTCCTGTTACCTTTCAAATTCCAATCGAGATATACGTGGACAATTTATCGCAGTCATGTCGAAAGTAATGAGGAAGCTGTCGCGACCGTGTTGAGACATTCTTCTAAAACGTTTTCTGTTCTTTCAAAAATCAATGAGGGCTGTCGTACAGCCGTAATTTGAACAACAACAACACACACACAGACACACACACACACACACACACACACACACACACACACACACACACACACACACACACACACACACACACACACACACACACACACACACACACACACACGAAATATTGACTTGAACGCAGCCGGGCGGACTGCTAATGTGTCAATTACACTTTCATCATGTGCTGGCCGCTGCAGGGACCACTGTGATTGAACGGTTGTTCGCGAATGCGTCGTGTGCTTGAGCACGAGTGTTTCCCAGTGGTGGAATGCCCCCCTCCCTCCCCTGTTTCTCTCTCTCCCACCGAAAACGACGTTATTGAAAAACCGAGGCTACTAACTTGATAGCAGACCGCGTTCAGCGAACTTGGGAAATTGCTGCGCTTTCTTTCTATACGTCATGCATGTGCGCGGGTTTCTTTTTGACGATGTTGCACACTGACAAATCCATGTGCACGTATTATAGTACATTGCGCCCTTCCTTTGTCCTTCAGTCGTGTTTTTGCGCTGTTTCAATGTGAGTACACTGGGCGTCGCGGTGGTACCGTGGTTAGGATGCTCGGTCCGCGAAAGACACGGCCGCTATTCCGGCCGCGGCGGCTGTCATTTCGAATGAGGCGAAATTCTGTAGAGGCCCGTGTGTTTTCCGATGCCAGTGCATTCGAAGTGATGGCAATTTTCCCGAGCCCTCCTCTATATGGTCTACCTCATATGATATCGCGCTTTGGCACGTAAAAGAACCCTTATGTATATCTTCAACATATTAAAATCATAGTTTTTCTGTTTTTGATCCTCCTCAATTGGCAGTGTCAGTAAATACATTTTGTTTGTTTCGTGATTGAAGCTGCAACGTAAAAAAAAAAAATGACGATACGAGCAGTTTACTTAGTCTGCGCACGATATGATTCTGCGGATTAAGCCCTACTTTCCTCGTTGTTATCGCTGCGTCATCCGTTCGAGGCCAACTGCGGATGCTCGCCCTGCTTTCTTGTTTACGAAAACGTGTACTTTGAGCCAGCCACACTTAAAAGGAAACTGGTTTTCGGCCTGCTTGCTCCCATCCCTTCTTAGCAATACGTTTCTTTTTTTGCGTATTAAGGTTTTCGCTCACGAAAAGGCCAGATTGAAGTGAGGATAAAACTTTTTCGTATTCCGGAGCCAGTGTGTTGTTCCTCGATCGACTGAAGCGTGAAATGGATGCTAACCTCTGTGATCTCTTATCGCCTTTATGCCGCGTGTTTGTGAATCGCTGAAGTGCTGCCCTCAGACAGCGCTACGTTGTATGCGCCAGGTTCTGCACGCTTTTTATTCATCGTAGGAGTCATATCCAGACGCTCATTCTTTCTATATCGTTATTTGCATTCACGCATATCAAATTCCATAAGCTTGGGGCTCATTACCGGAGTTCGATCTCTCTCGATTTTATTTCATAGCTTCGCTTTAGATTCATTGAGGTCCCGATGCGACGTACTTCACGTCTTTTAGCGGTAGGGAGATAGCTTGTTAGCGAAGCGGTAATAACCGACTGATCGCTTTATTTTGCGCCCGCGTCTTGCATTAGCTCTAACGTAAATTCGTATCCCGTGCTCCGGTCCTATGCTCAGTTATTATACAACATATGTGTGCATCTCGATGAGCTGCTTTCACTTTGACATTCTCTACCACAATCGTGCTCCGCCGCAATGGTCTATTGGCCTCGAGATCGAACACAGTCGGCGCCTAGCGGCGAGTGGACGAAGCTCCCATGTGTGGATAGCTCCGTGCGTCGTCTGCTAGCCACTGCACTTTTATATTCACGCGTACGTCTAACATATTCTCCAATATGTTTGTTCCCTGGACCGGTGCAGTGTTGAGTGCTGTCATGTATTCCTAGTGCAAGCATAAGAGTATTAGTTATAGTACTATTCGGCATTGCGTTGCAGTCTTTGCTCTTGCTTAAAATCAGTGAGCGCCCGTGCCGTGAGCGTGCTATGTCATCGTCACACATCCTGTTTGACACAGTTTGGATGCTGCTGTGCATTTAAACTGTAGGCAAAGTGCACTTAGCGTCCGTCTGAATAAGTCAAGCGGGAAACATCATCGTGTAAATGCAGTACTGCAGCGATACCGCCTATAGAGATATGCGATTGTGGACATGACGGATAATAGCAGACGTTTTTCGCTTGAAGAACACGTCTTTTTCTTTTTTATGTGCATAAAAAATAAAACTTGAGGCTCGTGGACTGTGCGACTATAAAAAATAAATGTTGAGGCTCGTGGACTGTGCAATGTCAGTGTACGTTAAAGAACCCGCAGGTGGTCAAAATTTCCAGAGCCCTGCAATACGGCGTCTCTCATAATCAGAGCTGGTTTTGGGACGTAAAACCCCAAGAAATCTCTCTCTCTCGCTCTCTGGCTGTGCATTAACGTCTTCTCATGCCCCTCCCGAGATGGCGGAGGTCCGGCTTCAGTTTTTAGGCCTTAATTTCCACTCCAGATGTTTTTTTTTTTTAATATTACAATCGGTGACACGTCCTGCTCATCAAAGGTGGCGAGTTTAAAGCGTATCTCGGAGTGCACGACTTGTTTATCTCTGAACGACGTGACTGAGAGAACAGTAAACAGCGACACTGAAGAAGGCTTGATTGTCCCACGCTGTTGGTGTTTGCGCTGATGGAAGTTAGTCTGCCGCGGTGGTCTGTAGTGGTTATCCTGACTGCTGACCCAAAATACGCGTGTTCCATCCCTCGGCCGCGGCGATCGCATTTTTGCGATGGAGGCGAAAATGGCAGACGCCTGTGTACTGTGGCTTCTGACTCAACGCACGTTGAACTCCACGTGGCCGAAATTTCCGTTCCGCCATCCACTATATACATCGTAATCATACCGTTGTTTGGCACTTAAATCCGTATATCCCCCCTAATTAACATGTATGGCTGTTAGAGCGAGCAGCAGAACGCTTTTCTTTCCTTGGAAATTCGTTTTTTGTATAGCGCGCTGACCCTGTGTATACCGTATTTTCGCTATTTTAGGCACCCCCCCCCCCCCTTCTATTTATATTCGAGGAAAAATATGGCGAAAAAAAAAAAAAGGTTTAATGCCTGCGATTATAAGCACCCTGTTTCCGTGAAGAACATGTAGCCAATGTCAAGCGTGCTTGATCACCGCCAATCCCTAAGCTTATGTCTTGTGTTCTTAGATTGTGCCTATGCCTCTCGGTTTCATGCTATGGTATTCCCAGAGCGGCGGCTCAGGTAATACGACGGACTTGAGTTCGAGTGGCAGGAAGAGTAAGTAGCCGACTATCAAACACAAGAAGCAGTGGGTTCACTGTGTGCACCTATTTTTCTTTTTACTGTTTTGCAAACTGACATTTCTCGCGCCCATGTCGTCGAGATATTACCGCGAAAATGGGGCGTTGTCTGCATGCGTAATTTGAGGTTTTTATAATCTAAGCACTCCCCCCCCCCCCCCCCCCCCTATTTTACTGTCATTATCGTGATCATTAAAAACAAAACAGGAGGTGGCTTATAATCGAGTAAATACGGTATAACGCGGAACTTATTTCGTACACCACGAATAACCAACACGTGACTGGGTCACACTTTCGTTCGACTGTGCGCGGCGTGTTGGGTATATACATTTAGCACGACTCGGGATAGATGTCTGCTCGCCAGACTGATTGGGCGGATTCGTTGCGGGGTCAAAGGTCCCGTACGTCAGTGGGAACCAGTTTTCGGCGTCTTCCTCCGGCAGCGGTCACAAATGTGTGCCGTTAGCGCGTGACCCGGCTACAGTACGACAGCTCACCGTAACCCGGTTGCGCCGAATGAGCAGGGGGAGAGAGGAGGGGGAGGGGAGAGGGTCGTAAAGCTATGCGACTATTTAAACTACATGTTTTTCTTTAAGCGTTATTTTTGCGAGATGAGCGAGGTTCTGTCGGTTTTACCGCCGCAGTCTAGTCGCTGTCATGAGCCATATACAGGTACAACTGAAGTTGCATCAAGAGAGCCACTATGTAACGCGTACTTATGGAAGGTGTCTGGAACGGACGCAGGTGTTTCTGGCCGAAGGAACGGATCCTCAGCTTCCCAGCAGCCTCAGCTGAAGCTGAACATCCGGTGTCTTCGCCAGTGCGGGCTATATATATTTCGCTTTCCTTCGAGTTTTTTTTTTTTTTTCAAATATCATGGGCCAAAGATGTACCGCGGTTGCGTTTTGTTTGTCGTTCAACTCATTCTGCTGATATAGTGGCTCTTTTGCGATGGCAGTCTCGGTCTAACGTGTACTGCTGGCGCTAATCACACGTAGCCGCAGTTGAAAGCTTTTTCTGGCCGTCTTTTCAAAAGCATTTCGTTACACTCTGTGATGCGACGTTGACGAAGATGGTGAGCAGGACAATGGGAGGTGTATACTTGACACAGGCGTCGCCGAAGCTTAGCATGTGACCGAAGCATGCCCTTAGCATGTGCTTTGCTAGACAGAAGGGAACTGTGTCATATATATCCCATAAGGTCGGGCATAAGCTCTGATGGTGCGCCGCGGTGTGGGATTCCGAGACAAATTAACTTGCACTCAAGGTATTTTTTTAAGCATTGTTTGAATGTACCGCCTGTTACTTGTTGGTTTTCTTGTACTTTTTTTTATGTAATAACTACCTTTTTTTTAATCTCTTCGTCTTTTTTTGTTTTCTTTTGTGATGCAAGAATGTTAGAATTACTTCAGCTAATTTTGCAGCTGGAACACGCTACAGGCTTATAGGTTGACATGGAACGCGCTTTCCCCGAGCGTAGTAGTTGGGTCTCTCCTCTCAGAGACCGTGCTGAGAGGAGATTTGCTGGGAGCTGCTGCTGCTGCTGAGCAGGCTTGCCGCGCCCTTTGGCGACCTCGCCCTCTTGCGGCGGCGTTCAAGGGGTCTCCGAAAAGGAGGTGACGAGACTGTCTACGCGCGAGAGACGATCCACATGCGTGTCGGGCCTGTCGCAGCTGCGGTGATCTCGGGGTCAGGGTGAACGACACTGTTGCGGGCTCCTTTTATTTAGAGATTGGTTCGTCTCGTTCACGAGAACGTACTCTACTTTCTGGGAGGACAGTGATTATGTTGTACGTACAGATTGTCCGTGTTACGGCGAAAGATTTTGCAGGAATTAGAACAGGCTGTACACTCGCATCACTTGCTTCTCTTCGCCATGAGTGTACATGCTTTTGTCGTTGCAGCTGAGTTGATCAGTATGTACGGAGCTCTTCAACGTTGCTGATAAAAAAAAAAAATGCAGCGGATGAGCAGGGATAAACGAGGATAGGTGAAGTCGTGGCTGTAGACAGTTTGGGCCATGGCCCGACAGTTTGACGCGTAACTTAGTGAGTTTTGTGTGCATGTTTGGAACGTTCTGCACAGACATCGCGTGGTGAAAATAAAGAGAGTCATGCACGTCACAGCAGTGCAATTTGCTCCGTGATAAGTGGGAAAGATCGGTGAAATCTGAGGCAGTATACAGTCGTCGCTTTTCACATATGAGCTGCTGTCGCACCTGGCTTGTAGTGAGATATCGCCGTTAGGTCTTCATCATGCCGAAGTTTCAGCAGAGGTATTTTTTTTCCATGCCTCGATGATCGCCGTTGGAGAGCGGCCGCTGCTTCCCGGAGTGGAATCCGTGGTATTCAGAAGCAGGATGCCTTCGGTGCGCCGCAGGTCACATTGCGGATTAAGCCGTATAAGCCGTATCATGTCAGTTAAGCCGTATGTATGGTTCCAAGTGGAGGCCCTGTGTAAAGGGCCAGTATTGTGAAAGCGCTCATCCTTTATTAAAACAACAACAACAAATGCGGGCTCAACTGTTACATTAGTAAAGCTTTCGCAGTGGTGGTGTTTCGCGGAACATTGTCGAGTCCCATGCCTTTAATAACGTCCCGCATAGGCCTCTTCTATATGAAACCAGCGCTTGCGTACGAGTGTGTTCGAACGTCGTGAAAAGTTTGATTAACTTCTTTAGCAGCTCTGCTGCGAGCCACTTAAGAGAAGTCTTTTCTTTCAATTTGGTCCCGCAGATATACGACGCTTGAAGCGGCACGTTCTATTCTCGTTGTCGTCGCAGTGTACCCTTCGGCCTGTCTCTTCGGGGGGGTCTCACGTGCCTCCTTCTTTCTTTGGCGCTCACGGCGTCTTCTCTGCTGGCGGGGCCCCCCCGCCGACAACGTCCTGGTAACCTTCGCGACACGTCTCTGCTTTCCTTCCTTCTTTCTTTGTCCCAACCCCGCGAGCACTTGTCAAGTCAAAACGCTAATTGTCTTGCATTTTCGGGAACCGGTATCTGGTTTAATCATCGCATTTTCTTTTTCTGGGTTTATCTTCGTTTACTGCACCACCGCTCGCAGCATCGCGTATGTATGTATGTATGTATGTATGTATGTATGTATGTATGTATGTATGTATGTATGTATGTATGTATGTATGTATGTATGTATGTATGTATGTACGCACGCGAAAGCATCCCCCCCCCCCCCCCTCCTGGCACGAAACGGTACAACAGAGGCGTGAATGAGAAGCAAAAGCAAAGCGAGGCAACAAAATGTGCAAATGTAAACTTGGGTGGGCATCATCGAGCAAACGTTCTCGTAGTCGGTCCCTAGCTCGTTTTTCTTTTTTTTTCGCTCCGTCCAAGTTTTAGACGGAAATCGCGTGTGGTTCAAGTTCGCTTCGTTCTTAATCCAGAATTTTAACGAGTGAAAACATCCTTCTTTGTGGCACAAGGCTAGCTTGTTCTCTAATTTTTTATTTTTTTTAGTTGGGTAAAACCCGCGTGGGCGGCTTGCCGCTGCATAGAAGGAGAGAGAGAAAGGGAGGGAGGGAGGTATGTAGTAATAAAAAAAAAGCGTAGGCTCTCCGAGAGTACGCCGGTAATGAGCGGTCATCCCTTGGAAACGCTTGAGCCGGCCGGGAGAAAAGCCCAGACGGGAATGTGAGAAGACGCGGTAGGCACAGACGTTGAGGAGTCGCTGCGTTCTGAGAAAGCACGCTTGTGACATGAGCGCGGGGTGTAAGATGAACGATGGTGCAAGAACAGCGCATATTGATCAAGGGGGTTGCCACGTATTTTCGGAGACATACTTGCATGCCTCTCGGGATACGGTGTCATACTGCACACCCCAAATGATGGCAATTTGTGCCGCAGGTTCGCAACCAGATGTTGTAGTTTTATTTTGGACGAAAGCCCTTCCAAGATTCTGGTTTATAGGGCATTATTTCTGCTTCTCGTCGTTGTGCGGCGAGCGAGTTCTAAGCGAAATGTTCACCCGAAGAGCTTAATTACGCTTGTGCTTTCCCAATGGTCGCTGTACGATTCCATAATGCGAATCCATAACGTCAGCATCAGTGCAGCATTTTTTTTTTTTGCTCTCTCTCTCTATCTTCCAGAACTTTCCCTCCCATTCCCCAGTGCCGGGTAGCCTACCGGGCTCAGCCAAGGTTAACCTCCCGGCCTTTCTTCTTCCTTTCTCCCTCCATAATGCGAAGACTTCGCGCGAAACGGACGAAATGAAGCCTTTTTTTTTTTTTTTAACTCTACCTTTAGGCGTGTATGCACATAGACCGCCGATGTACCATCTTAGTGCATGCAGGCTACAGACGTGATCGCATCGAGTGCGTGTTCGCTTAAGTGCCTCAAGCTAATTGATCCGCTGCCGGCTGTGCACGGCCTTATGCGTCATCTGGGCTAACTTAATTATTTTCTACCGACGATGCCGCTCGGCTGGGCTGTCCCCCTTTATGAATGCGCGGAAAAACAATGTCCCAAATCAACTGTGTATCAGTCGGCAACGAAAGTATACCGCTGAACCCTGTGGTATACAATATAATAAGCGACCTCCTTATACTTCCAAAAACGACGAAGGGAAAAAGGTGCGGGGTTTGTAGTGCACGACATTAACGTGCATTAGTTTATTCGCGCATCCGCGGCCATCGAACGAATGTTGCCCCGAAGGGCTTTTTTTCTAATCACCTGATGAACGATTAATACGTCCGGCCTCCGCCGTCGCGCGTACGTAACCGTAACAACATATACCGTATATGACCCGCGCGCTCGGGTTCTACTGTGCGAGCGCCTCATGTCTCCCACCCGTGGCGCCTGCCGCCAGCGGTCTGTTTCGCTGATTAATGGGTGAGGTACACCACTCTCTTGTATAATACAGGCCGACGACTATACGAAGGCGCCGGGGCCGCGCGGTTCGCCTCGCGAATCTCCGATGAGGCTGCAGCTTGACTGGGCTTGCTCGAACCGCGGCGTCAGCGTGCGCGGAGTAATGGGGAAAAAAAAAAAGGGGGGGGGGGGGGGTTCGTTGTTCGTACCGTTCTCCAGTTGCGTGCAGCTTGCATGAGGGGGAGCGCCTCTTTATTAAGCTCGCCCCCGCAAGGCACTTTGCGTCACTCGCGGGGCGTGCTGATCTCTCATCTGTTCGTTTTTGTATAACGCCGCACGCGAGTGTATGCGGTATATAGCTGCATAAGTCGAAACGGGCGAACCTTTAATTCGCGGGCTTTTGCGCTAATGTTTGCCCCCTAATGCACTCTGAAAGCGCTGTTTCCGCTCTTGATTGTACACGCCGACTGCATTCGTGTATGGAACTGTGAAGGGTATGAGTATCGGCCCAACTCCTCTCCCCCGTCCCAACGAGCGACCTATAAGACGCCCGCAGCGGCAGCGGCGATAGTTGCCCTCCAGGCGTGCTTAGCGGCAATGTCGTTGCTTATTAATCCGCTATAAATAATAATAAAAGCGGGCCGCGCGCTTCCGCGTGACGGAGCAGTTCGGTTCCACTGTTGGCCCTTTTGCTGTAGCGGTTTCGTGACCTCGCCGCACTATAGAGTTCGCTCTGCGCTTTCATATTGTTACGTTTTTCGTGGGAATTGTGGCACTCGCGCACGGCTTCTTGCGTATAGTAGCTCTTATCGACCGTTCGCGGGTTTAGCTATAACTCGTTCGTGTTACACGTGCGCACAGCCGCGCAGATCCTCCCCGTGTTGTAGGAATGCGAATAGGGCCTACGAGGCTGCTTTTGGACGTGAACGTAACATGTCGTGCGAAGATGCCGTGCGTATAGTGTTTCGGTGTAAGTCGGGGAAATTTATGTAGCGAAAAATGCAAAAATACGGAAATTAATGTAGGGAGGTTAACCCGAACAAATATTCGTTTTCCTGCCATGCAACGGGGAACGGGCGTAGTCATAGATAGATAGATAGATAGATAGATAGATAGATAGATAGATAGATAGATAGATAGATAGATAGATCAGTTCGATCGATCAGTTCGATCGATCGATCAGTTTCTGATCGATCGATCAGTTCTGCACCGCAGTCGTTCCCTCAGGTTGTACCTGTAGGAACTGCAATAATGCATTGTTAGCCATGTGCTACAACATTTCGTGATGATATTGTTCCGCCGCTGCCATAGTCGGACAAAATCTGGTATTCCTGCGCTATGACGTAACGCTAAATACTGCTCCCACTGCGTCATGATTACACGAGGCAGCTTCGCCACCTGGCACGCGCATTCTCGGTTGACCAGGCGATGCGCCGCGCTACATCTTTCTGAAGTCTCTCAGTATAAATTCCTGGTCTCTGCTCTGGCTGCACGTGAGCGTCTCTTAGCTGTATAGTTGTCTGCACGGCAATCCATTCCTTACACATCGAAGGGTCAAACAGCGCTGGTTGGGATGCCGGCGCTTCGATCTTACTCGAAGAGCTTGGCAGATTTCCCTGATGTTTGTCGTTCAACAAGGTTGTGATGGCACTTTCATGCAACCTGTGGTTTGAAACCCTGTACTGTCGACGCGCAGGTATACATTCAACGCTCCCTCTGATCCTCTATGTCATTATGATGCGGCCTGTCTGTCTTTCCTTTCACCACACGTTTAGAGCACTTGTTTTCGTTTTCTGTACCGCTGACCACTGTCTACTTCTTTACACGGCCGGATGTGTTACCGCTGACCAAGCAGAACATGTGCTTTCTAAAAGGAATTAAACAAGCGATGGGAGATAGTGGGGGTGGGGCTGTTTTAACAGTTCTCTTCAAGAATGATCTATTCCTGCTGCTCAACTCTACGTGACGATCCGCGGGCGTCAGCGCGCCGGATCTTTTCGAAAGCTCTGAGAAAGGGAAGTTTGAGGGTGTCGAAAGGACAAAAAGAAAGGGGAACGTGTGAGATGTGGAAGAAGAGGAGAAGGCTGTGTAATGTTGGGTGGCCTGGAGAGAGAGAGGGACTCCACCACGACGCTCGTACCGTGTCAAAACTGCTCCGGAAGCATGCTCAAAACTGTGTCCCCCCGTCTGCGCAGCTGTTGGGACTCGCCGTCGTTTCGTACCCCCACCCCCTTCTTTTTTTTCCTTGTAGCCCCCCCAACCCCTCGCGTTTGTCGTGTATCGTGTGCGTTTTGTCTTCCCCGAGTTATTTTTAATGTCTTTCCCTTCCCGATATGATTTTTTTTCTTTTTTCTGTTTTCCTTCGCTTTCTTTGTCAGCTTCGCCGTCGTTCCAGAGGAGGCCGTGCAGCAGCCGCTCTGTTGCTTGGTCGCAGTGCGTGCGGCACACTCGACGAGACGCATGCGGCGCGTGTAGAAAGAGGGAGGGGAAGGCGGCTCGTTTCGTGCGGCGCTTCTTCCTCTCTTTGAGAACAGCCGCTTCTTTCGACTCGTGGGAGCCGCAAGGTGCTTGCCAAGGGGTTCTCGATCCACTCCCACTTTCCTCCAGCCCCCGGCGGCTGTCTGGCCCACTGGCAAGAGGGAATGTGCTCTGCGTGCTATGGCGCCGCAGAGGCGGCGGAGTATATTGAGGCCCCGCCGTACTCGGGATGGTCCCTCCGAAGTCCATCTAGGCTGGCCTCTCGGCGTCGAGTTGTTCAGCCTACCGGGATGTCCCGAGAAAGCCGGTGGCGCGATCGCTGAAATCATCGTGCTTGGTTTGAGTTCAGCAGCATTTAAACGTTGGCGAAAAAAAAAAAAAATGGACGCAAACAGCAGTCGTTGGCCGTTTGGAAGCGTTGCATTGCGAATAACTTTCGCGGACGCGGTTGCACGGAATACCGAATAAACGTGCATTGCTGCAAGCGATTGCGCGAGAGGTGGATTTTCGAAATCGTGGGTCTATTTGATGTCTCCGAAAGGGCAGCGTCCCTATTCACTAATATATCCCAGAAAAAGAAACACAATTCGAGGTATCTGCGATCAGGGTCTTTGCGAGTAGAAAAGTCATGCATGTAAAACGAGGGGCTGTGCGCAGCTCAAGCCTTGCGTGGACGTCCTGCGCGGTACCTTCAAGAAAATGTTTAATGTTTTTTTTTTTTCGCGCTGTGTCCACTTTGGATCTTCATTGTTAGCATATATCTTCGCGCCGCTGCGTGCGCCTTACTTTTCCCTTGGCCAGCTGGAAAAAAAAAAAAAATGTTCCTCGGCCAGTGATACGAACCTGTTAGGTTGTAAAGATTGCTGGTACGATGAAAGAAAAAAAAAAAATACTAAGGGCATTCTACAAGCATCACTTGCGGCGACGTAGAAGGGTGATAGGCAGCTCACGTATTGCTGTCGCGATACGAGAAAATTTCGTCGACTGTTAAGTTATAGCGAGGTCAGGTCGCGGTGAGGAAAAAAAACGGGACGCCCTTGTTTTTGCCTGTCTCGTTTTCTGGCCGTAACGTATACTCTCCTGGGTTTTTTTTTTTTGTTTCTTCATTCACGTGCGCAGTTCCGGATTGGGCATTGTGCCACCTCGAGATAGCAATGTTTGTCGCCGGTCCCTCGGCGTTCTCCGTGCCTCGCGTACGCCGTTTGGTCATTCAGCGCTCGTCACGACCTCGCATATCGTTCTTGCGCGAAATCCTAATTATCTATGCGTTTGGTGACTCCCACTCTCGTTCGTTCGTCCGAGCTTTGCGTACCTTTCGCCACGAGAGGAACGTCTTTTTTTTTTTTTTTTCTGCGATGTCTATCTGGTGTGAGTGCGTACTCTCTTCGCGGTCTTCTCTGATGGGACAGCGGGCAATAAGCTATATTGGCAGCGACGTTTAGTCCGGGGCATAGTTATGTATATACAGTCTCTTCTGGTTTTTTTTTTGTTTTTTATCTTTGCCATTGGCGAAGGGAATTTGTACGAAACTTTGCGAGTGTTCACCGTAGCAGTGACAACTCTTTTGTTTAATTTTGTGAAGATTGGAAGCCAAACGAGTATATGCTGGGGTCGTCCTCTTTTTCCTTCGTGCTCGCGGAATATTCCATGTTTGTGACGGCCGCCGTCAGCTTCTTGTTTTCCGTTTCTCTCGTGTCGCCTTCCTTTCCCGCTGTGTGCTTTTTTTTTTTTTTTTTTTGCGAAGCCCGTGTGTAGACCACGTGAGTTTGGCATCCGTGGATGTTTATCTCTTATTGATGCGGAAGTGTTGACATCCTCTTTCTCTCTCTCCCTCACCTCTGTTCCTCCCCTTGCTTTCTCCCTTATTTTCTGTGATGGTGTCCTTAACAAAACAGTTTTGCGCAACATTGTTAAATGGTGGACTTTACGTTGAAATAATGTTCCCGATATTAAAGAAAAAAAAATGGGTAGCATGCATGCTCGAGGCTTAAGCTTGAGATAAAGTTATTCTTTTGGGAGTAGTTTGCTCCTGCGAAATGGAACGATGCTCGGGTGTCTTCGTTGACGTACGTGTACGGGCGACGTGGCTGCGATTCTGGTGTTAGTGCACAGGGTCTTTATCTGTTATGGTGCTCGAGTTGATGGTAGCGCTGATTAGCTTTCGCTTGGGACGCAGTGCAAGTGAGGTTGCAGAAACTTGAGACGCTGGACTCGTGTATGACATACCAGGGATGTCCAGTAAGCTTTCCATGACGCGAGGAGGAGAGACGGGGGATTCCATTGCGGTCTCGCGCTATATCAACTATACGCGCGCGACTTGTTGAATTGTGACAGGGCCTTTTTTTCTGAGAGCATTTTTTTTTTAAGTTTCTTTAGCGATGACTGCATTTTTGCAGGCGGTGCATCGGAGTCACCACCTTGCAGTTATTTTTCGATTATGCTGTGGTTCTCAAAAACTGTCCGAATACGAGTAAGGTGTGTGTGGGTGTGTGTGTGGAAGTGTCGTGTGGTTGCGCTCAGAATAAGGTTTAGATATGTTCTACCAACTAGCCCAACAACAAGTTCTTTTCGAGTAAGGTGTCCGAAGAATTCCGTCGCGTCGCATTGGATAAATGCCGACGCCGTGTTTAAGGCACGCAATTTTTTGACATATTTGTTCATTTGCTTTTGCCAGCGTTCAACTCTTTCTTGTCCTTCATCTCCTTGTTCTTTCGGCTAGGTGAGAGCAGATAGTTTCGAAAAAATAAGACGATACGTGAAGTTTCCTTCCCACCCGCAGTCATGGACGCCCCTCTGTCTTCTACTGCTTGAGCCAAGTTGTGTGCGGGCGTGTGTGTGAACGTTGAGAGGTTGAAAGGTGCGCGCGAAAAAAAAAATAAAAAAAAAAACGAAGGGCTCGCAGGAATGGCACGCCTTAAGTCTGAACGCCGACGTAGCACCTACTAATCTCACCAGCCCCGCCATTTCGGTCCTTCAAGGACCACTCGAACTGTGCGGAGAACCACACTATATAGGGTTGCACATCGTTTATTCATCAGCTTAATTGAACGTGGCGTCGCTGCTTAGAAGATTGTTTTAAGATGACTTTAAAAATGCTCGGCGACTTGGATGCGTAGCGCCACGCACCGAATGTGCTGCACGTAGGTACGAGCCGGTTCTTTTTTTTTTTTTTTTCCAGCGTGCGTGCGCGCAACGTCGCTGCGTATGCCGGCCCCCTTTTCTTCTCGGCGACAACGAATTCCAGCGCGCGCTGTGGTCTCCGCCCTTGGGCGACTCCTTTTTCTGTCGCGTCGATTCGGCCAGGCCCGGGAAGTGACGCGAGCGGAGAATCGAGGTCACGCTCGCGGCGCAGCGGGGCGAGCGAGGACGTGACGTTGGCCGTCACCTCCATCGAAGCTGCAGCGGGGACGGGCCGTACCCATCCGTTCCCAGCTAATGGGCCCGGCCTTTCTCACTGCTGGGCCACGGGAGCGTTGTGTTCGTGGGAAGCGACGCATCCGCAGCTCGCGACGGTGCGCCTCTGCCCATCATCAACGGCGAAGACGGAGGAACGCACCTGTGTGTGCTTAACACCTCCCGATTTTTTTTTTTTTAATGTTTCGAAAGTTCTCTGTGAACTCGGGTTGTATGATGTTGTCATTTTGCGAACAAAAATCTTGGCTCGAGTTCCTTGTGAAGAGTAAATTGTGTTCGCGCTCGTCGGTTTTTTCGTCGTCCGATACAAGGTCTCTCGAGGACGCGAGCGAGTTTCCTGGGACGATTTGTTCGAGCAGGGAAATTAAACAAGTAAAACTGTCGCCGAAGAAAGACCGCTGTGACTCTCTCTCTCACACTCACTCACTCTCACACACACGCGCGCGCACACGCATACACCTTTCAGTCAGAAAGCCGTCGTCTTGGGACAAACTGCGTTTCTTCAGGAAGAGGAGAACGTGGCGCTATGTTCTGCAGCCTGGGGCTGCAGAGGCAAGCTCCGTTGTTCTCCCACACCCCTTTCCCTCGCGTTCTGGGTGCCTTGTTTACGGGGCGTTACACTATACGCCTCGTGCAAGCCGACGGAAGCGCTACTGGTGGCGACCCTGCTAAGTATTCGCGGGAGAGTAGGCAGCCGTGCGCCGTAGCTTCCTACGACTTTGTTCGCGTTCGCCGTTTAGTTCGCGTTGTCGCAGCGAAATAAGCAACTTTCTTTGCATGTGTGGGGTGGCCGAAGCTTCAAGGGATGTCGAATAACAAAAGCCATCCAAACACGACCTCTTCCTGTACGTAGGCGTTTAACCAGAATTTTGATTTCGCAGGGTGGGAGGGGTGTTACCCATGGCGTTAACGAAAATGGAGGGGGGCTACCCACCTGGCTAAGTTTTAAGGGGGAGGAGTGTAAACAAAAGCCTGCTTGTACGTTTAAAGTGCTCACACAGAAGTCTTGCCCTATTTTACGAGTTACACCAGCTCTAATAAGACAAGAAACTCATGTGTGCTCGGTATGCGTGTGCCCCACCACTGTTACTAGAAGAAAAACATTTATGTTACAACAGTGGCAGTTCGGGCATGTTCATACACCATCTTGAAAAGTAGAAGCACGCAGAACACACGGACGAAAGAGCATGAAGAAAGTTTGAAACCAACACAAGACTAAATATAGCTTTGGTGCGTGCTGAGCATTTCATATACGGAATAATGGGAAGATGCTGGACCGCAAACCACCATGATAATGGCAATACTTGCATAGGCACATAAAGCTCTAAAACAATGTGGTGCACTGCAGGCCCACAGAAGACGCATATATGACGAAATCTCCGTAAAGTGACGAAGAAATTCAGTAGCTGTTTAGTGTTTACATGTTTCTACATACATCTTGACGATAGAGCGAGCCCCAGCCTTGCTGTCGCTCCCAATTAACTTGACCAACCCTTCGCCGCTTTTCAATATATCATGCGCCTTCTCTTTACTCAGCATCCAAAACACAAAAATTCTCACGCAGCTTTGTGCGCTTTCAAGAAGGTCGCTCAGAAAATTGCAAGTTTTGACGGCTGCAGCAGGTAGGGTAGTTCGACGAACGCGGCGCTAAATGGTTTTATCCGCTGGCAAGTTTGGCGATATCCATGAGGAGTGTACGCAGGTTCATTAACAATCTCTCAGTTGCGCTTCATAAGGTGACTTTTATGTCAATTATTATGCGATTATGTCACGTATGTAATCAGTGCTATCAAGATCGCTACATAACGCACGCCAGCATCACGTATTGTTTGCTTCATTGTTTGAATTACCACTCTGCTCAAATTATGTGTGTTTATTATTAAGGTACAGATATTAAGGTACAGAGACGGCAATGTGGCAACGGTGCAATTTAAAAAAAAGAAGGAAATACAAGGCGGCTACTTCGCACGAGCTCCACTTCGCAACTGGACTTTTTCACGGTGGTCGGCGGGATGCACCTGACAATTATATGCGGACTGGTTTGTCCTAAATTGTGTTAACGGCACGCGCGTGCCCACTTTCACAGAGGCCCGATTCTTTCCTGCAACTGTCACCGCAACAGTAGGTGTCCGGCACGCGAACGAAGGGGAAATCGCAGCCGCGTTCCTCGGCCATGCCCATGCCCGTTGCAAAAAGCGTTGTCGTCTGCTCGGCCTCCCGAGAGTACTGTCGGCGGCGCCCGCTAGGTGGCCATCAGTGGCGCCTCTATAGGCGGTGCACCAGGTCCCGCGGCAGGCATGTACAGTTCAATTTTAGTCCATCTTTATTGAAACACACACTGGTACTAAATGGTAAATGGAGGAGGCCAGAACAAAAAGCCGAACTATACGTTGACTTCAGGGGGATTTTCACCCCCTCCTCCTTACAATGGGTACAGCTACACAACAGTGTAGTCATAAAAGGAAGAGACACTCTGTACATCTATGATGACAGTACCGCTAGGTAGTACAAGTTTTCTTTCCTTTCTTTTTAGACAAATATCAGGCGATCTTATGAAGCACACCACAAAACCACACGTTATTTTCTGCGAAACAAGCAAGCGAAAGTAATAACAGCGTCGTAATAGAGAAAAAAGAACAAGTAAACAGAGAGAGAGGGAGAGACGACGGCAACTGTCGTTACACGCTGTTCCCGATTTCTCATGTCTCGCTTCTCATGTCTCGCTATATATATATCCGTCGAATGGATTTCACGGCTTCTCGTTTGATTTCTCTGGATCGGTGTAAGAGCCGCGCTTTGCTGTCTCCCTCGAATCGGGATTGCCAGGCTCTGCTGTAGTTATCTTACCGCTGCCACCGCAGTTCTGCCGCTTGTTTTCAGTGCCAGTCTATATAGTCGTTGCACGAGCTTTCTTTACAACGCACTGCAGACAACTCATAAGAGAATATTAAAACCACGTATACTGACCGCTATCTGGCGATTTATCGCCTCCGGTATTGGTCTCACAGTACGCTGGACGTTCCGAAGCTCGAGAGAGTATAAGATGCACTGACCCTCTTGTTCTCGAGCGCTTCGGAGCGACAAACATTCTGCGCGGCCCGCGCAATATTATTTTTCGGCGTCTGAACACGAGCGCAAAGGACGGCAAAAACACGGAGTCATAAACAGGATGGACGCTCGTTCTGCCTGTGCGCGTTCCTGTCTGTGCGTTCGCCTTCCTCTGCGCTTCCAAAGATCTCGGAATTTCCCCAATATAGGATGCTTGGGAACATTTAGTTTGGCTCGCGTGCGCAGTGGGTTCAAAACTTTATTGTAAGACCCCATATACGGGAATGTCTGTCTCGATGCGGGACGACCGTGTTCTAAAGAAATGTTTCTCTTTTCAGTGTGTCGCGTGTATGCGCTTTGATTGCGAAGAAATTTCGCATTTTAATATCTTGCGGGAACGCTTTACGACGTCAAAGAAGCCGCGTGCGTCTGTCGTCGTGTTAGCGTCGCGTCAACGCGTTACACGCGGTGCTAAAACACTGTACCCCGTCACTGCTATCCAATTCTCCTCTCGAGCCATCTGGCACGTTTTCACGGCATAACGTGAAAAATATGGCCTTTTATTTTTATTTATTTTTTTTTTTTTTGCGACCCGAGTTGCATCACAGCATTTCCTGTGACGTTATGCGTATAGCCGTCACTGTGACGCGTATATGAAAGGCCGAATGCAACGACGGGGCTTTAATATATGTGCGTATCCATAACAGCAAAGGCTTAGCCGCTTCCGCCCACTAGGAAGCAGCTGTCTGGCGTAGCCTGCGTCACTCGTTCGCGTAGTACGAAAGCTGAAGGTTAGAACACTGCGGGCCGGAGGTGGGCTGCTTGCTGGTTGCGCTTGCGAGGGTATGCGTGTACCGTCTGCGGGCGCGATTGATGAGGATGCTTGTCGCGTACAAGCAGCTGCGCGAGGAAGGGTCTCGGAACCAGTCGGTAAGTGTGTACAGAGAAAACGAAATACTCTTCACGTCGCGTATGGTAATGTAGTCAACAGTCGTCGCTTGCAGAGCATGGCGCTTAGACAATAAATCGCAAGTGCGGCAGAACGGGACAGCTTGCGCTTTAGCTTTTTTTTTTTTTTCCTTCCGAGCAAACATTGAAGTTGCCTCCGACAGGAAAGGAACACTGTAACTTGCGAGCGCAGTGTCCTTGAAATTCAAAAGTCGTGCATATGACGAGTTCGGAAGGGCCCCCCATTCAGTCGCGTGGTAGCTTTCCCATAGTCGCCTTCATTTTCGTTTCTATGCAAGCTGTAAGTTTTCTGTCGCTCCCTTTCACTCGTTCATTCGCTCACGAGGTCCAGGGTGTGTTTGCGCCCACATAGTCTCCATCGACGGCCACGCATACGCAACATCCTTCCAGCCGCGGCGTTGCGCGAGTCCGACTTTGGAAATCTGAATGGATGTCTCGGGTGGGCGGTTTGCACGAGCACGTTCTTACGCAACGAACTTTTCGCGCGTGTGTGTGTCGCACCGTTTGGCGCCGTCGCCTCGTCGCAGGGCCGGACGATCCCGCGCGTTCGCTACGCGTGACTCAGCCCGCGCGTCCGCTGTACGGGACAGCATCCCGCGTACGCTGCGCGCTGCCCCCCCCCCCCCTCCCCTCGCAATCGGTTCGGATGCGGGGGGGGGGGGGGCGAGGATCCTTGCTCTACTCACTTCCTCTGCTCGGTGAACGTACGCCGCGACGCGGTTTGGCCCCGGTCTCGCGCTTTTTGCCGTACTCGATCCGCGGCGGTGTGCGGAGGGCGCCTCGCCGGGCTTCTCGGCGGCGCGCTTGGGCCTTGTGGTGTTTTTGGGTTACGGTGGACGATCGTCACGAATCCGTAAGCTGGCGCGCGCGTATTTGTCGTCCGGTAACGCGTACACACGCACGCACACAGACTTATCAGTGAAATAAAGGAACATACGTCAAGAAAAAATGAGTCGCTATATATACGGCGTTTCTGTAGCATTTGTAGCGTATGTATGTATGTATGTATGTATGTATGTATGTATGTATGTATGTATGTATGTATGTATGTATGTATGTATGTATGTATGTATTAAAGCCACTAACTTACCCGATAGTCCAAGTGTCCCTTTGGGAACACCTGGACTATCGGGCCTCTGTATATGCGTTACCTGACATATACAGAGGGCAGTTCCTCTGTTCTCAGTCTATGTCCTCGTCTGCTATTCCTCGCCGACTCGACGTGGAACTTGCAACGCAATGATGAACCACTGCACTCGTGAATACATCCATAGCTGTAGAAGATTTTGTAACCACGAAGGAAATTAAAGAAAAAAAGTTTAAATCCCGCGATCTTCATACAGGATCGTCTGTACTATACAAATGGCATGGCGCGCAAACGGTGTCCTAATTTGCTACACATTCTAGGACTCCTTTACGATGTCCACATAAAACGGAACCAAGTGCTTACATTTAATTTCATTGGTATATGGCGTGGCAATATAGCCCAGCGTGGCAACTCCGGATTCATTAGAGAATACTATACGGTGACAGCGGCAGAACGGCGCGCTATTTTTGAAAGAGACAGTTAAGGCAAAAAAAAAAAGCCTTAAATCCTTCATGAGTTGAAAAAATGGAGGGCAGGAATTAAGGTGGCGACAAAGTGGCGATGCGCTGTGCTTTTACTTTTAGGCTTGGGGGCAGGCGAGAATGGGGAGGAGGAGGAGGAGGAGGGGGGAGGGCACGTGGGAGCACCCCCGTCTTCCGCCCCTGCGCTCATTGCGGACACTTATGAATATTCACAGGTTACACACCTGGCGCAGCATTCCCGACAAACGCGTGCGCACACATATGCGTGCGCTGAAGAAAGAATTAAAGAGAAGCTGTTCGTCAAGAATTAGTAACGCAATAATTCATCGTATACCCCTGCTACGGAATAATCGAATGTTGGAAATACACATGTAGGAGACGGTAATGGAGCGCGAGCAAAGAAGTGCGTAACCTTCTAACGAGAGACTTGTAGCCCAGCCGGCGTTCCTTCTTATTAGTTCGGGAAGATGAACCGTTTCAGTGTCAAGGTCATTCTGGCAGGCCCATATAACTCGCAGTGCACACTTTACTGCCGGTGTGCATGGAAGCGAACTTTGGCACCTTCTTCGTTTTATTGTTTATTATTATTATTTTGACAGGCTGTCTCTTCGACCACCACTGTTTGCGCTGCCTCTGCTACATTATTCAAATTGCACCACGCACTCACTTCAGCGTCTAGCACGTTGCTATGGGCTTTCTGACCTTCGCCCGGAGGGGGGGCCCAGAAGGGTATGACCTTTCTGCTTCACGGGCACCCTGCCTTTTTCAGGTGGCGGCAAATTTCGCGAAAAAAAAAAAAAGATACCTTTGACATTTTCCGTTTCTCATCGGCGAGCCAATTCTGCGTAAACGAAGTGGGTAAAGCCTTGTTTGCAGCTTGTGGACATGACCTTATAACAACGCGCACCTCGTCCCACGCGGTCTACCCGCGCCTCTAATAAACGCCCACTGCTGTGCTTTGTCGAACATGTCGGATCTCTACCCAGCCTTTCGTTCATCGGCTAAGCTGCTGCTGCTGCTGCTAGTTGCTACCGCTTCGGGCGCACGCGCGCATTTCGAAGTGCCTGCGTGGACTTGGATGCTGTTGGAATGGGCGGAACAGACGCGGCGCGACTGCGCATTAGAACAGGTGGGGGAGTTGTCTGGAAGAGAGCAAACCAAATTGCCCATCGTGTGGCGGGGGAAAAAAAAATGAGTCCCGAAGTGGGAAGAGCAGCGAGGATGGTGTGTCTCGTTGTTAGCATTTATATTGGATCGTTCGCAGCCCCTTCTTCTCGAAGGCGTTCCGTGGCGCCGCTGTAAAGTGCGCGCGCGTAGCTTTTGTACACCACGACGCATTCATACGCTCTGCGACATTGTAAAGGGAAAACAGAGGGTGGAGGGGTTGCGGTGATGCGATGCCGCTGACACGCATGACTGAGTCCCCGAAGGAGAAGCTGCTGCGTACGGCGGCCGGTCTGCTGCACTGCGTGTCCGAGAAGAGACGCGCTTCGAGACGGTAAGCAACGCTGGCGCTCGCACGGAGCGGCCGTCCGAGAATTCTTTGCTCCTGTTGTTCAGTGCAGCGGCGGGCTGTGTACAGTTTATGCATCTTATGTCCGTGGCTCCGGCTGGTAGGGTGGAGAGGGGGGAGGTTGCTCTGCGTTCCCCCGAAATTTCGGAATGCTGCCTCTCTTTCAGGTGCTCGTATCGTTTGCGCAGCTGACGACTACGGGAAAGAGTCGGGGACGTGACAAGTGTTCGCCCAAGCCTGCCTGACGATTGTTTTGTCAGGTGCGAGAATTTCGTGGACAGCCGGCCGGCCTATGTACGAACACGGTCCTAGCATTTTTTTTTTTTTTGTGTGTCCCGGGAAAGGTGTTTGCGTGATTGAAGTAGGCTTGCTGTAGAACGCGTCTTTTTTTTTTAATTATTATTATTAGTTTGCTGCTGCCGCCGATGCCCGCGCAAATCGCCCATATACGTCGCTTGTGTAGCTTGTGAGATGATCCCTGTATGGCACTAAGAACATTTTGGTACTTAGTTCTCGGCAGTTTTGTGGGGCCTTGTCGTAAATGAGTTATTGACGCCGTGTGTAGACTCCTGGAGGGCTGGATTTGCGGAGCGTTTGTACGCTTGAGCAAGTAAACGGCGCCGCTTTTTTTCTTTTTTTTTCTTTTGGGGTGGGGGGGTGGGGAGCTAACTGTCCGAATACACGAGTGCCGCCGCTCCAGTGTGCAGGGCATACGTAGCATATAACATAGTCATGCGTGGCGCCTGTTACGGCCGTGTCTTGGGATATATCAGGCGAAGGTAGTGTGGCTCCGGGGGGTGCTATAAGAAAGAATAATGGAAAAAAAAAAAAAAGAGCCGTTGTATGCTGCTGGGCCGCGGAAGTCGAGGAGGAGTGGAGAGACCGCCGGAAGCAGGGAGGAGGGGGGGTGCCCACCGGAACTGCACTTACCCAAAAAGCGTTTTCCGTCCCGCGCTGGTGGACGGCTGCAGCCCGCCTTTGGTCTCCGGGGCAGTGTTGGCCCGGTGTGCCAGTGTGTTTGCATGCCGCCGCCCGTTTACGCGCGGAGCCGAGGCTTTACTCCGCAGCGTTTATTATACGCATTTCTTTCTCTGTTTGTTTATGTACGCGCGCCTTTATTTATACAACGTACTTGTTTCGTTTTTGCTATTGCAACATTTTTTTTTTCATTTATCACGCTGGATTCACAGAAGCGTTGCCAACGAAACGTATAGTAACCCGTGCGTCGCGTCACTTAGAGCTCGATCGCTTTTGTATTGAATTCGCTCATCTCAGCTCAGCATGTGTGATTTGAGGTCACGAAAGACGCAAATTTCTGCATACCAGGAGCGAGCACGACGCAGCATCGTTGCCTCCTCGAGAAAAGAGTGTATTCACATTAATAATTCGCGGTAGTGTGGGCTTTTATGAAAAGAAAGTCTAGCCCTTATTTAAAGCGAAACCAAAGAGAAGCAATGAATAGGTTTTGGGCCGATAGACTATTACTTCAGAACTCTGTTGTCGTTTATTTCGCCACCACAGGTTCGGTATTAGCAGATAAAACGAAGGTTAAAGTTTCATTTTTTTTTTTAAATTTCGCGCCCAAACCAAGGCTCCCAAGCGTAGGCGTGACGTCACGGATTTCGTAGCACTTCCTTCGTATTTTGGCCACATTGGCACGCTGAAATTTGATGAAACCTGCTACGGTTAAGTCTCGGACGCCCTACGACGCAATGTGATTAATATTTAACGGAAAATAATTTTGTGCGTTACAGCAGGCGCCTTCAAAAGCTATGACGTCACAGCGAGTCGATGCGGGAACGTGAAGATGGCGTCGCCACCTGTACTTTTTTCCTTTTTGTGCGTTTTCTCACTTACTAAGCGTTCTCCCTTGGCAGGAGTGGCTGGTGTTTGTATGTAGAAAAGGTAATTAAGTACTACGCGAAAAATCGTCTTGCTCTTTAGATTGCCTTAAAAAAAAATCACGCATCTCCACGAAGTGAACCATGACGAGTGAGCGAAGCAGGGGGGATCGTTGGGTGTTACAGTAAATCACCCGTGACGTTGCCCACTCATGCATGTGAATAAGTGACAACGCGTGTGTATGTTTACACATGCGTTGTCATTTATGCTCCTGGTCTTTATGAGGTTCCTGCGCTCCCACGTCGTAGATCGTGCGGAGTTCCGGATTACTTTTAGTTAACGCGCACTCTGCGAATCCTTACGGTTCAACTACGCACAAATCTTCCACCAGCACTACATTGCAGGTCAAGATCCAGTGCCTGTATATACGGGGTGGCCTGTGAACGGTTGTGCAGCACGAGCAGTCGGTTTTTTCGATCAAGAAACTCTAGCAGACGCTGCCTACGTCGGCGTTGTCTCTCGCGGGCGAGGGTGCGTTCTCGTTTCTGCGAGCTGGTAAAGCGTTCATCGCAGATAGAGCGTTTCCATAGTCAACACGCGCTGTTCGCTCTCTCACTGAAGCCCCTTTATCTGGATGGATGGATGGATGGATGTTAGGAGCGTCCCCTTTTTAACGGGGCGGTAGCCCGTGGGCCACCAAGCTCTACCTTTATCCTTTTCCTCTATAAACGTTTGTTTCCCCGAATCGCACACATTTTCCCAACTAATATTTCTCCTCGTCTACCTATTTTATCTATTATCGTTCCGCTGTGATGTAACAATCTTACCCGAACTACCCTGCGCTTCTGTTTGCTCCATACTTTTCCGCCACCAATACTCTAAGCGCCTTTTACTTATCTCTATCGCCGACCTGTTCAGCTTTCCCGTGCTAGCCCTGAAACCCATGGCCTCCTGTAGGGTAGTGTCCACCGCTACACCTGGGTGGTCGTCTGTACATTCAATCAAGATATGTTCTGTCGTTTACCTAGCTTTTCCACAGCACGTACATGTGTCCCCTTCTTTATTGAATTTCGCTCTGTAACTTCGGGTTCTCAGGCAACTGGACCTTGCTTCAAACAGTGAAGCGCTTCCCTTTGAATTATCGCAAACCTTTGAATTATCGTAAAAATTCGTTCACGACACCGCAGCGCCCCTAGCGGACTCCATGCACACCAGAGCTACGGACGACGACTAGGGAGGGGGGGGGGGGGGACAAGGCCGGGCCCTAAGGTGCTTCGCCCTTTTGTATATAAAAGAAAAACCATGCCTGTGAGCTATAATTATTCCGCATTCAACAGTAACGTTTCCTTCTCTACATTTTCTTCCAACCTCTCGGCTCGCAGTGAGGCGGCGTGTCGATTCAACCGTAGGCACATGCATACGTGGCGCGTAGTCTTTCAGTGCCCATCCTTCCGAGTGACGGCGCATAGGTTGAAGGAGCGGCTCTGTCGTCGCGAGCGCCGACTGTTTTGCATGCGCGTTCCCGAGCGCGCGTCACTGGAGTTCGCAAGTCTTGTTGCGCGATGTCGCCGGGCGTGTTCTTTCCTGTTCGTGTACGTATAGTTAGGGAACGCCGAGCTTGGCTGAAATCTCGGGGCTTTTTGTGACTCAGCTTCCGCGCCGCTGAGTGGTCCCGCCGCACCGAGTCGTCGCGGGAGCGGCGGGTTGGTTATCTGGAGTAACGCCAGCAACGTCCTCGACGCCGCTTGTACAGCGCGCGCACACCCTGGCCCGTATTCTTTATGATGCAAACTGTGACGCGGTGTGCGGATGTCCCGTGTATTATTATGCGACATATCAGGATGAGCGTGCCCGTACCACCTGTCTGCCTGCTTGTCGAACAACGTGTGTTTCTTTCTCTCTTTTTTTTTTTTTTTTTTGGAGGAAGCGCCCAAATCCGGATAGCCCGCTGAATGAACACGTGCAGTTTTCCGCACCGCGTGATTGTCGTGTTTTCGTGGGAACCGTTTTCCGGCGTCCTTTGGTTTCATATTTATTTCTTTTTTTTGTCCGGTTGCAGAGGTTTTGTGGCGTTGTCACCGTGTATACGGATGTCGCCTGTATACAAAATTCGCCGTTTCCTCTGTGTCCACTTTGTGGCTGGATTCAACTTTTTTTTGTCCGCGCATGACACACAATTTGCTTTGCTGTCCCAGTTTTCCTTGCACGAGCTGTGCGTCAGTGACGGAAGGGTTTGTTACTTTTGTTGCCGCGGTGTGCGGACGTTGCGCGTTTGTCAAAATCTGAGTGACCGCTGCCTTTTCCTGCGCGTGTGTGATGGGTCTTATTCATTCGCCCGACGAATATGCATGAGCTATATGTGCGTGCTGTGTTCGTCGTTGCGTGTACAACACACCGGCCTCCTTCCGTTATGCTACGGGACAATTTATTTTTTTTAACGATGCTTTGATAGGGACGCTTCCTTGTGGTGATATAGTTGTATCTTTTTTTTATCCCGTCCGCGGTGCCCTTTTAGGGTGGTGCTTTCGGACGCGCCTCTCGTTTCACTGGCTTCCGTTACTGAGCGCACGTGTTTTCGTCTGAGCCTGTGTGCATAAACTATATACGCTTCGCAAGTATTACCGATGGTGGCGTTGTCGCTGCACAGTTGGTAACAATAAGGGAAATGCAAGGTCGTTGCGGCTTCATACCTCATCAATTCCCTGTAGCGCACGAAAGTGCAGTTTTCGTTCATCTTTCAGTTTTTTTTCTTAACTCGAAAGGAGCTCGCGGTTGCAGCGCCGAGCGCCTCGGACCACGTCTGACTCGGGTCTCGCGTGCTGTGCGCAACAGCTCATTACTTAATCGTCGGGGCGCGGATAATTACTCCTTGTTGTTGTTAGCGCTATATTCGTGTGCACCAGTAGCGGGGTGGAACGTGCATAACGTGAGACGTATACAGACAGCGAGTGTGTAATGACCCGGCTATTTATTTCTGGCTCTTGTCAGAAGGGAACGAGCCGTACGAAGCCCGTGTATGTGGGTGCGTTTGTGGGTAAATCGAGCATGAATTACTTCGAGGTTCTTTTTCTTTCTTTTTTTTTTTGCCATGTGGCTTTCCTCCTCCTCATTTTTTTTCCCCATTCGCTCTTTCTTGAGGCTATGCGGTGTTCGGGCGCTATTTTTTTTCTTGCCAAAGGCGCCATGTGTTTCAATAATCGGCGCGAAAGGTCGCGCGCACAGCTATACGCTTATGCTTTGGCTGACCGTCTGCATACTGTTTGTTCATTGTGCTGGTATGGTATATTCCTCGTCGATAGCTCTTCTTTCGAAGGCCATAGGTGCATCGGTAGAACCTCTGCATAGTGAGCAACCTCAGTTAAAAAAAAAAAAAAGTTACTGCAACAAAGTGACTTGAGGCAGTTACAGAGAGCTGTGTGGGTGTGCGCAGTGAACAAATTCCGTGTGTAAATTATGTATTCCCCCTCCCCCCTGCTGCCTTATGTTTGATTTCTGCTTGTTTGTGTGGTGTGTGCGTATCTGCTTATTTTCGCATTTCGCTCTGAATGCTGACATTTGTCGTTCTCATCTGCACAGAGGGCGCGTTACAAAAGTTTATCACGAGTGTCGGTTCCAGCGCTAAATTACATTGAGCAGTTCACAAGGAAGACAGCCAAGCGGCTCTCCATCCGAGGAATCCTCCTTTCGGTTTGGACGCCTCGCGTCTAAAGACAAAGGAAGAACTCGCCCGCGGGGGTATAGGTACCATCGGAATTCACGCAGGGGTGATCAACTTTTTCCCTCGGAGGAACGCGGCTCTTTCGGTTCTGCCCAGTTGCTTCGGTTACCACGAGACGTGGCCGAACGCCGGCCTCGCTTTGTGATCCAGTTCTGTCGAGAAGATTGGGAGCCAAAAAAAGCACGCGCCACGCAATTTCGGCGATCGTGATTCGCCGCGCGTGAAGAACGGCAAAGAAGCGTCCTCGTCCATCTCGCTCTCGAGACTCTGCAGGCTCGCCTGAGTTCGGCTCCCGATCTTCGTCGTGCGCTCTGAGATTGAAGAGCCGAGCCACTCTGAAAGAAAAAAAAAAAAGGGAGAACACTGTCTTGTTCGCCGAGGCAGCATCGGGATGCTGCGTGAAGTGTGTAGAATTGGCGCGTGCGAAATCCCCTCGGGCTGCAGGCCGCATTGAGGAACGATCAACTGATTGCCACCCGTGCACGCCTGTATACGAGGTAGAGGAAACGCAGTGGCAAAAAAGAAATACGATGTTGGGAGGGGAGGCATTCCAGAGCGTTCGCCCGGCGTCCTGCTTCTCTTCCTATAATCCCCCGGCGCTTCATCTTTTACGATTCCTATTTTTTTCTTTTTGTCCCCCCCCCTCATCTTTTTTTTTTTTTTTTATTCGGCGCGCATGGTCTCGCGACAAGATCGGCGGTCGGTTCACCCATTTTGCGAAGGCTGGCCGAAAAGCTCGTACGGGAGCAAAGTGGGGGGGAGGGGGGGGGAGAAAAAAAAAAGCGGCCGCTTATCAGCGGGCGAGCGGAGGCGACGCGCGCGCGCGCCTTTTGTGTACGCGCGATGGCAATCTGGCTGTGCGGCGGCGTGCTACCGCGTGCTCGGCCGCATCGCCTGCTCGGCTCGTCCTGTTGCTCGATTGAGGAAAGCCACCGAATCCAGGTCGGCTCCTCTTCGTGCGCTTCTGTTGCACCGTGCTTGGGTCCCGCGCGAGCCGATCGGCAGCGGTGACAGCCCTCGCTCGCCTTTCCTACCTAACCCCCATCGCAGAGGTGTCCTTGCGGTGGTGCCGACGACGACTCTACTTCAGAAGCGCCGAACGGCGCTGCACGAGATGGAAGTCGCCGCCGAGTCGAGTTCAGTGTAATCTGTACCGCCCTCTTCTCCGCTTTCCGAACGGGGTGGCGCAAATACGAAGGAACGGCATGCACTTGGGGTGTGTTTGCTGCTTTCTGAAGAGGCGCACCGATGATAGTGAGGTCGCGGCGCGTGGCCATATATAAAGCGAGCGTTGTGTATTTTCATTTTTTACCTTTTCTTTTTCTTTTTTCGACCTATAGCAGCTGAAAAAGCAAGCTTTTCCTTCGCGGAGTTCAGCGAACAGTTGAGTGCAAGGTTCCTGGCACCGACTCGACATCTGAGCGTTCAAGTCAAGCACGCATCGAGCACGAACGCTCACCCGCCGTGATAGCTTAACAGCTAGGGCTTGCTATAATCTAGAGGTAGCGGGATCTAAAACTGGCCGCGGGGGCCGCATTTCGACGGGGCCGGAGTGCAGAAAACACCCGTGTACTTGATTTTGGTGCAACGTTAACCCTATGGTGGTTCTTTAACTGGGAGTTAAAAGTTCCTCAGGAGCCCGCCACTATATGGGCCGTACTTTATAATTTATATCCTGGCTTTGACACTTAAAACCCAATAAATTATTATTCAGCGCAAACGCTTGCTAAACAAACTGGGAGACCTTTTGATATATCTTCCTTTATTTATTTATTTATTTATTTATTTATTTATTTATTTATTTATTTATTTATTTATTTATTTGTTTACCGAACAGGCTATCGCTTTTAGCGAACGCTCGGTTTAGGAGTTGAGCTAACACGTTACTCCGCAGTTCCTCCTATACCTTGCCTGTTCTACAGTGATCGTTTCTCGTTTCAAGAGAGACGCACGGATTGTACGGATGATTCGATTTCCGAGATGTTTCACCGTTGGAATCCGCTACGTGTAGTGGGTGGGAGCACCTCGGCAGGGCGTTTCGGAGTCGCGCGGAAGCTGACTCACACCAGCAGCACTGTCACAGTATAGATAGTGGGCAAGTCTTCGAAAGCTCGGGCCACGGTTGAGAGCTTCTGTATCTATCCGAACTCTCCAACCTTAGGACTTTGGGTTAAAGGGGGGAGGGGTGTTCGCCAAGCGACCTACAGCGTCAGTGTGGCCTACGCTTGATCATCCTCTCTTGAATATTGCTGCGCGGCATGAGTCAAGGGCAGTACTTTAGGAGCACTTTGCTGTTTACTCATCCGCTGGGTGTTCTTGTCCGGTTTGAGTGCTGCCTTCTTTCGAGCTGCAAGCAGCTGCGGTGTTCCATGTTCGATCCTTCGTGCGGATGCAGGATGACAACACGTTTTCCCACTGGTTTCTTTCGATATACCTCCACGTAAGTGACACTTTTAAGCGGATGGGAATCGGCTCTGATGAGCATGGTATTGTATACGCAGTAGACTCTTCCATATATGCCCTCGACATTGGCCTGCTGTTCTTGGGTGCCGTACTTGTCCAAAATTATTGGGTCCTTATCTCGTAATGTGACAGTTCGGTACGGCGTGTGGTCTCTTTGTTCGACTGCCCGCGTTTATTAATTTACCGTTTTTTTTTTGTCCGCATAGACAGGAGGGACGTAAACAAATTCTCATACGCATGCAAACTCTCAAACAAGCGAGCATGTATTAAGTGGGAAACGCAGGCTACATAATTTTTAGCTAACCGACAAGATTCTGGTTCTTTGAGAAATAAAGCAATAAAGAAAACGCCTCTTGTAGCTGTTTCGTTTTGACTTGTTTTTGCGAAGATTGGTGCTAGTGAATGTTCACTGATATATGATATCACGGCCTTTTGGCAGTGGAACATTTCATAGAACGCGAAATTATTGCGCAATTTTCCCGGAACAGGGATGTTTTTATAGCGTCAGTTGACATGTTCCTGCTCGCCTCCGGTGTGTATTAACCGTATTTCTGCTGGCACAATGGAAACTCGCCGCCTACAGCTTGACAATGCCGCAAGCTCAATTATGTCGTCCAGCGATCAAATGCTAGCATTATGAAGCCACGCCATCAATTGTAACTGTAGCCTTTTTTGTTCATTATTTCTTTTTGTTTCACTACGAAGCAGCCCGACCTGAAAAATAAGAAAAAGAAAATTACGAGAACAGTTGGCTGGTGTGATTTATCGTTGCCAATGCGTTACAATATCGTTACATTATTCTCGTGCATCCTACGTATACAGGGTGCTTTTTTTTTTTTTAGTTGCAACACACTCTGAAAATTAGAAAAACATAAATCGCGGGAATGTCTTGTGTACCATTCGAGTATACGGATTGGCGGCCGCTAGATACAGAACAATTTCCGCACTTGTATGCATAATTAGCGAGATTACGCTGATTAACTATTTAATTATCAGTAATTGGTGGCTACAGCAAATGAGTACTTTGGAGCCCGTCCTACGCGAACAATTAGTTCCCCGTGGCAGGCTCCTTGAAACTGAAACTTGCGGGGAAAAGAGCGTCTGTGACGTCGATGTCGCCGCCTCCCCGGATTTCGTCGCGTGTCCCCTTTTTTTTTCTTTTCCAATAAAGTACTGCACTGTGCTTGCGAAGCCATCGAGAGTGGGTTTGATTCAAACACGCCCGCTCATTCTTCTCTCCGCTTCACTTGAAATGGAATTGTGGCCCATGGCTCCCGTGAGCCGTAAATCGGTTCATGCCTCCCGACATCCGAGCGGTGCGCAGTGAATTTGTGTATATTGCTGTGTTAGGGGCCCGGAGGGGTTGTAGTGTGTATAACATGGTGTAGTGCTAATAACGTGAAATTTAAGCCTACTAATAACGCTGCATTTTGAACGTTACTTATTGTGCATACTGCAATTTTTACCGAAAACAAATAATGAAAATGTTTTTCTCAAGTAGTCAAGCAAGTGGGGCCCCTCCCGAAAAAAAAAAAAAAAGCCTGCCTACGGGCTTTCTCCTAATCTATACATGCCCCTCGGCGCTTCGCAGCGAGCAAGGTGTCTGCAGTGCGTGGAAACTGAAGTGCTCTGAAAATATCCGCCGTATCTGGCTGTGCTCCTTGCGACAGATGCGGCGGAAAGTGCTTGTTACGAGAGCATCTCAGTGCATGCTTCTGCCGATGCGAGTGCGCAAGCAGTGTGAGACGCCACGTATAAGCGCTACGCATGTATGTGTGAGCCGGTCGTTTGTGTGACCGCCGTCGGAGATTGTGACGGGGTTTCACGCGATTGCGACACGCTCTTTCGAAAGAGAGAGCGCCTGGCGGCGGCGGCGGCGGCATGGGGCTGCTGCGTTGCACAGTGCGAACCGTTGTTCCTGCCATGGCGGCCGTTTCCTGCTTTTTTCCTAGCTTGCGGCTCGGTTCTTCCTCGAAGTGAAAGAAAAAAAAAAATGGCCGAGCGACTGTAACTGGCTTCGGCTGCCACGTTTAGACCGTCTTCCTTCCTTGCAGTACATATCCTGCGCCGTGGCCCTTAGATGGGGAAAGTTTCGTACGGGAAGTCGCCAAGGGGGTTCCGTCATCGATTCGCGCATTTGTCTTGCCGCTTTGACATATGTGGCCTTCTAAAATTGTTTTTCGTTTTCTTTTGTAGTTCTAGAAGCCTGTCTATTTCGATGCCGAGTTCTGCGTACTGAAGAGAGAGAGAGAGAGAGACCGCTTTTATACGCCCGTGCTTGGGCAAGTTAATTTAGCGCTCTAGCTCTCAGCCTTGCAAGGTTTGCGAGCGGCGATTCTTTTAGTGTCAGTCCTCTGTATAAATGTATGAACGAACGTGATTCGTGACTCGCCCAGTGAAGCACGGAAAAATATGACAGCCTGAACCGCCGACTTGCGCTTGCGATATAGGGGGAAGCAAGCCAGTAATTTAACATCTCGGGAAGCAACGGCCGTAAACTCGTATCTGATGCTCGATTAAATGTATGTCAATGAAGATACGGTTAGTTAATTGAACTTCATATTCAACAACAAAAAGACGCAAATATTTGGACCTCGTACGAGGTCCAAATATTTGTTTGTCTCTTTGTATGGAATATTTGGGCCATTTAACTGGTCCAAATATTTTGTTTCTATTTGTTGCAAGTAGGTGTTGCTCTACATGCTGCAACAAGCATGCGACGGTCATTAGCAAAAAATTAACTTAGTCACTGAGGTAAAATTGACGTACACTCAAACTGTACAGCATACTTTGCAGCTGCACATGTCCTAAACAGAGGGCAGGAAGGGCTGCCGTCCTGCTGTTGCGAAATTCAGTGTTTTCTTCGAAAGGATGTGGATGTTGTAAATACTTTGCTCGCTGCAATGCAGTCTTATATAGGGAATATTGTTGCTGTGGCTTCGCCAAGAGTGCCCTGACGCCTTCAACTCAATATTCCTGAAATACGGGGCTACAAATGTATCCCATCTTCATGCATAGCTGTCAACTGTTACGTATGGCCCGAGATTAATCATTTTTAAAAAAAGGCAAAACTAAATTCCTTGCCTTCACCGGCAACCCTTCCATGAACGAGTCATCTCTCCTACGGGTCTACGAAGCAGTGAGCAGTTTGTAGTGGGAAGAGAGATACCCCGACCTGCCGCTCGGCGGTGCGGTTATTCCAGGGATCGTAGTGTGCAGGTAATGTCTCGAGAAGGTACCCCTTCCTTTTTATTATCTTGCTGCTGACCCGAAAGACGACGCTCCTTGGATCCCTGCCGCGGCGCTCAGATTTCGGTAAAGGCGTGACGCTAGAGTTATGCTAGAGGTTCGTGCACTCCGTGATTTCCAGAACCCTTCCGCTATAGGGCATACGTCACAGTTACTATTTCGTGGTTTTCGCATGTAAGACCCCGCTAATTATTGTTAGTATTCCCCCTAATCCTCAACTCGACAGTGCGCTAACAGGGCCGTGTCCCCTTTGGGGGTTGCAGAAATAAGCGTATTTCCTGACCTCAAACCTTGACTAACTGTAAACGCGTTAACAGAATGGGATTATGAGGGCATCCAGCTTGCCTTCCTTCCTTTCCTTTTGCTGCTGTAGCAGCCTGGGGTTGACACCTTTTGCCTCTACAGGCAAGTCCTCCGGATGCCACTCTGTCAGGTGCGCCCTTTGTCGAAGGGTTCCGCGAAAAGAAAAACAGGGGTGCAAGAGGGGGTGCGGTTGTCGGTCGGAGTCCATCGTTCGCTCTGTGTACACGCGCTGTTTCACCGACGCATGTCCTGTTGTTTTTTTGCTGTCCAGGATCTGGGCGCTGTACCGGTATGGAAGTTCACAGCGGTTCTTTCAGTTTTCTCCATGGGTGCGGGCGGAAGTGTAGCCGTTTCGGTCGTCTTTATTTTTCCTTGCGCCGTCAAGCCAATCTGCGATTCAGTTCTGAGCGCGTACGGACAGAGAGGGAAAAGAAAAAAAAATACTGAGCGTCGCTTGCGCGTAGTATAGAATCTATTTTCACCTTGCGCGGACGTCTGCGTCATTGCTGGCGGGTGTCTACAGGGATGTCGAGCACAAGGTAGGCTCGTTGTCGGCCAGTCTGTCTAGCGGCTCAACCGATTGAGGCGAAATGTTGAGGCCCGTGTGCTGTGCGATGTCAGTGCACGTTAAAGAACCCCAGGTGGTCGAAATTTCCGGAGACATCCACTACGGCGTCTCTCATAATCAGTGCTGGTTTTGGGACGTTAAACCCCACAAATCAATCAAATCAAATCTAGCGGCTCAACTAGAAGGCTCCGTGAAACACAGCTTCGTGTGTCAGTGCGCACTGAGAAGTAGCGAAATGCTTGGCGTATGTTTACCCGTGAACAAAGAATGTACGCTTATCGTTACGTTCCGCGAAAAGTCTCAAACATTTGGTAACTTCGGCTCTCAATCGAAAGCGACCAATGAGGCGTCATCGAGTTGATTACGGCTCATGGTGGTACGGTGAGCGCATGGCTGCTTATTCAGATTTGTTTAGTATAAGCTTTTCTTTAGCCCGGATGTTTTCCCGTGCCTGAAGAATACCATCTAACCATCGGGTGCGCAGGCGACCTCGTTTTCTCTTGCTTTAAACTTTGGTCAACACTGGTTTTCACTTCACGCAGGGAAGAACTACGTTACCGAAATAAGAAAGCTGTATTGTTTGATGACTTCGAATTTGGCAGTTATTTGATATCTCTGCTTCACCACCCGAGCTGCCTCGATGCGAATGCACTGAGGCGGTTCATTACCATATTTCCCCTCGGAATCACTTTTGACAGCGGTCGTTATGGTGCGCCTTTGTTTACCGTCATCTGTGCGTTGCGGATGCATTTCGCTGATCACGTTCTGCCTGTCTTCTCTGTAATATTTATTGTGTATGCATTATTTTTTATGCCGCCCACTGGTATATAGTGTTTAATATACAATGGTATAATATTAGAAGGTTCGCCCTTATGCTTTCACGGCTACGGGACCTCTGAATGTAATCGGCATTACTTACTAGCCGTGTTTCCGTCTACCCAAGGGAAAACAAACAAACAAAAAAACGAGCTTTCTGCCTAGGTAAGGCTTTTCGGACTGTTGCGACATTTCCGATTTGTTCACCCAGTGGAGAGTATAGTAAGCGGCGCATTCCCTTGGGGCTAGGTTGGCTAGGTGGCCTGCCCCCATCGACGACACATCGGCGCCCGTATCGCCGCGTGTGCGCGCTTCCGCGCGACTGCGCCCGTCCTTTATGCTGCGTGCGCGTCCTTCGGTGGTTCCCTTTTCTTTTCGCTACCCTGCTGTAATCCGTGATAGGACATTTGGTTTCCGTTTCCTGTGACTGGCAGCTCGGCGCCGCCGCCGCCGTCACTTTGTCATTTCCTCGCAGCGAGGCCTCTGTCGGATGAGTTCGTCGGTCGATTCACCGTGCCCCTTCTCTCGGATACCGCACGGCACGACGTCTTCGTTGGTGCTCCGCTGTAGTGCTTGTTTGGGACGGGGCGTTTCGGTGAACCGCTGGTGGTGGCCCCCGGCCGCCGCCTCCGCCTCGCTATGGTCGTAGCACGTCGCGTCGTGGATGTTCTCGACGTTGGATGAGCGCACTGGAATGGTGGGACCTGTTGCGGCTTTCGGGGAGCTGTGTGAACCGACACGCAGGAAATTGGTTTTCTTTAACTCTCTATCTCATTTCTTTTTCTCTTCTTACTTGTCTGCCAGTTGACCGTTTGCAAAAAAAAAAAAAAAAATCGCTTTCATTTGGCTTACCTGCAAGGATGTTTTCCAGCCAAAAACTCTCGTCCCCCGATTGCTTTCCTGCTCTAAGCGTGTTCACTCCTGCTATTTCTATCGAAGGTGCAGGGGCCGCACAAAAGCATTTGAAAAATGTTCCGGGTACTGTGCAGTCTCCGAGTTCTGTGATGTAGAGAGAAGCCACAGAAAGACAGGGACAGGTGCTGAAAGGGATTAATGGTGGGATGAACGTGCAGGTGTGAACGCGCATGGAGCAGGGAAGAGATCTGTGGATGAGAGTTTTGGTTTGAACATATCCTTGCAGGAAAGCCAGTTTTACAGATTTTTTGCAAATAGTCATTTGCGTGCACTCTATTCCCCTAGACGCCAGAATGAGTATTGGATCAGTATTTGGCTGCTTAAAGGTGCTACAAAGGCTGACTTTTATTTACTCATTTACTTTTTATTCCTCCTGTTTTACGCACCGCTGTCAAAATACTGTGCGACATGCGGGGAATAACTTCTTGTTCTGTGATAATTAAGGGAGCAAAAAATTGGGAGGGGGTGTGGGGGAGAACAGCACGTAAATATGTTACGTTTGACTCGGTAGCTTTTTTCGGCGCCGTAATGTATTATAAAAGGAAACGTTAGGTCCCTTTGCTGCCCTGTTTTGTTGCCTCGCGATTAATACTGTTGATATGTTGATATTTTTCTGACTTTGGCACTGCTTTAAAACATTAAATTGCTTGGCAAAACACAAGTGGATATTACAAGGCCCAGATTGAGACGCGTTAATGCTGGCTTGTCTCGATTCTAGTGAGAATCACATCTGTTCTTACTTTCTTATCGCATCACTGTTTTATTTTGCATTAAACCTTGCATTCTCTGTGCCCCGTCACGGTGGTCTAGTGGTTATGGCACTCGGCTGCTGATCAGAGGGTCGCGGGATCAAATCCCGGCCGCGGTGGCTACATTTCGAAGGAGGCGAAATGTTGCTGTGTGCTGTACGATGTCAGTGCACGTTAAAGAACCCCAAATGGTCGAAATTTCCGGGGACATCCGCTACAGTGTCTCTCATAATCGGAGCTGGTTTCGAGACGTTAAACCCCACAAATCAACCAATCAGTCTTACGCTCGCTGTCACCTACATTATTTCCGCATGAAAGCCATACAGTGGGCTTTTTCAATTCATTGACAAGTGTCCAGGGAGAGACATGAACATACGTACAGCTTGTCTTCAAATTTTCACGAAGGGTACAGATGTCCACTTTCGGTTGCATGTCTTGGTTTTACTGCCTGAAACTCACAATTGTTAGCATTTGCATGACATTATATATGGTAACTAAGTTTGCTTATGTATGCTTGTAAATAAGCGATCTCTTGATCAGATTTTTTTCACAACTTGACAGCTGTGTCACAAGTTGCCCAGGTGGCAATGCTGCCGAAGGGCACCACAGCTGGTGATGTACAGTTGGCGGTAAAATAATACGGGCCATGCATTGCTAGTTGCTAATTTTATCGAACGAAATTCATTACGAGATGCATCTGTGGTACTTATATATGTTATTTTTCCTCTCACAACGTGCTCACACTTTTTTCCTGCAACATTATTTTTGTTCTGGCCTACCTATTTATTGTTGGCAGGCATTGCATGTGCTGAATCAGTTTTGCCTCTGTGAAGTACTTGTGGCTGTGCTCATGTGTCTTCAGCAACTGCCTGTACTCTTGAGTAACCAGCTGGCAGAGTGCTCGGTTAGTTCACTGTGTGCTCGTGTGTCTTCAGCAACTGCCTGTACTCGAGTAAGCAGCTGGCGGAGCGCTCAGTACACTATACTCACACAGTCTTTATTTATAGCAAAATGCTCTTACAAAAGTTTTTTCAGTGCCCAGCGTTTCAGTGTAAGCTCATGAACAGTAAGCTGCTTCTGTTCAGTAAAATATCTTGGTTGAACTTGAAATGTCTTGGCATGAATGCGTGAATGCAGCTTTCTGAATTCCCCCATTTTTTTTCCGTGTCCTCTCATACAGATTGACTACCCTGACTGCGAGCTGCTGCAGCCGGGGCAGCGGCAGTCGTGCACCACCATGAACTTGGAGCGGCTGCTGGCCCTTGAGCCGGATGAGGTGGCCGTTGAAACAAGGCACACGCACCACCACCTCCAGGTTGGTTCACGGGCTGCTATTATGGCTGCCATTGAAGGCTTTTGGAAGTTCAGTGGACTGTGGATAAACTAAATTCACTTACAACAGAAATGCCGGATAAATCAATTTAGAGCCCCAACTTGAGTTGGCCACCCCTTGGCAGTAAATGGTAACAAGCATCAATCAACTATCCCTTGCGTCTTTGTGTTCAGTAGGGTTAAATGGTGGAAACATACTTTATGGCCTGTTCTACCACATCATTATGAATCATGAACACTCTGGTAGCCATGTAGCATTGTAATGCATAAGGGTCAAGAACATGTCCACTCTGCCAGCTAAATGCCATGGTTATCGCAGTTGTCATGCAGCCTTTGTGCTGAAACATACATCGTGAAATTTGAAACGTGAGTGACAATTTGTATACGGAGGTCCCTGCTGTTGTATGCAGTGATAACCTGAACAGAAGATGCACACTTCCTGGAATGGCAGCATGCATTTTCTCTAGAGGCTTTGTGTGTGTATGTCACATGAGAAAAAACACTGTTCCTTTGGGTAAAATGTGCATGTTACATGACTTTTCCCACGGTTGCATCTAAAGTAAGCAATGGTGGTTGTACACAAGAGACAGTCTACAAAGCAGACTGGCACGTTAACTTCATGAAGAGTAGGTGGTCAGACAAAATGGTTGTTTATTTTTATGCCATCATATACAGGTGCCTTTCATGAGTCCCTTTGAGTCATTTTGCTTAGAAGCTAGTTCCACCAGCATACAGCACCTTGCATCAGTTGTCTGATTATTACAACTCTAGGACACTAGGATGATTTATTACTCTAGGCTTTCCAATTATGTGCACTAAGTGTACAGTAATATTCTCATAACTGTAAAATACACTGTGTGTGTATGTGCATGCATTGTAGAAGAGGAGGGGGGGGGACAGGACAGTTACTGCTACTGGCTTGATCAAACAGTGAAGTATTGACTGCACCTTTTGATCAAGAGCAGGTGCATTTACTGCAAACAGATTGCTTTTTTTTCTTTTTTTTTGCCTCAGAGCTCGTGCTATGAGAGTTTTTCTGGTGTGGGATAAGTGTGGGTACTTTTTGTTGAAGAGATTGGCCATGTCTATTGCCAGTGTTTTGTGTGCAAGGGAGAGAGAGGGAGAATTTATTTCAACACAGTACTTTTTCTGAAGTCTCGCATCCAGTTCAGTATTATTGAAGAAATTGTGTGCAAGGAACCCATTTTGTAAAGTGTGTTTTCACGCAGCATTATTGAAAGCCTCGTTCGTGTGTTGGATCTTCTCGTTTAGTCCTTTAGCTAGTTGTTGAAACGTAGCTAAGTGCTGATAAAGGGTATTCGTAACCTCAAGAACAGAGGCTGGGAGGGGTACATGCACATTGACAAATGTGAAACTTGCATGATGCTTTGCTGGGTCTAGGGCTCTTCTGGAACGATTAGTTTTCATCACCAATTAGTGCCTGCTGATTGCCTCAGGGATGATATTTCTTGGAATGTCTTCTTTCAGGGGCACTGCACCAAGTTCAAAAATCGATCTCAATTAAAAAACAGACCACTGTGTGTTCTTATACGATGCTGATTGAACCCATGTGTGTAAGCAACACACCTTGAAACCGAGTAAAGGTATCGAAAATGGAAGATTACAAGAGAAAAATGATTCATTTGTTCGAATGGGATAACTTGAAGCTTCTGTTTAGGTATGATGCCGCTGCGGAGGAGCAATTGGATCTTCATGTAGAAGGCAGTGCATGGTGCACAATCACAGCCTTCATATCTGGGAGCTTCCTGCATTGTTCTTTTTTTATTATTATTAAGTGCCTCAGTGCGTAATGCATAATGTAGCACGTTATAACAGTTCACGACCTCCATTGGTAAACTATATTTCTTCTATTCTTTGCCCAATGCAGCAGTTGCCCTTGGACTGTCATCAGTCGGGACTGCATAAAGACGGCCAGCTCAAGTCTAATCGAAGTTCACGCAGCAGTGACACGTCGTCAGCCTACTCGGGCTCTGACACGATGCAGTCGGTACAGTCTTCCCTCGAAGACAACGAAGTTGACCTCTCTGGACTTGTGGAAAGCACGGTTGATTCAGATGAAGAAGAGGACCTTGCCGAGTCCATCGATGTAAGTGTCCAGACAAGACAGACATTTAAGGGGATGACCAAGGGTTGAAGTGATCAGAAACTGTTGAACAAGACCATGTTTGCTGCCCCAGATACAAGTCCTTTTGTTGAAACTGCAGCATTCCCTGTTCAGTGATGCAAATAATTTGTGTGATGCAAAGATTTGTGTGTAGGAGCTAGTGCTCTTGAGCCTCTTCCAGGTTACAAGGGCTTTTATATTTGTAGTAGAACCTGTTTCTAACATTGGTTCAAGGGAGCACTAGGGGCAAATCTGTTAGGCTTAATTTGGGTGCAAGCCTTGTTCATAACATTGTCCTTCTTCCTTGCCGACAGTACTTCTTTAAAGTTATCAGGGTAAGATGGAAGCTACTGAAATGTGAAGAATTATTTGGGTGGGGGGGGGGGGGGGCGATTACCAATGCCACTTGCTTGCCCGTTTGTGTCCGTCTAGCAGAACCACGCATTAGAAATAATAATACTGAAACATATTGCACTTCGGTTACACCTTGCGTGTCATAACCATATTGTGGTTTTGGCATACAAAACACCAGAAATGATATTATATTCTATTCAGCCACTCCTGGTAAGCACGTTGCATCCAAGGCTGTGATAAATGTGCTGCAGAGCACTATTGCTTACCGTAACTATGATTGAAAATAATTTGTCACTTTTGTGATATCAGTCAAATTGCACTGTCATATTTCTTTTAGTTGCTGGTGCTTCTGCCATATTTTTTTTCCCTAAGGCCATTTTAAAGGGACCGAGAGCTGCCTGGAATGTGTAAATGGACTTTTGTGCATTTGAAAAGATCTTGAATTATAGTGATGAGATCGCACAACCTTCTGCAATGTGAATAAGATTTATATTTGTAAATTAGGCTTGAAAATCACTGCAACTGAAATGTGGCATAGCCCGGTGGTGAAGGCTTGGTACTGCGTTTTGGAGTCTTGTACGTCGCCTGCTACTGTTCATGCGACCATAACTCATCCTTAAAATTGCAGTCGGTACATAAAAAAGCATCCCTGCCCTATTATTTTCTTTCTATGCCGTAAAAGGAGGCAGCACTGATAAGTGGCGCTGCCTTCACGGCAACACGAAAACATGCTTCTAACCGCAGCGCATGCGCGCGGCGTCTCTCATGCAGTGCGCGCATGTGTTCTGTCGTGACAGAACCTGGCACAAGCACACCCGATGGCTTTCAGCTATTGTTTGCAACATATTGTGCGTCTAAGACTCCATAGACAAAAAAGCTGATCAAAAATGTTGCACAGCATTTTCCCTGTTGTAATTGCTTGATTAGACACCCTGATTGGTAAGCTTTCTGTTCAGATAAAGAAAACGGGTACCTTATAAATGGCTTGTTAGTCCCTTTAAAGGAGTACAGGTGATGCATTGAGAAGTTTGCTTGCAAGTTGCATCTTTTTGATTTTTCAAATGGCAGTACAGGACTACAGAGTTGGGGGGCATCTTTGTGCTAAATTTAATTCATGTGGCTGGATGAAGTGCAACAGAGAAGACGTAACACTCATTGGATACTGCATCGTTTGCCATTTGTTGGAGGGGGATTTTATTTTTATTCTTTTATATTTTTATTTTACATTGTAAGCCCTGAGTAGTGTGCTACATTTTTCTCTTTTGTGCTGCATATCCCACATGTGATTCATGAATGAGTCTCATTAAAGAGAGGCAGTGTATAAGTACACAAAATAACCAGCACTCGTTTGACTAAATATATTATGTTTGATTCAGTGTTTGTCACCTCTATACACCTCCGCCTACGTTTCATGGTAAGTAGTGTTGAAAGCCACCCTAGTTGTGCATTCAGATTGCGTAGGGTCAGTCGCAGAGCATGTTTCTGTGTAAACGTTTGCACTTTTCTTCACCCTGAACTGGTTGTGACGCCTACCAACTGCTTTTCTTCAACCAGAGCCTCACAGTAAGGGATGCGTACCATGAATGTCTTGAAAGGGATCCCAATGAGAGGACGGAAGATGACATTGAAACCCTGCTCGAGTTTATGCAGCCTTTGCCAGTGAGTGCCTGCCATCTTTGCCTGTTGTGCTGAGCATTATCGTTTGCATTTAAATTTCGTTTTTCTTGGATCACGGATGAGGAAAGCAAAGCAAACATTCCTTTAAAACTTCTTATGACATTTAGAAAATGTATAAAGCCCTGGATGTGCATAGTTTCCTTAATGTAACAATAACTCTGCTTTACAACTCTTGTCACCCCTAGTTTAAGAATATTTGCTTAGTTACATTTCTGCTATGCAGAGGTCAGGCTGTGTGTGCATACCAACAGTGCCAGCTTATAATTTTAGCTATCTTTGCATTTTTTTTTTGTGTGTTTGCAGAAATCTTGCACATTCTTGCTGCAGGATTTCTGAGGTACATAGCACAAAGTAAGGAGCAGGACAACTAAAGATAAAGTGAAAGAAAAGCTGACAGTCTTTTTTCTTAATTATGTGAATGCGGAAAAAAAAAATCCCTAGCATTAGACAGGAAGGAACTTGAGTTACATTGCGGCCAAACTGATGCATGTGACCTTTTCCTCCACAGTAAGATTTGTTTTGATTTCTTTTCCCTCTTATCTCATGCCAGGCGTTTGCCAACATGACACTGTCAGTACGACGAGAGCTGTGTGCAGTCATGGTGTATGCTGTGGTAGAGAAAGCTGGTACAGTGGTTATGAATGATGGCGAAGAGCTGGACTCTTGGTCCGTTATTGTCAATGGGCAGGTTGAGGTGGAGATGCCCGATGGAACCACTCACACGCTTTCAATGGGGGAAAGGTGAGATTCTTCATCAGCATTCAATAGCGTGCACACTGCGACGTTTGGCCTTTCTTCTTTTTTTTTTTCCTACTGGATACCTAAATTATGTATTTCTGGAACATTGGTAACATTTCGTTACTTTTGTCAAAGCTGCTAACCTACAGGAGATGGCTTCTCTGCCCAAAAAGATGCATGAATGCGTGTGTACCTGCGTCTGCACTGTATGTGCAAGTTTTGCATGAGCAGGTTTGGAAAGTATAATCTTAACCTTAAATTTATGACAGTGAGGTTATTTGTTGTGGCATACATTGCTAGAATGTAAGATATATATTGACATTGTCTATTCTTCAAAAGAGCAGCATGTTGTGTTATACCCCAGTGAAATGAGGACCTGAAGCGATCAACATTGATCATTATGGGCAGTGTCTCTATAGCCTTTTTAACTCATCTCCTTTTGAAGTCTTGGCTTCAGGAACATACGCTTTTTTTTTTTTGGCCTCTTTTGATCACTTGCTCTGTTGTCATAATTGCTGTCATCAATTCTGCATGATGCTGAAATACTAGCCAAAATTACAAACGGAAAGTAGGTACCATATTTGCTCGATTCTAGGCACCCCCCTTTTTTTTTGAGATCCCAACACTCGAAGTGAGGGGTGGGTGCTTAGATCTGAAAAATCTACACTCCCTATTCGTGGTAATGTTTTAGCGACATGGGTACAAAGAAGTACATTTTCTTTCGCAAACCAAACAGAAAATAGATCCACACAATGAACATACCACTTCTTGCATCTGATAGTCGCTCACTTCCTCTAACTGCCACTCATTTTTGAGTCCGTCGCACTACTTGAGCCACCACTCTCGGCATCCCTTAGCAGATACAGACAGACGTGTGCATGATCTTAGGGCGCAAGACATGGCCTCAGAAATTGGTAGTGAATTAGCATGCCTGGCGTTACTATATGCTCTTCATTAAATGAAGCAAAAACACAGTATATTGTCCATTTTTCTGTTTGCATACAACATCACAGCAGCAGATGGGGGAAACCGGGAAAACATCCAAACTAAACTTCATTTCCTTTCATGAACAAACAAAAAAATAAAGCTGGTAATATCTGTCAAAGTAACGGCAAATTTTTGCTTTTGATGCTTGGTGTGTTCTAGTTTGCTGTTACATTTGATTGCGGTGCTCCTTGCAGTTTTGGCATCACGCCAACCATGGCCAAGATGAACCACGTAGGCACCATGCGTACAAGAGTGGACGACTGCCAATTTGTGTGTATTGCCCAAAATGACTATTGTCGCATTCTTCACCGCAATGAGGAGAACACACGGAAGCTCGAGGAAGACGGTCGTGTTGTTTTGGTCACTGAGCATCGGACTGTTGATTCTGGGAGCAGGGAAGGACACATTGTTATCAGGGTACGTGCAATATATGAACGGGCTATGCAGTATTCTCCATGTTGAACTCTTTATGGAGCTGTACTTCGGCTGTTCTTGAAGTAAGACTGGAATGGAGAAATAATATTCACCAAAAAAGGTGCATTTCACTACGCATGCACTGTACTTTCCTTATGGAAATTGCATGAGCAAAAAGGTCTAATAGTATTAGACTAGTAATGGTTAAGAGTGCTGCATACTTACTTTAATTCACAGTAAAGTCTAGTAAAGTCTTGTCTAGTGTTTATGCAAGTGCTGTTTCTTACAGGGGACACCGGATCGACTGTTGGCACAGTTGTTTGAAGAGAATGCACTTGACCCAGGCTATATAGAAGACTTCTTACTCACATATCGCACATTCATTCCAAGCTCTATGGTGGTCTGCAACAAGCTTCTCTCATGGTTCAATGACCCTCAGTTGAGGGACAAGGTGAGTTCATTAGTTTTTGTCTTTCCTTTTTTTTATTAAAATTTTTCTTTTAACTAGCACCTGCATTTCTCATTTCTGAAGGGTGGTGAGTTTTTTTCCCCTCAGGTGTGGAAGGGGTTTGAATTCTTGGTTTAAACCTCCTGCTGGAAGTCTGAACATTCACATTGCTGCTAGGGACTACTTGATCAAATTCAGGTGTGGCAGATTTAACTGTAGTTAATTCACGCATGTGACAGCCATATCACGTTCGACTTCTTTGGACTGTTGGGGAGGTTACCACACCACAGTCCACTGACCACCATGTATTGGTGGTCAGTGGACTGCTGAAATGCAGTGTAAACGCTGATGTCAGCAAGCCAGTTTCTTCAGCTGTAGTGTCATCAGTAGGTCGTTACCTAGGCATTCCATGCTGTGAAGGGTGTCTAGCCCCTGCTTTGAAAGTGGAAATTGTAGGATGTGACGTGCTGCAAACTAGCTAGCTCACGTTTGATCAGAGGACTCTTCAGCAAACCACGTGGAGCTGCCTTCACCTGCTGACTAAGCCATTCCTATGTAGTTGCACATTGCCTGCACTCCTTTTCAAAACAGACTACTGTATTTACTTGAATCTAACGTGCACTCACTTGTCACGGGTTCAGAACAAGGAAGTGCCTGAATGTATTGCTTTCAGATAAAACTGTGGTACGTCACTGTGTTGGCAGTCAAAATAAAGAGATGAGTACTACTTGCCTTTATAGACCAAGGAGTTTATTCTTCTGTCAGTTCCTTTTCTTTTGCAATTCATTTTTATGGCATTAAGATCACTTATGCATGCCAAGGAAAAAGCCTTTCATTTGCCATGACAAATCATGATAGGACATGATCGCAATGCGTCTACTAGATTGCAGTTTGGCTGATGTCAGTGACAAATTCGATCGGGGTTAGTTCGGACTGTAGCTGTGACCACGGCTGTTCGCACACAAGAAATCACATCCGGATCGGTTTTGATCGCAATGAAAAGTGCCCTTGTGACACCTGCATTACTCATTCACAGGCCTCGGGCACACAACTATCTTCAATGCATGAAATCACTTTTTGACAGGAACTTTATGATCAAACTGGCGTGCTGCCATTTGCACTTAATTTGGGCTTAATTTGGGACGAATAGAGTGCAAACTGGTTGCAGCTGAGCGCAAAACCAACCAACGTGAACTCTAAAGCAAGATGTGCTCTACCACCATGGACACCACCATTGTGCGATGGCAATGACACTGCATCTGACCTCTCTGATGGGAGGCTTTTGCCGACACCATGAACAGGATTTCAATTTCACACTTGATTCTAACATGCAAGCAATTCTTGGGCTTATTTTATCAGGAAGAAAGAGCATGTTAGATTTGAGAAAATATGGTATGCAGTGATTGGTGCAAAACATTCATCCTGGATATAGTCTGCTAAATGTGCAACTATTTTGGCGTTTTTTCCAACTATGAGGATTGTTGCCCATTTGGCCGAGACCTTCGTGCCATCACAAACAATGAGGAAATAACAAATTGTTAGAAGATACTGTACAGCTCCAGTGAAATAACTATAGCTGCCTATTTTGGTCTTGAAACCACTTAGGCTATCTTTCAGCAGTCAGAATCCCCCATGGAATTGTGATCCTTTCATCAAATAATAGTACGGATTCAATAAATTCAACAATCTGACATCCATTTGGTCACCGCTTTGGCCAATTTGCGGACTGTGTGAACCTAAACTTGCTAGGAAGTTTAACACGCTATTGGTAAAGGATGGTGAAAGTTGGTGACTTTTCTTGCATGTACCGAACTATGTGCCCATGAGCTAGCTCCAACATGTGGGCTTCATTCAGCACTGCTGATTTCCTTCCAGCGTGCCCACTGCCAGTGTGCATGTTGGAAGCAACTGCGGTAGATCAGTATCATTACCTGACATGTCATCCATGATGCAGACAAGCCCTTCTTTGCAGTTATTTTAAACTGTGACTCTATTGCATCACTGTTGTCATTGCAGGGTATGCTTCTAAGGGCTTGTTTAGAGGTTATGAAAAGTTGTATGTACAAATGGTGCAACTAGTGCTTACAGGTTGTACAATTAAGGAAGGGAAACATTTATCTTGCTGCCTAGATGTGTCAGTGATTGACTGTACAAATAAAGGGGGGGGGGGGGACTGTGCTTGTGATCATTTAGTACTGTTCAGGAAGAATTTTTTATGTATATATGTGGATAAAAATGTATGTATGTCTTAGCAAGCAAAGTTTAAGAAATTTGTGTGTGTTTCCAGAGGACCTGCAAGATCCTGCTAGATGCGTTCGTTTTCTTTCATTTTACAGGTGACAAGGGTTGTGCTTCTTTGGGTCAACAACCACTTCACTGATTTTGAGACAGATCCAGAAATGATGGAGTTTTTGGAGCAATTTGAACAGTGCCTCGAAGCAAACGTGAGAGCTCACTTTTATTTTCTTTGAGAAGGTGTTCTTTCTCGTTCCCCTTATGTTTTTAAAAAGGAAATAATTTTTGAGCATTGCATGTGATGTTCTCTCAACATAATCCAGTTGTGGTAAAATTCTTCTAGTATCAAAGGCACCGTAGAAACCCTGCGATGCCTTTGTACAGTGTTCACAATGCTAACTGAATGTGTACTTACGAAAATAACTTTGTTACTTCAGCTATTTGTTTTGAGTGCGTATATTAAGTGGCAGTGCAAATGTTGCGATCACAAAAAGGGTCAGTGTGTTTTGTGGTCATGGTGCACTCCGTGTGAGAGCATTGTTCTGAACCATTCTTTTGCACGTTTGATTGTAGTGGCAGTTTGGCCATGTTTCCATACAGCTCACAATGATTGCAGAAAATTGTACTTGAATCTGCCTTTTGTGATGTTGAACTGTGCATGCTCATGTCCTAGCAGCTGAGAACTGAAATGATGTGGCATTTCCCTGCCTCTTTCCGCTGCCACCAGCCGTCTGTCTTGGGGACAACAACATGCCGAGTGAGAATTGAGTGCGAGAAAATGGTTAAAACTGGGCTTTATTTACGTATTAAATGAAGAAAGGCTTGCTTCAGCAAGACTGGCAACTCGCTAGAGGGTTCTAAGGGTTCTCTGTTTGGTCTCGCGCATTTCCTACTTTTTGTTACTTGTACTCTTCCTCCATTGGCTTCTAAAGCTTGAAAGAAGGCGGAGGAAGAAAGGTGTCCTGGAGGACCACTGTTGCCCTGCCCCTTGTTCGAGTGATGAATGGTCCCGTGAGACAATGGCGGAGCCGCCTACATAGGCCCCTGCTGTCATGTGAAGCCCATTGCGAGGTTTTCTCTCAGTACAGCTGTGATGACGAACGCTCAGAAAAATTCCAGCTGTCAAACGCTTTTGGTTTGATGCTGAGTCGTGTGGGCGCTCTTTCCCTTCATTTCCATCCTGGGAACGATAAACGAGTTAGCGACCTTGGTGCACAGGGTGTCCAAACCGCTTTCAGGTCTGCCGCCAGATGGGGGTTCTCCGTCTTTGGCCTAATGGCCAAACTTGGGGGTTACCATGAAGAGAAGACCACAATAACTTTTTGGGCTCCTGAACAATGTCCTCTCCCTGTTGGACCCCTGTGGCGCTTCGACTGGACGCAGAGGTTCTCATGGCGCATTAATAGAGCACAGGCATGACGAGCCGACGACTTCCTCCTTTGGGTTATTCATGCCAAACGTAACGCTGATGAGATCGCATTATTGTTCACTATCGTACGATGTTCTGGCGGCCTTGTTGGTTCATACCTTTGAGATGTTTCAAACTGTACGAAGAGACAAGGACAAACGGGGGAACACACAGAACACTGACTCCGATTCGGACTCTTGTCTACACGTTGGTGCTGTTATATCTAACACGCTGCTTGCTGGCTCATTAGTCTTGTGGGCAGCAGCAGTGCAGTTGCAGGGCATGCAGCAGTGCCTGCAATGCTATTTCTTGTGGCCATTGCACAATGGTGCCACAGTGAATCACAGAAGGTGAATTGTGCAGCTAAGGAGAGATGCCCTGCAAGTTTCTTTCCCAGCATTGTGTGAGTAGAAAGCTGTGCCCAGAATGTTTGAGGGCTTCTTTATTGGAAAAAAAAAAAGAGCATCTACAACAACAAATAATTACTTCCTACTTCCCTGTTATCTCTTTGCAGAAAATGCATGCGCAACTGCGTTTGCTGAACATAGCATGTGCAACCAAGGCACGCACACGTGTTGTGACCTTGGCAAGGTCATCACGGGACGATGAGCTTCCTTTTCAAATTCTTGGAGGCTATGAAACTGGCAACGCTATTTTTGTGGCCAAAGTGGACAAGGCCAATTCAAAGTCTGAAGACGGCTGGCTCAAGCGTGGTGACGAGATCCTGGAAGTGAATGGCCAGAGCTTCGCCACAATGTCACACACTCAGGCTCTGGAGATCTTGAGGAAAGCAACGCACCTTTGCATCACTGTGAGGTCAAATCTGCTCGGTAAGTGGCTCTGTAATATGTATAGTACGCAAGTTTTTTTGTTTATCCAAGTATTAAAGGTCTTTGTTAAAGCTAAGACGATTTCCAGTGAGCTGCTGTTTATTTACAGTATTGCAACTACTTTGCATTGAAAGAGTGTGACGATAGAATGGGGCAGAGTGGGATTGAGAGAGGGGCTTTTTTAATAAAAATGTATATTTTGCGCTTGTGCACTGTTAAAGGCACACAATAAACATGCCTGTGCTGTACATGCTTTATTTTTTTCTCGCAGTGATCTTTATATGGTATTCAGTTCAGCACACAATGTGGCAGTCTAAGCTATGCTTCACTTAATGCTCAACTACAGTTTTATTGACCGCGCCCTGGTAACACCCAAAAAGTTGTGAATGGTGCAGCACTCAAGAATAATTTTGAAGACAAGCAGACTCGAAAATTAACTATCAAGGCTTATAAATAGGTACATAAGTGCATTTGCAAAAGGAAGGCTCCGTGGCCTGTGGTGAGGTGTGGGAAGATTGAATTGGCTTTATTATGAACGCCAAAGTCACTCTTCTAACAGAGTGTAATTGCTGCTTTACTTGGCTGTAGCAGTGTGATCAGATAGGCCAAGTGAAGGTGCCACATATTTTGTGTTGATCTCTCATTTCCTAGCATTTTAATTTTTTAAAGGTGTGACATCACTAATGCAATTTTTCTTCCCTTTTTATTTTTGGAACACCCAGAGTTCAAGGAGATGCTGAACAACCCAGAAAAGGCCATGCGTCCACGTGGTCGCAAGAGCTCTGAGATTTTGCGGCTGCAGCCTGATCCACGGCTCCGGCTCTCATCGCACCTTGAGTGGAGTGACGTAGTAGGGCTCCCACTTGGAGTTGGTGGCTTGCCGCTTGGGGTCGGCTGGGGCGGCCAGCACTCATCATCTGCAGCTGGATCCCCAGCGGCTTCTGTGTCCTCGTCGGGGTCATGTACAGGAAATGGGGATGTAGCATGCAAGGAGGACAAGAAAGGTTTTATGACACTAGGTCACCGGGCTAAGCTCAAGAAAGCATTGGCCAAGATGAACTTCATCCCCAAGACACTCAACGTGTGAGTTTCCACTTGTATGCAGAACACACGCCGAAGAGCTTGACTGTCCATATATGGTATTTGTGTTAGTATTAATGTAGACATACGTAATAGGGGATCGACAGAGACAGAAGTGCTGGTGAGAGGTATTGTGAACTTCAACCCACAGTGCACTGGTAACTGTATATTGCATGATGCTCCCCACATGGGTGTAAAAAGTACCTGTATAGAGATATTGCTGTCAACCCGTTTACACCAAAACTTAGGTGGAGTGTCAGTTTTTGGGAATTTCTAGTCACTCGTCATAATTCTGCATGCTCTGTTGATACGCAATACCACATACCAGATACTTCAGGAGGGGGGACACAGTGCTTGTGGAAATGGTTTAACAGTTATAGTGTGTAAAGGTAGCACTGGCACTGTATAACGAAAGAACTAAGAGGATTTCAGAGCTTTCACTTTTGCTTATCCTTACAGGGAGTCTCAGCTTAACAGCTCTGATGACAGCCTCTACTCCACGCACAGTGGGTCCAGCGTAGGCTCGGGCTGTGGTAACCATCGGGTTGGTCGGAGTGGCTCGTCTCCAGCCCACGCCATGACACCAGGAAATTGTGGTGGTGGAGCGGGTCAATTGTACCACAGCCACAGCAACCCCGATTTGAGCTCACTCATTGTGACGCCCCACTGCGAAGGGGTAGACGCCCCTGGCCGTGACTTCCCGGAGCATGTGCTGAAGGTGTACAAAGCAGACCAAACCTGCAAGTACCTGCTCATCCATAGGGTGAGTGCCACCGCTTTATCATCATTTCCCGTGACGTTCCTGTAAAGCTTCGCTCGGTGTGGCAGCTGAGTAACTATGGTACTCTGCTGTGGATGTTCCATGTTCAGTTCCAGGTTGATTTACACATTGTGATGGGTGTACAATTAGAGGTGGGGTGTCCACAGTGCAAAAAAAAAAAGCATGTTTGCCTAGCTTTGTTTACACGTAAAGGAATTTCTGATAATCCAAAATTAATTTCTCATGGCCTTCATTGCTGTTTTACGATGTTAAACTCAGTCAACCTGTTGAAGATAGACATTCGCTGCCCATCAGTGGGGTTCCTGTATATCATCCGGCTGGGCTAATTTTCAATGTACTGAAAACAATCTGCAGTTTCGGCAGAATGGCGAAGCAATTATTGCATTAGCAACACACTGTAATACTGTTGGAGGTTACAGGTGATGCTCTTCAGCTTTGTCCTCACCAACCACTGTATTTGCTCCGGTAGCTGACCTGTAGCGTGCCTTATGGGCAGTTGCACGTCATGCTACTTGCAGCCACGCATGCAAGCGCATTTCTTTCAGTGCGACCAACATTTGATGAAGCTCGATGAAATGTGAGATGCGGGGAGCGATGGTCAGTACGCACTGCTAGTTCGAAGAGACGTCGTCGCCAGCTCGCAAGACCAAGCGCATTGAGAGAAGGAGGTTCTTTGCGGGGGTGTTCAGTCTAGATAGCGAGAGCTATATTCGCTGAAACCATTCTGTGGTTATGAAGGGAAGGCTGTGGAGCCAGAGCACTTGCATGCATGCGCCATTGTATATAGTGCCACATTTAAACTGAAAAGGCCTACATGCTCAATCAGAAGGGAGATTGTGCATGTTTCTGAACAAGTGCACTCGCACAAAACTTTCTGAATTATCATAGTAAACATCGTTACGAGAGCACAGTCTGCTCCTTTTGGTGAACAAAAGAAGCGGTGAAGTGTGGACGTGGCCTCCGCAACATATATGCGCAGTGAAGCAGGTCAATCTTTCTCTGAGCTTATTGCTTCTGTAGTCGATGGTGGTTGCTCTATTAGTGAGTAATAGTTCATTACGGCTTTAATCGGTGTAACTTATTCGGTAAGGCTGTAGAGGCTTTTGTTGCTTTTTCTTTTTGAGCTCTGTTTTGTTTTGCATTTATCAAGTGCTCAATGTGCATTGCAACAAGGGAAGACCGATTGCATAAATCTTCGGTTCACACTTCTTTTTTTTTGCCACTATTGCAGGAAACAACAGCACGGGAAGTAGTGATGCTAGCACTTCGAGAATTTGGCATCACCGACTCTAGCAGGTGAGAAACGATTGCCATGCTGGTTCTTGAATCATTGGCTGAACTAGATTTACTTATTACCGGTCAGAGTGGCAGAGTTTGCACTGATTAGCCTGCACATCCTTTTCCTACCCTGGACACTGTTTTCTGCTGTATCTCACAAATCAGTCAATCCAATGGATTGATTGATTTGGGGCATTTAACATCCCAAAGCCAGCTCTGATTATGAGAGACACCGTAGTGGAGGTCTCCGGAAATTTTCGAGCACTTGGGGTTCTTTAACGTGTACTGACATCGCACAGCACACGGGCCTCAACATTTTGCCTCCATCGAAATGCAGCCGCTACGGCCGGGATTCAATTCCGCAACCTTCGGATCAGCAGCTGAGTGCCATATCCTCTAGACCACTGTGGCTGGGCAGTCTTGCAATTGGAGGGATGTCTTTTGCTGTAAATTTTGTACTCCTATATCTGCCGTCTTGCCACCTTACTTTTATGCAATGTCCGGCTGCCACCACTTGCTGTTTTGAGATCATTGGTGCGAATTAGCAGCTGCAAAAGCTACTTTGTTGGAGGCATAATAGAAAAACACTCATTTGCCTTATATAAATCTAAATTAACACAGGTGGTCAAAATTATTGCGCTGCCCTCTGTTACAGCTTGCCTTATGACCTACTCTGCAGTTTCAGTGCTTTCAACCTCACAACTCATTTTGAAATTGTGCTCCAGCTTCAACATTCCCTTTCTTTATTTGTCCTATTTGCAGCCTGTACTCACTGTGTGAGGTGTCCGTTGGAGAAGGTGGCTTGATCAAGCAACGCCGCTTACCAGAGCAAATGCAAAACCTGGCTGAGAAGATAGGTCTCAGCAGCCGTTACTACCTGCGCAACAATGCGTCCACAGACCCCCTTGTACCTGATGACATGGCTGCCGTGAGCACCTGATTTTGTTTTTATTTGGCCTTAAATATGTTATAATGTTGCAGTGCTTGGGGCAGTGTTCATTTCTCCTGTGGAAACTAAGGGTGAAAATATGCTTAAAATTTTGACTGCAGGTGGTGCTAACATGGTAAGAGCAATCTGCTTTCAGCGCAGGAGGTAGTAGCTTCAATTCCCAATGCTGACCATCAGAACAGTTGGTTTTTTTTCTGATTGGCGGAGGAGTACCGGGATGTATGGGTCCTTGTCTCAAGAGGTGGTCCTTATGCAGATGTGCATAAGTGTGTGGGTGCACATGATTGGTGCAATAGCCTACCAGCTGCCACTGTAGTTGGAGGCGGAAAATTGCTGCTGTCGGAATAATAGGTGCACACGCGCTTACAGGCAATTGCTTGGCAAAACGAAGTTTGTAGTAGCTTGAGAGGATACTTGCCCTGAAGGAAATTAGTGGTACAGGACTCACCAGACCTAACAGTTGGTGCATTCTTTCTCTCTTTTTTTCGGTACAACATGCAAATACATAATGAGTACCCTGCTTTGAAGTCTGAGTATTTCGTTTTAAAATGGAGTTTATTATTTTCTTTAATATTCAGCTATGCTTGAACGTATGTGATGACTGTTGTGACTGCTAATATTTTACATTCCCTCAGTTTTATTAGCTGTCCATTGAATGAGTGGCAAATGGCAGTGAGTGTCTTGAAAGAAAGTAATTCATTCATTCATTCTTGGGTCCCCTCAGGATGAGGGGACCCAAGCTGAAGTGTGGCTTGGTGTAACATTCAAGGAAAAGCAGAAACACCCAGTTATTACGTGCACTGTTTTTGCATCAATGTTTCAGTTTTCCTTTTTCGTCTAGTGGTCTTGAATGCCTTGACTAGTGCTGCCAGGCGAATGGCTTTATTTCTGCCTATTCGAAAATATTTGAGCACAAATGTTCATCTAGAAGGAATGAAAGTGGCCAATATTTCTGGGAAGTATAAGCCAAAAAAGTATGAATTAACAGAATTAACCAAATGGTGCAGTTTATAATACATTGAAAACATAGCAGGGTGACCTAACCTAACCTGCATTATCAGTTTGAATTACTGGTAGGTCTATTATATTTATTCTTTTTTTTTTTGCCTCATTTCTTTCATTTTTGGTATTTCTGTTCCAAGGAGCAGAAAAATGCACCTTTTCCATTGATATTTGCATGTGCAGGAGCTCCTACGCGAGAGCCAGGTGAACTTTCTCCAGCTGAACAGCGTGGAAGTGGCAACACAGCTAACGCTGGAGGACTTCAGCATCTTTCGCCAAATCGAGCCCACTGAGTACATTGACGACCTCTTTGAAGTCAAGTCTGCCTACGGGTCACCTATGCTGGCCATGTTCGCAGAGGTTTGTTGCTTTTCATTCTGAGAATTTCGATTTTTACAGTGTCTAGTGAATGTGACAGAGGGTGTGTGGCAGGTTTGCCCTTGAAAATGGCCAGTGCGTAATGCTTAGAGCAGTGCTGGTTGTTTTCATGCCCAAACTATCTTGGCCATCTGTCCACGCTTGCGGCACTTCATTTTGGTGCTCCTGCCTTTGCTGGTTTACGTGCATTTGTGCAGCCTTGTGCATGCCATGCATATTATTTCCCGCATATTCAGGATTGTGCTATGTTTTATTGGCTTTGTTTGTCCTTCTTTAGTACGGCACTTCTGCTAACACATTGCACCATCTTATTTCTTTACAGCTTGTTAACCGCGAGATGTTCTGGGTTGTCTCTGAAATTTGTGGAGAGACTAACCCACTTCGAAGAATGAAGACTGTGAAGCAGTTTGTCAAGGTGGCAAGTAAGTTCACTGCTGCTGCAGCTTTTCTCTGCTTTACTTTGCCTTTCTTGTCTATTTGAAAAACAATGGGTCATTTAATGACGCGGTATGCCAGTTGTTTCTTACTCTAAGCTTTGCAAATTCTTAAAGAGACCCTGAAGGCAAATATGAAGTTGGCACGCATTACTAGTGGCATTCCAGAAAAGTTATACTGTGTGTTTCATGCCAATAACATGCTCTCTTTAAAAATCGTGAGTCAAGAGTCTACATGCCCCTTATGTAACCTCCATCACCCACATACAGGAGACATTGTGAAGTCCATATCTGCACAACAGGGAGGAGGAGTCAGTAATAGTAGTGAAAGAAACCACGCATGTGTTCCTTATATATTGTTTCCCAGGGCTGTAACACTGTTATAGACAACTCTGAATGATTGACAGTAAAGTTAGCACTCGTACTGTGCATGTGTCGTGGAAGTATAAAATGTGCTGGTACAAAACTACATTACACCAGGGTCATGTAGTACACCAGTGCCGCTCTGGTGTACTGCACAACATGAGTGTAATGTAGCTTTGTTAGGAATTTCAATGCTATTTTGTTGGCAAAACCAGTTTTTTGTGAATATCGATTCAAAATTTGTTAAATAGTAAGACTGGTCATCATTCACAGTTTACCGTAAAATTCGCAGTAGTGGGCAGGTATGCACACACTTCCTTGAAGGGGTGTACGACCCAAGCCCGGCTACTTGGGCGTCTTGGTGGGCCCAGGAATACTACTGCTGGGGCTGTGTCTAGAGTGGGGACGCATCGTGGCCCCCTCTCCTGCTTCTGTAATGCGAGAGTTGGTGAATTTGCTTTGCATGTGCAGTCTTGCACTGTTCGGGAATCGTGCTCAAGATTCTTCAGGGGCGCTTTACAGCACTGGATGAGCGTGCAGTTGGGGCATGCACGGCCTACACGTTTCATTGTGTTCTATTATTGGCCACTTTGTGTTTTAGGTGCTGCAATGTGCACCACTTTTGTTGCTTTGTAGTCATGAGCATTTTATGCATACTTCTCATCATTTTTTGAGCCTTTATAACACCACGTCATGTGAATGTCTTGGTTTTAATTGTCGAAGAACACAGAGTGCAATTTAATTCAGTGTGTTCTTCTGCATGCTAATACCGTCGTATGCGTGCTAGCATGCATAAGAACACACAAAATTAGATTCCGCCCTGAAGAAAATAAATCCTTGGCCTCATTTTGATGTCAGTGAAAACCAAGACATTTACATGGAATGCCTATGTCCATTACACAAGCTTATAGGATGAAGAGAAATGACACATGCACGAAATTCTCATTATAGAATGCAATTAAACGCATGCTCCATGTCATCAACACAAAGCACCTAATGCACATGCAAGTGTGTAAGTGCCAATGCACAGTGCAGCATGTGCATTTGCAAGAAAAAAATACATATGTGCCGCATACAGACAAAACAAAGAAGAAGAAGAAAACAGTGCCCGTGGCATAGAAGGGGGCAAAAAGCAGGGAGATGGGAGGGGGGAGTGACGAGCACCTGCTCTTGCTGTTGCCGTGGTGACATAAACAGCCGTGTGTACTGCTGTCATGACTGCCCCCACTCGAGAGTCGTAACTGAAGGGGGCTTTGGCGCTAGCATTAAGAGAGCATCTGCATTGAAGCAGCCAGGGGGAGCTATATAGAGATTCAGCCTGGTGGTATGACATCAAACACTCCCCTTGCTGTTCGATAGACAGTGCTATGGTTTCTTGCCTAAAAAATGCCTAAAATGCAAAAGTCCTGTCATAAATAACATATATCAAAAGGCTCTAAGCAAGCTGCACTTTTTGAGAAGGAAGCTAAAACCACGCCTCCCAGCGTTAAATTAAATGCGTATGAAACTCTTATTAGGCCAGTTTTAGAGTATGCGGACGTAATATGGGCCCCACACCAGAAATATTTAACCGATAAGTTGGCACACATACAGAACCTAGCATTGCACTTTATATATTCGCAGTTTTCACGACAAACGTCCATTACGAACTTGCGTGTCAGGGCTAACATTCAGCCACTGGTACAACACAGAACGGTTTCTAGACTGAACACCTCGTTTACTGTACAATGTGCATATTTCTTGATCATCTTGTGTGTGCCCATACTCTTTGCTCTGTATATATGGTTCCATTTTTTTTCAATCTTTGTGTACTCAAATTCAACCCACTCCTGCGTGGGCCCGAGGAGGGCCTGCAGTATTGTGAAAATAAATAATAATAAAAGAAAGCAAGAGTACAGCATCACGTAGACGCAGCATTTTTCTGTTATGTATCCTTCCAGTCACAATCTATTTTCTCGATCAACAAAGCCAATGAAGCACTACATGTTAACAAGACTAGTGAAATGGGAGTGCTCAGGCGACAAAAACTGTTCGACCATCTGCGACAATCTCACTGTTGTATTGGAGATGGTGTCTCTTCAGCATGAAAAATTTGACCCTCCCCCTGCCACCCCTGGTCTAGAATCTGGGACTCTCAGTACTACGAAGCGCAGCCCTTTGTGATTGGTGGCTGTTACTCAAAGAAAATCATTGCTGGGATGCAAGAGTTTGTGCACCACCTTGGTTAATATAAATAATTTTTCCCGTGAATGGGATAAGTTGCATTGGTAGCATTTTATTCAGTTTTATGGTGTGCTGCAACGGTCTATTTATTGTGAGACATCTAATACTTGTGGCTGAATAATTCTTTGTGCTGGGCTATGTCATTAGGCTTGTACTGTAATATCCCAGTGCAGCTGCATTTATTTCGTTTATTTTCTCAACTACCTGAGCGCTGTTGATAATATTGATGTTTTATATGGTAGCAAGCATGTTACCAGTGTAGGCTTGATTGTTATTTGCCTTTTAGTGTCTCTTAAACCTGCTCTGATCAGGAAGCATACAATTACACTAGCTTCTGTGCTGCCATCAGGCGCCTGTGTGTGTAGAATCTGTACAGGAAATACAGTGCAAAAGGAGAACATTCTTCAGTCTGCCTATCCCAAAATGTACAAATCTAAAGGCTATCTTTCCCCTGTTCAACTTCTTTTTTTGCAGGACAATGCAAGGAGTGCAAGAATTTCAACTCCATGTTTGCAATTCTGAGTGGCTTGGGTCATGGAGCAGTGTCGCGGTTACGATCTACGTGGGATAAATTGCCAACCAAGTACCAGAAAATGTTTGAGGTGTGTGACTTAATTCAACGTAGCATACGACTTCCTCTGTGCATTTCTGGCCTGTGTGTGTACAACCATATATCTTAAAAATTTTGTCATACCTGCCAACATTTACAGTTCTATCATAGTGCCCAAGTATTGGTGGCATATCTTCAGTCTGTGTCAATATTTCTGCTGTTATTCATCTGTGTCTGTTTCAGGGAAATATTTACAGTAATAACCAGTTAGCTGGAAGCGAGAAAAACTGGAAAAATTGCGAGATAAGCGGAGTTTCAAGATAGACGAATTCACGAAAATATAGGCGATGCGCAAAGCGCCAACGACGCCACCTGCCGCCATGGCTCGGAAGCGTTGGTGGGTCCGGGCGAGCAGTGTTCCCGCGAGCGTGTAAGCGAGTGCACGGATGGATGTGTTTTCATCGTGATTTAACGACTCTGTCGGGCTTCAGCGATGTCGAAAAATAACTGCTGCGTTGTCGGCTGCTCAAACACGCACAAAAAATCGCCAGGAATGCACTTCTACAGGTTTCCGGTGCTATTTCATGATCGACGGTGGCGGTGAATTGCGGTGGAACACTGCCGAAACAAAGCAATCGCTCTTTGTTTACGGCAGTGTTAGAACGATTACCGTGTTTTTATTTCTCCATTTACGTCGCTACGTCTTCAGCAAACGCTACTACGTTTACACTTGGTCGCCTTGCCTGCACTGTAGACGCTACAATGCACATGAGGTTATTACTGATAAGACGCGATGCCTAGGCTCTCTTGAAAAACGAATGGCGCGAAGCGCAATGCCAGAAAATGTGGGGCAGGTGACGGCTCCTTAACAAAAGCGCCGTGGAATCACACGTGTGCTGCACGAAATCGGCTGCATTCTACCTATTGATGGCACTGGAATGCGATCACCGGTGCAGAATGTTCGCTGAGCGCTCATCTTAACTATATGCATACTGGCTGGAAAATATGGCACCTGTGCGCATTGAAGGCTTTGACGATCACGTAGAACCTAACGCCATTTTGCAACACTTGGTAGCTTGCAAAAAACCTAGCAAATACGTAGCCAAGCTGCTATGACAAGCTAGGTGACCACCAGCTCCGCTGGGACTCGGTCTCGCGCCACTAGTGCAAGCTGCAGAGATATTTTTTCACAAGTTTATCATGCTGGTTTCAAAGTTTTGCCAACGCTGACCCTTCGCGTGGCTGCACCCATGAAATCCATGCGCCGGTGTGACAGCGCTTCCTCAAAATCTACTATATAAACAGATGGCACGTAAACAAATCTACTGTGTCGAGAAAAAACGTTGGTTCACGTGTCAACGCATGCAGACATTAGTGATCGGGACGTTATAAAGAAAGCGGTGTACTTTCGATGAGCTCCACTTCGTAGGGGAGCTTGTTGACGCTTGTCCGTGGCAAACACTTGGCGCGTATGGTGACATTGTCGTCCGACAGAGCTGGGACGTCGGACACATGTCCACTATTATAAAGTGCAGCTCCTTTGCGCACACTATCGGCGCAAAAGTAATTTTCTGGGACGCGCACAAGCGGCAAATCGCACGCGTGCACTTCCGTCATGCTTGCAATGAAGTGAGGCGTCTGCTACGCGACCCATCAGCGGTTCCAACGGCCGTCGCTACGCGGCTTTCAGTGGTGCCCCTATAGGCGCTGCGCATCGCATATAAGCAATATAAGCATGACCAGCATGTAAAGCAAGTATGACATCTTTTCAATATGGTGGCAGTAACCGCTGGCTTCATCACAAAAGCTCAGTGTACCAAAAGCAGTACTGTTAAATCGCTTTTGCAATATTACGTGCGACCCAGCAACCAACACGTCCGTAGTATATTATATAGGCAATGTTGCGCCTCACACATATATAAGCAAAAATACATATGCATGTTGACAGTTCAAAACCAAGTAGTGCTAAAAATCATGTGAACGTGCTCACTTCCTCAGAGTTGTTCAAGTGAGGCTAACCTCCATTTAGTGTCGTTTTGACCACTGAAAAAGCACAAAAATTAACTTTACCAAATAAGCCATCGTTTAAGGGGGGACGTGGCCTTTGAAAGTAGAAAAATCGCGGCAAATGCGATTTTTGGAAAACCGCATATTTGGGCTCAGTGCATAATAAACTACCTATTCTGTAAATATCAACGCCTAATTCAACGTAAAATCACCCCAAATCACGTATATCGCGAGCTGCGGCACCCTCTGCGCCGGCCAAACGCACGCCGAAACATCCAACTTCGAGCGAGCGCCGTTTTCGCGCCATTCAACCTACGGCCGCCATTTTGGTTTTGTTTTGTTCGTAAATTCCTGCGCTTTTTTCTTCCACCATCGACGGGAGCGGTGGTGGCGTGGTCAAAGCCCGATTTGCTTATGATTGGGAGCTCGCGGGGGCTTTCGAGTTTCCCGCGTCTCACACGCGAAGCCGCGATCGGGCTAAGCGCGCGCTCCTCGAGGAAGTGGGGGGACGCGCGACTGCCATTGGCTGCTGCGCGCGATGACGCGCCGTTCTCCTCCGGCGGTCGCTCTCTGCGTCGTCTACTACGGCTAGGCCTAGTGCCTGCTCCGTTGCTGTCGCCGTGCGGCTGGTCACTGTTTTCCGCTTCGCTTTTCGTTATCGCGCGCGCTACTTTCTGAAGTCGCCTCTCCGCTACGATCTCTCGTCGCGCTTTCGCGTGATAAGCGCTCTGCGTCTGCAAGATCGTATCGCGGTCGTACGCGCCGGCAATAGGGACGCTACACGCGTTCAGCTGTTCCGTGCGCTGATGCATTACGTCAAGGCTGATTCCACGGGGAAGCGTGCTACCCACGACCACGACTATCCTTATCATGCCGAAGTTGCTTTTATTTATCAGTGCAAGGCGACTGCAGCGATGTTTCCAACTCCTAGGTATTCTGTGCCATTGATAGATGAGGCGTAGTTGCCGATGTTGAAGCACGTCTAGCATATCGAATCGGCATCGGCGATCGCAACCCGTTTATGGATAATGCCGGAAAACAACACCAGGAGAATCGGAAAAGAATAGCAGTGCAGAAAAATGACACTTTGTTACCCTTCAGCGTTATTTTAGACACAGAAATGTGCTTGTAACTTTAAAAACACATTTTCTCAAAATGACCTTTTTGGCCAGTGAGGCTGTTAGTCGGGTGATATCTCTGGAACTGTTCATCTGATTTCTATCAGTTTTATTTTATTGTGTACCTTAATAAATTGCCCACACAAAAACAAAGCCGCTTTTAAAATTTATTGTGTCTGTAATTTGTGATAATTCAAATTTCATTGATAAAAGCCAAATGGCAAACACTAAATCCAGTGCTCTGCTAAAAATTTTCAGCAAGGAAATTTAAAAAAAAGAGCTCTGTCTTAGTGTAGGGCACCCATCAAGGAATCATCATAGTGAATGTCACAGTGCTAGCACATTTACCAAATTCACCAGAGCATGACTAAGAAACCCATGTGGACTATCCTGATAAATGGCTGTAACTTGGGAACCAGTGAACATAAATGCATGAAATTTTGTGGTTATTCAAATGGCTTTGCTATTAGACTACCCTGAAAATTTCATTAGGATATCTCGACAAACAAAAAAGTTGCCCTTCCAAGGTAGCCTCCCCCCTTAACAGATCGGCAATAACAACAGCAGCTGCCCGCACCGCCATGAAGCAAGTGCCCAATTGGGTGCTGCCGTCTTGGATTGTGGATCGGCTCTCTTGAAGCTGGCTTGCACACTTTTCAAAGCTTGACATCTACGATGCATTTCCAACTTCCAAAGTTTGTCACTGTTTGCCCGTTTGCAGTGAGCTGAACAATGGCCTCAACATTTGTGTCTCACGAAAGCACCACGCCGTGTGTTGTGAGCAAACGCCACGGGAAAATGCTCGTTACCGCCCCGCTTAGTAACGTGGCCACTGCAAGTGCCTCTGACTTGTAGACACGCCGTGACATAAGCAAAACTTCGTTTTGATGGAAAATCATTGGGACCGGAGTGTAGCATCGCCATGGCTGCAATATTTTTGGCAATACATTTTCCAACACTACTCCTTATCACACTCCTTGCGTGCATCAGCGATCGATTGTCCCTGTAATCCGTATAATCAGTGCGGTCAGCTTGCCCGAAAATAGGTAAGGGTGAAGTAGAATCAAGCAAAATGCTTCGGAAAAAATTGCAAGCCTGTGCCAGCATTTTGTGGTGATGCTTTATGCTTTATTCTATGCTAGTCTTATCCACCACTGATAACGTGATCCTACTGCGCTCTTTTATAGCAATACACTTTCTTTAAGGCAATACCACAACTGCGCAGAAAAGTACAAAGGCTTCTCAGTGCTGTCTTTTTCTCAGCATTTTAATAGTCTTGAGTTTTGGGATATCCGGTGTTTGGAGCAATAGTGTTTCGTGAAAAAATAGTTGGTACCGTGCCAGAGAAAATGTTCGGCTTATCCAATAATTTGAGGTATCAGAGTTTGAGTTAATGAGGATTTACTCTATTTACAGCCGATAGAAACATAGTGCATCACCACGGTGGTCTAGTTGCCGTGGCACTCAGCTGCTGATCTGAAGGTTGCGGGATCGAATCCTGGCCGTGATGGCTACATTTCGATGAAGGTGAAATGTCGAAGCCGGTGTACTGTGTGGTGCCAGTGCATGAGAACTCTGGCGCTCGAAATTTCCGGAGCCCTCCACTACGGTGTCTCTCCTTATCGTGTCATAGTTTTGGGACATAAAACCATGGAAATTATTATTAAACATAGTCACTGAACTAATTTGATAAGACCCAACTGAACTGTTCCAACAATGTAGCATTTCATGGCTGGTCCAACTTATTCAAAGCTCAGATTTGCAGAGGTGCAATGGTTCTAATAAGGGGTTATGCATTTGCTCATGTCGCTGACAAGCGTGTGGTAACCTTCCGTGACATTCTTCCTGAAAAATCTGTAACGTTGCCAGATGTGTCATTTCCAAATGTTCACAAATGGAATTATGAAAAGCTGTCATGTTTACACTAAGTACAATTGCTCTGTTAACCGCCGACTTGCGTTGTGTGAAATTCTTGCAAGATTTTCTTTTACTTCTTTGTTCAGGATCTCCAAGAATTAATGGATCCTTCAAGAAACATGTGTAAATACCGTAACCTCATCAACAGTGAACAAACCAGACCACCAATTGTAAGTTCATGGAAGCAGCTATTTGTCTTTTATTCTTGCTCAACAAATATTTTTTAGTTTGCTAGACTTTAGCAGTTCAGTATCTCATGACCTTGTGAGAAGTGATACATTTGAGTGTGAAGCAAGCTCGTATGTAAAAGCAAAGAGCACAGACTATTGGTTAGTGTTACTACGGAAGTGATACTCAACTGCCTTACTTAAGCTTTCTTGTGGCTGTAATGGAATTTCGCACTGCAGGTTTCCCTGGCTAACATTCGTTGTTCTCTTTCTAGATACCCTTTTATCCAATTGTCAAAAAGGACCTCTCTTTTATTCATTTCGGGAATGATACCATTGTGGACAATCTGGTGAGTATGACACAGCCAGCGGAAGTGCTGGACTTTGGAACCTCTACCATGTTCAAAAGGTGTTTTAGGGGAACATATTTTAAAGACAAAAGAAAAATATGCTTGAAAGGGTGTCTTTAGGACCTGCGTTGTCATTAAAGCCACTAGATTGAGAGCCCATACATGCATGTGTCATGGCACTATATGGTATACTCAGCCAGGAAGTTGGCAGTGTGTGCAGTGCGACAGAGCTCTGCATATATATACACACATTTTATAGCAAGAAACCTGCATACTGAACACCAGGGGCTACCATCAGTATGCAACTCTTGAATGGCCTTTGAGTCAAGAACAAGCAAGCATTAGCAGCCGCCAGTCATTCCCGCAATGTTCTGCCCAGAGGATGGAGGTCGCTTAATTCCATCTTGTATTTACGTAAATGTGGGAGATTATAATGGCAATGTTTTCTGCCATGAAGTGCAAGAACTACATTGGAGTGTTCAAGGCTGTGGCTGTGCACACACACCTTTTGTAGGACCAGTTTGTTGTACATGCAGCTAACGGCAATAGAAAAATGGCTGCAATAGCCTTAAAGGAGTACTGACACCAATTTTTGAAGCTGAGTTTATTTTTCCACACAAGTCTCCTGTATGCATAGACAGCTCTGAGCAAATGTTAAGCTCAGGAAATGCTGATAAGATGTTTTAATTTGGCATCAGTCAATTTTCACATGGCGTGTGCTTACTGACGTAGACACTAGCGTGACATCAGGCTACAGTACAAATTTTGGTGACTTCACGCAGCAGAATGACAAGTTGTGATGACATCAGGTACAAAAACGTGCAAAATGGCCACTTGCACGTCGCTGTCGGTCGTCTGCTCTCACCGTTCAGTCGCCGTGGTTAAGAGTGCCCATGAAGTGTACGAGCGAAGTCTAATTGCCCATCTATTGTCATGTGTGCTCTCGTATAATCAGAAGGCAAGGTTTTATCACTATGGTGCCGGCATTTTGCCCCTAAAATCTTGCACAGTTAGAGTGGGGGCTGTACGTAAGTTTCCATTGCCGCAAGTCGCGCATTGACCCTCGTTGACCACGCTCCATCGAGTATGGCTACAGTAGTACTGGCACATCGTGCCGTCCTCGCCTCCATACTCATCATTCGTGCGGCTACGTACGTCTGATCGACGACGCCTACTATTTCCCCCGTGTGTGCTGCCCACCCTCTGCCGTGCTCCCTGCATGCCCAAGATTGCACTTGTGCGCTCGCCTGCGTGACCACGGTATGCACAATGGAACTGTGCTCGCAGCTGCCTTCCACGGCGCACTCATGCACGCGCACTTCTGTGGACCCTGCGTCACAGTCTCTTGCTGACAACAGCCACAGCTCCGCCTTCACATGCTCACTGTCGAGTAAATTGGAGAGAAGGAGCAGCTCACGATTAGGTTGGGGTGGGTGGGGGGGGGTTGTCTAGTGGGAAAGCGGAAGAAACATGAGAAGTACTAGACCTCCGAGATTTGGCAGAAGTCTCGGTGGCCACCTGAGGTTATCACGGACTCCGAAGCCATGCCGGCACCCTACTGTGCAGGCTGGCACGTACGTTGCATCTTGCACTGTGCCGAAGTAATTGCTGTCGTTGCGGGGTCGCTATGAAAAATTTGGTACATCGCTGACTCTGCACTTGCTACAGGTGCTGCATGCGGGAGACCACTGGGCGTAATGTCAACTTCTTGCGAGCCTTGTAGCCTGATGTCATGACACATCCTGTGTCATGACATCAGGCTACAGTAGGAACCGAAACCAGCTTTTATGGACACGCTGTAAATAAATTTTGACAGCACACTTGCAAATTACCAGTACATGTTCTGGGCTCTGGAGGGCTTGGCATTTCATTTGATGCAAAAAAACACCAATTGAAAATGTTTGTGCCAGTACTCCTTTAAAATGTCTACAGCTGTAAAGGCTACAGCACAAAGGATCTAAAGCAAGTAGTGTCATTGTCCTGAATTTGTTGCCTTGAGCTAATAAGCTTTTGCATGATAAGGTTTGACAATGCAGAGGGAATATAAATGCATATATAGTACTGCATACACTGCTTCTGTTGCTTTAACCCATTCGCTACCCTTTCACAAATATGGTAGCACCCATCAATGTGGTGCTATAGAAAGTCTGCAAGAAGGTCTGCGTCGGTATGCTGCTCTAGAAGCTACGCTTGGAATTCTAAGCACACTAAATGTTTGGATATTTTTGAAGCTTTTCGGTAATAAACATATGTACTTGAAAACTTCATGATTTGCAGCAGCAGTTGCTTTTTGTGACATTTTAGCATGTGCATACTAATATATGAGAAACCTAGAATTGCAAAGTGTCATCTCTTTCCCCATCTAGAATGCTTGATGAAAGAATGCCAACAGTGCCATGCTTGTAATAGGGAAGCTTGCTTGTTAAAGGAGTACTGACACGATTTTGCAGCAGCATAAAATATACATTTTTTGTTTGCTAGCCATGTATTGTTAACGCCCTCCGCACACGGAAGTCTGGAAGCACGTAAAAAATATTTTAGCTTGGTTTTAGTTTTCGTTGCCCAGCACTGCAAGCCAGCCCCAGCGCAATGGACACTACGATAACGTATGAAAACGGTGTCTTAAAAATTGCCGAAATCGCTGTCAGAGTCACTCGGCGACCGTGAAATTGTCATTATTTGCGTGCCCCACGTGTAATTGACCACAGAGGACAGAGTTGCAGCGACGATATCACAAATTGCTGCCCCCACGTGGCTTAGATGTTCGTCCGACTGCGTTGACACGTCACTAAGAAACTGCCCCCTCGAAATCGAAACCGAAAGTGGGCTTTCAAGGGAGCCGTATTAGATATATTCATTGCGTTGCGAGGCACCATGATACTCTTTTTGGGGTTCTCCACGCCAGGCTTTCATTTAGAGCAACAATACGAGAATGTCGAAAATTTGTGTCAGTACTCCTTTAAGATCCTAGATGTATTCTAAAATCTCTGGTCCAGTGCCAGCAAATTCACTAGATTCAAGGAAAAGCTCTGGCAGCTGCAGAAAGGTGATATTGTAGTTCAGTGTGGGTGCATCTTTAGACTGCAATTAGACAAGGGAACAAGTAAAGAGGACAGACACTGACCACTGTGCTTTTTGCCTTTCCCTGTCAACCACCTAAACACGGTAAATGCCGCAAGGTAATCATGTAACATTGCAATATAGTGTGTTAGCTTCATGTCCTTACTGCATAATTTTGGAGCACCAGAGCGCTAATAGGATGTTTTTCACCTTGCCTTTTTCATCCACAGGTCAATTTTGAAAAGCTCAGGATGATTGCCAAGGAAGTGAGGCAGTTGATGAAAATGTGCTCAGTTCCTTATGTAAGTGACAATTTTTTTTTCCCTGTACATATCCTGTCGCAACGAAATGTGCTAGTTTTTCAGATCATTTCGTGTTAATTTCAATACTTAATAGTTGTTGTGCCTGTGTAAAGTTACTTACCTTTATCTTTTGAATTGCCAACCTTTGGTACTCGGGTAGTAAGTTACTGAATAAAAATTATTTATAATTTGTTTTATTCCAATAGAGCTGAACTATTGAACTCCAGCTGTGACTTCTATTCTGAATGAACATTGTTCTGTAACTATCTCAGAAAAGTCTCAAAATTATATTTCTGCTTTCAGGATTTGTACAGCATGCTGGAAGCTGGTGGGAACCCACTCAACCCAGCACTGGCATCCCTCAACAGCTTTGCAGCAGCTGCAGTTGCAGGCGGTGCAGGTGCGGCATTAGCACGCCGGCGGAAGCGCAGCACAGCTCAGCCCAGCCCCAAGAAAATGTTTGAAGAAGCCCAGATGGTGCGCCGCGTGAAGGCCTATCTGAGCCACCTCAAAGTCGTTGCTGACGAGGGCCGGTTGCTCGCCATGTCCCTCGAGTGCGAGCCCCATCCAGTGCCCTCGGCGATTCCAGTTGTCTTGCCCAGCAACGCGCACCCACAACGCAAGCGGCACCCGTCGCCGCGGAAGAGGCATCCATCTCCGACCCTCTCGACGGCGAGTAGCAATAGCAGCACTTCAGAAGGCAAGAAATCTATAAACTCGGCAGGTGGTGTCAAGTTTGGCACGGACTCTCCGCAGGCCATGCGTAAGCTTCTGGCCTTGTCAGACCAGAGCAAGGTGCGTCCACACCAGCCGCCACGTCCGCCCGCATCCCCATCACCTGGGGTTAAACGACGAGGATCGGCAACTGTGAGAGATGCACCTTCAGCAGTGGGAGGGGTCAGCGCGAGCTGCCATGGTCGGTCACACTCTGATGCGGGCTATGCCAGTGTCCAACCTGTCGACCTCTCTGCTGAAAGTTCTAGTGTCACGAGTCTCAACAATTTGCCTCTTCGAAAGTCGCATGCCTCAGGTTAGTCTTGCAAGGTGTCATATCATTTGTACATCGAACCGTTGTGCTTGCTGTTGTTTGGTCTACAGAGTCGGATACATGAACGTTGTTGATTGATATAATATAGAATACCACAGTTGAGCTGGGCTGTGTTTAGATCAGTAAGGACAGGATTTAACTTCAAGGTGTACTGACACATACCGAAATGAAGAAAAAAAAGCAAACAAGCGCTACAAGATGAAATCACATTTATTTTCTTTGCGAGAAAAAGGTTATTTGAAATAATCGGTGATATTGGACTGCTTATTGCGGTAGTTCGCCGCCCCAAGTGCCATGTTCTCAAACCTGCTCACAATACTCAGCATTTCACTGTCATCACCGCTGCACTCGACAAAGCTGCGGAAGGTGTTCACGGCATCGACAACTGAAGCCAAAGCGGGCGCGCGGGCGGGCTCGTTATCGTCACCATCATCGCCGTCTAGCCCAGTGTCGACGACGTCCTCGTGTACATCAGCGTACGATGTTTGGACCCCCGCCTCAACACTGGAATACTCCACGAAGCCTAGTCCCTCGCCGTCGCCGGAGTCGGTGATCCGGGCGCACATCGAGTCTCCCTCGTCGTCTAGGCCGGACGAGCTGGAATCTTCATCAAGATCTTCGCCACCTTGCACGTCGACTTCTCAGCCTCCTCGATTAAGGACACCTTCTCCCGCAGCGTCAGCGTCTTGTACTTCGGCATCGTGAGTCCAACAAGCGGTCAGGACTTCGCACGCGGCAAATGCAGGCGTAGGCGGCGAAGTAAACAAGACTAATGCAAGACGGCGAATGGTCCAAGCACGCGAGCTACGTGAAAAACGCGAAACGGAATGCGTAAAAAACGGGAAAACGCGAACGTGGAAAACACGAAACGGAAAACACATTTTAACCCGTTTCCGGTACTCCAACTACTATGACCTCCGAGATAAGCGTCGCCGGAAGGCTGTTTCACGTCCGTTGCTGCCGGCGGGAATTACGAATTATCCGGATGAAACCCCGCGGGCTGTTCAAATAATCCGGTAAAATTTGCATTGAAAAACACGGGACCGCAGAAGTTCTTCGAATTAACCGAAATTTCGAATTATCCGAGTTCGAATTAGCGAGGGCTTACTGTATTTTTTTTAGTCCTAAAGCTGCACTACACTCTTCTTGCAAGTGAAAGGGCTGCCTGGCAAGCGCAAAGGTTAGGTTATGCATGAGGTATATTTAGACTATAACCTGCTCAGACATAACAAAATTGTAATGATGCAATGCCGCTTATAGTTTATGACCAAACCCTTACAGATCTGAAGAACCTCTTCCTTTATCACCATTTGAACTTAGTGGGTCATTGATTCAGGCATATTCTAAGACAAAAATGTATCTGCATTTCAGCATATCAACATACACATGGAGTATAAAATAAAGGACTAGAACTGTCTGAAAGGCTCTCAATAGACGTGTCACGTGCACAAAAGAATGTGTGGGTATTACTTTTACCTTTTGCATCACAGCCATACCCTGTTCGTGTCTGAGGAACACTGTATACCTCTGGACTTGGATGGTCTATAGAGCTTTGTGTATATCACTTGTCAGTGTCTGCCACTGTGTTTCTGGTGTCATTTGGTTCTTATCTTCCGTATGCAATTTCCTTTCCTTAGCGTGCTCTGTCACCTCAGCTGATAGTGGGGTCGGGAGCTTCCATGACAGCGATTCTGGCCGTTGTTCTGCTGGCTATGCCAGCCCACAGCAGCGACGGATTTCAGGTAACGGAACTTTACATTGCTCTTAGTCATGCGCTTTTAGTAGTAATCATTCTTTTATTGCAATATTCTAACAAAGAAGGCAAGAAGTGAAATATGTATTTGCAGTGGTACGCACAACTTCCAGCAGTGTGGTAAGAGCTAAGATGCACTTTTATCATTTTCACTTTGCTGTGTCCTTGGTGTCCATTCTTAGCTAACTGTTCCGTGATAATATTGGTCATTGCACAGGCGAATGCTTGTATGAAATTAGGTGGTGTAATAGATATATACGTAATTGAAAAGTTGCATGGTGTAAAAAATTTCTTTTGCATGCATGGTTTCCAATGAGAGCATCCAAATGGAGATTTGTGTTGAATGTTAGTGTCGGTACGTCAGACTAACTTCGTAAACAGTTTATGCAATAGTCTAGTGTATTTATGTTTTCAATACAATTTGCTCACCATTTCTGCATACATTGTCTAATGCATGCTGCAGTTTTTTTTTTTTTTTGCCTTGCTGACAGTGTTAAGTATCCCCTCTGTGCCACTGAGTACTTAACTGAGCTTCAGGACCACCAGGAATTGCCCACTGTTCCTGTAGAGTTCTCTAGTAGCTGCAGTGTACATGAATGTCCGAATTGCAGCACCTTCATTGGCTCATTGTGGGAATGAGATTTCATGCATAGAGAGCATGGAACTGGCTAGCCATCCAAGGCGCAATTAGAGATATTGACACGTAACTTATTTCCCTCTAGCATCACTTACGTGCCCAGCAGCAGTGGTTTGCTGGGACTGCTGCTCTGAGTTTTGTTTTTCCAAGGTTTGCTGAGCTGGTTGTAATTATGTGCAAATGAACTAGAAGGGCCTGAATCCTTGCAGGGGGTTCATTCTTCTATTCATGTGTTATGCTACTGGTGAGCACCGGGTTATGTAGCTGGGGTCACAAATGCATGCTTATCTGCTGTGGTAGCTTAACGACTTAGGTCTCATGCTGCTAAGCTCATGAATGTGGGTTCAGTTCCTGGCCATGGTAGCTGCTTTATAATGGGGGTGAAATGGAAGAACGACTGTGCACTTCAGGTGCGCGTTAAAAAAATTCAAGGTGATCAAGAGTAATCCTGATTAAGAGACGTGCCATGTTCCCTCACAATCATACCTTAGTTAGAGGGAAAATTAGCATCCACCCATTTGTAGCACAAAGCAACAAGGAAATCCATAGAGATCACTCAGAAATGAAAGCTTCTTAGTTGACATAAAATGTCTCGTGGTCTGGGGGGCAAACCTGGCAGTTGAGCCAACGAGGGGGCTAGCAATTGACAGCACGAGGCTGAATTGATCGAAGCATGTGGGCATGAATATGGCAAATGAGTTCTGCGGAAACCTGCAAGGCGGTCATGTCTATGAAAGGGAAAATCAGCATCCACCCATTTGTAGAACAAAGCTATCATTTTTGAGAAATCTGTGTGGATTTCCTTGTAGCTTTCTGCAATTCATTTGCCATGATACCCTAGTTTTGACACATAAAGTCTTATAAATTGTCACTCTCATTGCTTCACTAAGGTCCCCACTTATATTGTGCATCACAGGTCATAAACTCTGTGTCCCCAACACACACCAATGGCACAAAACGTGTTTGGCGCCCTACTGGCAAATTTTCGTTTTGAAATCACCAAGTACAGTACGTGTGAGAAAATAATAATGGGGTGCTTTCTCTCCGTGCCATTGAGAAGTCGCTGCGACACCCTGGTAAATAGATGCAGTTTCAGTAGCTGTGTTCTTAGATTTGATGACCATTAACTGTGCTTGCTGCTTCTATCATCGTCATTCAGGTGTTCCCGCTTCTTCACGATGTGACAACATTCTATATGCGCTTCTCTTGCATACATTCCTTGACTACCACTGGCCACTTGCCTCTTATTACTCCTCTACATGTCACATCTGCCCCTCTTCCACAGGCACTGGTCCTCCGTCACCTCCCACTGTGATGCGAAACCGCAAGAGCATGCCACCATTCACGCATGGTGTGCCTGTCCTACCGCCACTTGTTCCAGGCCAGCATCAAGGTAAGTTATGCTGCTGCTTTCTGGTGCATATATTACTTCATGTTCCTGGCCAAATTTCTGTGAACTGTTTTTGGCATTAACTAATTGAGAACAGGGGCCGTATTCTGAGGCAATCGCCAAAGCTGACAGTGCTGCCTTGTGCGATGTAGAATTCGTACGTCAAATGGTGTAGCAACTAGTTGCTTGCCTTTTAACTGGCGATATCACCAAAGGAGGTTGTTCTCTAAGTACGGCCATATTTAATGCAATGGGCAGAGGACAGATCAATATGCGGGCTGTGATTTTGACTGCAGCCAGCAAGTCTTGCATATGATGTGTCATTGTTGAACATAATGCATATAGTAGGCATTTCAGAAAATGTGTCCGAAGATATTATAAATGCCGGAATGCAGATATTTGTGCACTTTTTGCGGGAGTGCTTTGTTCATGGTGGCAAACACTGTAAAATGCATACGAGCAAGAATTTGACCAGTAATTAACAAAATTAGACTAACTTTTCAATGAGAACATCTAGAATCTCATACCTAATTGAAGAATGGAAGTTAATGATACAGGGAATCCATATCCACTGTAATATTTACAAAAAGGTGATGTTGCTAATTTCTACCGATTTATGAAATTCGGCTAATTTCGCCCAGGAAAGCGAAACTAAGTGGTCAAAGAGCGCAATTACCGATACCTTCGGTAGTAGCTTCTGTGACTCAATTGTTCCCCTCCTATTGCCTAATGACAATGAGCAAGCGTTGTTATCAAGCGGTGATCTTTAACGTTTCGTTGCTGCGCCTGACCACACTTGCTGAAGTAGTCACTTGACAGCGGCGCATGCTTGTCACTAGGCAACGTGAGGCAATCAGCAATGTCACACAGGCTGTATGACAAGTGACAGCAGCTACTCTTGTTGACTATTCACTTTCTGTTTGCTCGGTGCAATTCGCCAGATTTCATTGATCTTTAAAGATTGACAGTGCCACATTTTTGCAAATATCGTAATGGATGTGGATTCCCTGTATAAATTACTTCCACCCTTCAATTAGGTTTGAGTGTCGGGCTGTTCTGGTTTAAAAGTTAGCCTAATTTTGTTAATGACTGTTAATATTTTTACTTTTACACATTTTACAGTGCATACCATCATGAACAAAGCACTTGCACGAAAAGTGCACAAATGTATGCTTTTCTGTATATACAATATCCCTGGACACATTTTCTGAAGCACCCTGTATAGTATTACAGTCCTTGGTTGTGTGAATGTAATGCGACCTTGAGACTACCGAATTAGTACTGCACTAACAAGGCTGATGCCACATGGATGCTTGCTTGAAATGGTACACAAGGCTTAGCCGGACAGGTGTGAACAGGACAGGGACAGCCGAACAAGGCTTAGCCGACCACAGTTAAAATTTTGCCACTGATAAGGTGCAGCTAGTCTGGTAAAATGTTTTCAATGTGTGAACTTTGTGCAAGCTCCCTAAAAGGTGAGAGTCATTGCTAAGGCGCTCTACATCCTCGAGTCCAGGAAACTGTAGGCTTTATTTTATTCATATAGCCTATTCTGCTCCTCCGACTTCTCGGCGAGGCTTTCTTCTCTGCAGCACTTGTTGCTTGCAGTGCTCTTAAATTCCCTCATTTTCTCCCATTCTTTTGGCACTGCTTAAATCATTTTTGCTCTTTTGTGGCTTTGGGTCCAACTCACACTATCCCTGTTGCACGTTTGTTCTTTGGTTCCTATGTCACGATGGTGGTGGTGGATTGACTAAGCCTGATTTCTCATTAAAATCCAATGCTTTTTTTGCTGCAGAATTTCATATCCTGTTACTTCGTTTTGTGTGTGTGTGTTTATGTGACTTGTTATTCTTGGGGGAATGGATTGAAAGAAATGACGCAAGTGTCTGAAATTAACCACTGTTACGTTTGCCAAGCTCTGTTAACTGGTTTTGCTGGAAGTGCATTGGATGGCTTTAAGGTGCTGCACTTTGTTGGTCTGGTGACTACATAGAATGCATGCTTGGCGTATATGACCCTGTTACCTCGGTATGAAATGTAAATAGTGTTTGTTTTATGTGCCGGTTATTTATGGAAAGTTGTGGTCTTGGTGTATTTCAGTGGGGTTTCATGTTGGAGAGATTGTTGGACTGTCGTATAATATGGTTGAAATGCGGTTTCATTGGTAAAAAAGTAAACATACGTGAAAAGGGCATTTGTTATTTCAGAAGTGTGCAAATACGTCCACATGCCATGACAGCTTACCTTTTTATGTCATTTAAAGTATTTTTAAAGTTCACTTGCAGTTGCAATTCAAAGAGTGAAAAGCATGAGTCCTATTTTGTAATGAATTCTTATTTTTTATTCTCTTTCTTGATGATTCATTGTGCTGATTCGCTTATTCTGACAACAGTTGCATATATGGTGGCATGTGTATATTCTACTATTGCGAGAATTGCTGGAGGGTTTGTCTTGGTGCCTTATCTTGACTCGGTGGACTGGAGCATTATGCTATATTTGTTGTTGCAATATTATTATCATACTTCTAACTTTTAAAATATTTATTATTTCAATTTGGTGGGCCACTTCCATGGCGGTATAATGTGGCTGTAAAGCGTTAAGGAGTTTTTTTAATAGGGGCCCCAAGCGTTTGGGGCACCAAAGTGCCTTGTGTGTGCTAGCTTTGGATCACATAGGAAGCACGAGTTTTTGGATTGGATTTTGCACTTGCTGTTTGCATCTTGCGCCTGCAGCGCCAAGGTGACTACAAAGGCAAGCTACAAGAAGTGAAAATTGAAGGTTAATACAGCTATATGTGTTCCATGTGTGTACTCGTTAAAGCTGTTGTTTAAAGCATGTAATGGCAATAAATTATCCGCACCAGTTCGACCATTGGTTCGGCGAGCTGAAGCCATTTGCCCTCATGAGCCAAGGCAATCCAGCTTTGAGCCACTGGTCGCTTTAAACCTATGAGCTCTGAATTCTGCTGCTGATCTCAACCATAAAATACCAATCATTAAACCAATTATATATAGCCTGTGTATTTAAGGCTATTTTATGGCCACTCTTTGTTGTATGTGTGAGCTTGACTTTTGTTTTGATAGTCTGCATCACCGTTTACTAACTCGTGAGTTAATCAGAAATCACGTCAATTTGGTCACAGGCGAGAGCAGTCGCTTCGATGGGTGCCGCCATATTTCCTTACACTTTCTTTGGAGAAAGCGTTGGGCTCCCACTAAATTCCAGAAACATTGTGCCCAACGCGAAACCCAGACGCACTTTGGGCCTCGTGTATGTGCAGTGGTCTCGACGCTATTTGTTTGGGGTCCCCATTCGAAAACTACCTATTATCTCTGGATGTAAAATTTTCTCATCATATGGGTTAGCACTTAAAGGGACACTAAAGTGAAAATGTGAAGTGGTTGAGATAGATAAATTATATTTTGAGAACTCTATTGTCGTTAATTTTGCAATTTTAAGTCCAATGCCAAAAAGAGAAAGTGAATGTCACAAAAAACTTTTAGTTTTGACATTCACGCCGAACTTTGGCCTCATGATGTCAGAAGGCCAATTTCTTTTCTTTGTATTCTGGCTAAGTTGCTCCATCAGATGTTCTGTTAACTCCCTGTGCTAACTCTCTGGCTTCCTTAAAACATGGCATATGTCTTTCTTACTGATAAATAGATGTGTAGGCCTTGGAAGATGCCGTCAAAGCTCTGTGATGTTATGTGTATTAGTGCAGTGTTGTAACTTCAAAGTGGCGTCGCCACCCGTATTTTCTTTTAGTACATTTTCTAGCTTACTGATGGTCTTCTCCTAAGACAGGTGTTTAGTTATTATGAACAGCTAATCTACTAATGCGAGGAAAATTATTTTGCACTTTATTGTCCTATTGTCCCTTGAAAGGGACCAACATCCAATTTTTAAGGTACCTGAGATACTTGTTCTCTTTGTTTAAACGGAAACCTTACCAGTCAGATCATCCAGCCATGCAATAGCAGCAGGGGAAATGCCTTTAAACATTTTATCGGGAATTTTTTGCCTATGGAGTCTTAACGCAGCACATATTGCAAACAGTGGCTAACAGCCATCGGGTGTGTTTGCACCAGGTTCGGCCCTGAGAGCTTGTGCGCGCAACGCCTAGGAGGCGTTGCCACATATGATGCATACATATGGCCAGCCCACTGCGCCCACATATGGTTGAGTTGAGTTGAGTTTATTTACCACGTACAGTTGTACAGTAAGTGGTTGGGACAGGGAAAAAAAGCTGCATGAAACAGCTTGACAAATGCCCCACATCCCTATGTTCACTGTGACAACTAAACGACAAAAGCAAAGTAAACCACAAGACAATTTAAACCAGCAATGCACATGCTTTACATCGGAGCAAAGAAGTAATACAAAGTTATACAAACAAGCAACGCACATGCTATACATCGGAAGAAAGAAGTTATACAAACACAAATAACACTACGCACATAAACTAATAAAGCATATTTAAAATAGAAGTATTAGAGAGCGTACGAACATTTTCACAAGTAATTTTTAATTTATTCAGTGTATTTGGCAAGCAATAACGCAATGCCTCAAAACCATAATTTGTGCGCGGCCTCGGCACATGCCAATGTTCAGAGTGTCGGTTTAGGTGCGTCGAAGGATTTAATTGTAAGTTAGCTAAACTAGATATATAGCTGCGACCTTTTATGGTATCAGATCTAAAAGAGATTACTAAGGAATATTCGTAGAGCAGGTTTAATTTGATTATAGCAGGTTATAGCAGTTAATAGCAGGTTTTCAGTTGCCGTGGAGGCAGCATCGATTTTTTCTATTGTGTAAAGTGTAAATAATAGGTCGGGGATGAATCTTTATGTGCCGACTGCAATTTTAAGCCCGAGCTATGGTCGTATGAACAGAAGCAGGTGACATAAACCAATTTAAAGACTCTAAAGCACAGGACCAAGGCTTCACAACCAGGCTGCCATGTTCCAATTGCCGTAATTTCAGTTGGTGGTCCCTCTAAGATAAAAAGCCACACCCACATGTCGAACAAAATTTGTTAGGCAACTGACTGGAGTGGTGGTGATGTGGATTCTCTTGTGTGGCTTTGCACCTTGTGTTGAGGCAGCTTTTAATACATGTTATTTGGTGTCGACATTTTAGTATATTAACATTACGACATTTACATGATTATATTGCATGTTAAGTGTTTATCAAGAAGGGAAGCCCTGCTTCAAGAAAGCTTTTATTTATTTCTGAGGGTTTTTTTATGAAGTCTTCACCATTTATATAGACCTATTCCATGTTGGTAAACAGTGGTAGGCACCAGCGATATAACCAGGGCTTGTAGTGACATCGCGGCACGGAGGCCCCACCCACCGCTCGCCGTGTCCCTGCATGGTCGCGCCACTGCGGCCGGCGCTGCGTGTGTGAAAGCTGCCTCCAAGCATTGGGCGTCAGAGCCCCGATGGCATGCTTACAACAGTTTGCAAGGGCCAGCCACGCGAGATGAAGTTGCAGTAGCTCGGTAGGAAGTATTCAATGATTGTAGAAATGACGGCATCAACGTTCAGCTATGACAAGATCCGAGAAACTGATTGAAAGAACAAGCATCTTGCCACCACTGACGTGAATGATCACGAGCGATCATGTCGGCGCCACTTCATGCATGTGTAATAATATTTATTTCATTCGAGGGAATAAAAATTTGTATGACTCATCTAGAATTTCTTCACTTCAGTAATACACGGCAACCACGATTACACACATGACAGCGTGCTACTCTAATGTAGTGCACGTTTTGTGGTAATCGTCATTGCTCGGTGTCCACACTTTGTTAATGCCAAGAAGCTTGATGTCGAGCATTACACTTTACAAACTTACGACAAGGATATTTCTCTCAGATGAAGCAAGCTGACTACAAACAACCTAAATAATTACACAGGCTTAGCCATGATGAAACTGCTTGGCGCATAACCGATGAGCGGGCATTGCAGGTTCATCCCATTCCTTAAAGGGCCCATGACACCAAAATTTCAAACCCGATATGTTTGTGTTGTTTGGTTGTCGAACATCTGAAGGCACTTGTGGCCAACTATTAACGGCGAACGTTGTCGTTAAGATATTTTAATGTGTATTTAAAGTGACCAGAAATGCTCATCTGGGTTTGCTGCACCTCGCGACATCGTCGCTAGTATGACGTAGTTTGTGGGCCATCTGTGACGTTTCACTTTTGTAAGTTGATATCGTGACGTCACAGAGCGACACGGGCGCGCCGCGCTATGACCTCCGAGCGTGGCCTCCAAGATCGACTCTCTCAGCCGATCGCGGAGGCCACGCCAAAAGCCGTATTTTTCTGCTTCCTCTCCGTGTTGGTCCCTCAAGCGTACATTGTACACACGCTATGATGCAAAGCGAGTGTGGCGAGCTGGTCTGGCGCTCGCGCTCTCCGCAACGTCACCGAATCTTGAGCTCAACTTCCGACAGCCGCCGCGCTACCCCCGCGGCGCTAGTTTCTTGCAGTTTTTGGCGCGCGTTTCGAAGCTTCATTAAAACTGAACAAAATTAACGATGCTGTGACTAATTAGACTTCACGCTGGAGAATTTGCCACTCCATGCCGTGATTACAAGACACTGTTCTACTCATTAGAACATAAAAGTATCCAACAAAAAAATAGCTGTCATGGGCCCTTTAAGACAGACATTAGGAGGAAACCGATAAAAACCTATTGCGCATTTCTTGTTCGTTGCTGCGCAACCAACCCACGGTACACCTCATCGGTGCACACGTTTTTCTTCATTGCACGGTGGTAAGCAGCACCTGCACCAGGGAAAACACAGCGGCTGCTCTGGACTGCGAGGATGCTACCCAATGTTATACACCCACCACTTACATGTGCCAACCAGCGTCGGAAAAAGGAGAAAAATGAAAATTGAGGCGGTTGTCAGTCTCCCGGGCAACCCGCAGCAAACAAATTGTTTGGGAGTAATGCGAGACATATTTGAGTTTTTCATACAAATAGGCCTATGATCCATTATTCTGTGTTTGTGTTTGAATTGGAAAAGAATGGCTGAAGGTGTTATTCCACTTCCTCCAACTTTGTGAGCTTTTTTATTCAGCGAAATACTATTGAGTGCTCCTGACAGCATTCTTTTCCACAAGATCTGGAATGGTTGGAAATGTTTATGTGGCTCTTCATAGGAGCTCTATAGACTCGTAGAGCTCTAGAAGGGCTCCAAGGTGTTCCTAAATGTAAAATTGTCTGCTTTGAAGCGTGCCATTATAAAATTTCTTCTGTTTCAAAAATTTCTCCATATCTGAAGCCCTCAGTAGCATCACTGAGCTTGAGACATAGTCCTAAGGAATTATGCGGTACTGACTATCCTAGCATCACATACTTCTCTGTAAAAAATTTCTCTGACAGAAGTAAAAACAAGAAAATCTCATTCCTACGAAAGTACTGCCTTATGTGTCGGTGAAGAGCAACGTGCAGTGCCATCCACTGTTGAAGGGAAAACCGGAGCATGTGGTGTCTTCTCGGCACCACCTGCTGGCTAACAACCGTAGTGCGTTTTGCATATGCGCAGCGAGCGCTATGGGTGATGCTTTTTTGTCCTCTGCTGCAGACAGCAAGAAAGCAGTAAACACATTTGCAGCTGCGGTTCACATTGTAAAATAAGCAACGCTTATAATTTCTTTTTGAAGGCACTTTTGCAAGCTGTTAATCTTTAGCATCCACTAGCGATGATCTAGGTTGGCTTCACATAGTGTTCTAGAGAGGGCTTTCATTTTGTTAAGTCCTTTCCTTTCACATTTTTTGCACTTCCATTGCAACCTGCGATTCAGATGTAATGAAGCTTGCAAGTATGGGTGACCCCTTGTGGTAGCTTAACAGCTAGTTAGCTAGTGAAGCTCAAGGTTTCGGGATCGAATCCTAGCCACGGCCACTGCACTTCAATGGGGACAAAATGCAAGACACACCTGTGTAGTACTTAGATTTAGGTGTATGTTAAAAAAAAAAAAAAAAAAAACCAGGCAGTCAGGATAACTCTACAGCTGTCCACTACTTAGTGTGCCTCGAAATCAGCTGATTTTGCATGTAAAACCCCATTATTGCAAGTGTGGCCGATTAGCCGAGTGGGCAAGACACATGATTTCGGTGCATGTGGCTGCAAGTTTGAAACCCAACATAACCAACAGGCCTTTACGTTCTTCATTTTTCTTTCTTGCAATTTGTCTTACCTTGTGAAAGCTTGGGCAGATGTACTGCTGACTCAGCGCAGAAGTGCTTTTGCATTTATATTTCCTTATAATTCTATGCCACTGCGCGACATCTGGAAAAATGTCTTTCAAGTTGAAACAGCAAAAGTATCCACAGAATTATACTCTGCGTCGTCTAGAGTCTTTTCATCTTTACGACAGCCGACTGTCACTGTGACACGTGTAGTCTGCGGCCAACATAAAAAAAATGTGTGAATGGCTTGCTTCATGAGGATTTGAAGTGCTGCACAAGACACTAGTAGACGACGAAAGAGCACCACGCTCATGAAACGCGCTGCAGTTGACAGGTGGCACGGAGTAGATGGCACACCCTTCAGTGTTCCCTTAAACAGTGGCCAGTACTGTATGACTATAGCATGGGCTCTGAAGTTTCACTTTGCCACCTGATCTCTCAGATCATCCTGATACCAAAGATTAGCACCGAGATGAAGTACTGCACACGCCAATTTACAAAGGTGTGGTGCCTATGAAAACAGCAGGGCGCATAAGTTTTCTTTTGTGTCTTCAAAAGGAGACCCTTTGAATAAATTAAATTGTTTTCCCTTTCATGAACCGTCCTCCGCATTTCAGGCTTCCACAGAAGTGATCTGATCTTTTCAGTGCTCCTCTTTTAATCACCATATTTATTTTGAGCTAACATGCATGTACTTGTGGTTTTTTTTTTCTCTTCTATAAAATGGGTCCAAAAGCTGCGTGAATCACAGTCGAATACAAAACGGAACCAACATTCGTGGGATTGGCAACAGCCTACTGTTGAAGTGACAGAAGCAGTGTCATGAACATCACAAAATGTGCTCCATAGCCTTTTTGTCATGGTTTTTCTTAGGTTGTAGAGGAAGGCATCTCCAGGAGTGATTTTCAAGCCAGAAAAACTGGTCACGGAAGTTGGGGAACTGCTAGGGGATTAAGTTTCTCATTCTAAAGGCAAATTATGCTTTACAGGCCATTCATGAAAGGTAATACGTGAGCACATGGCCATACTGTTAGGCAGTGACTGCTTCGAGGGATGGAAAGTTTCAGTGAGAGGAAATAAGCCTCCTTTTTGTTAGTGTGCTTACATGCAGCCAAGGTGACCAGAGGAGTAGCAGGTGATGTGCTGTGAGCCCTGTCTCTTTGTGCAGCCATCTAGCAAATAAAGAAGAAACCTAGCACTTGGCTTTTGGCAGTGCCCGGTTATTCTGACAACCAGTAGATCACATCTACAGTGGACATGCTTCCACTTGCTGTCATTTGCTGACATTCTAAGCAGCTGCTGTGGAACATAGGCTACGTGCCGCCCCACCACGCTGGTTTAGTGGCTATGGTACTCGGCAGCTGATCCGAGGGTCCTGGGATCGAATCCCGGCTGTGACGGCTGCATTTCGATGGCGGCGAAATGTTGAGGTCCGTGTGCTGTGCGATGTCAGTGCACGCTAAAGAACCCCAGGTGGTCGAAATTTCCGGAGACCTCCATTATGGCGTCTCTCGTAATCAAAGCTGGTTTTGGTGCATTAAGCCCCACATAACAACAACAAGGCTACATGCTCATCTGTTCTCCTTCATAAAGGGCCACCATGTGCTGTTGCTGAAGATGCCATTTTGCTACGAATCTGACCACAAAATGTGTTATTGGCTCTGATGTGAGTGTAGGGTTCAGTGTTGCAGCAATGTGACTCAAACTGCCCAGTCGAAAAAAACAATTGGAACCAATTGGGAAATTTCCACTTGGTCCCAATTGTAAATTAGTACACCATTGGGCCAATTGGACCAATTGGTTGTATGCCAGTTGGGCCAATTGGTTCTAGTCCAATTGGTTCTATCCCAATTGGTTCTTATGGTGCAGTAGCCCATAACCAATTGGTTATATTCCAATTAGGCCAAATGGTGCACTTGCCATTACAACCAGATTATCCCAAATATGAACACAGCTGGCGCTGCATGAGTCTGCCGAGCTAGAGTGCATATAACGAAGCATGATATATGACGCGAAATATTCTCTTTCCCGTGCTGTCCATGTTTCATTTCATATATCACACTTCAGTAGATGCTCCCTAGCTTGGTTGACTTGTGCAGCGCTAGCTGTATACACATTTTAGACAATCTCGTTTTAATGCCATGTGCATTATTTGGCAATACTGGAACACAACCAAGAGTCTTTGGGCCTACTGCATAATGCTCTTTCATGTGTTCATGCATGTTACTTCTTGCTGTTTTAAATCGTACTCTATAACCAACAAAGGAGCCGCTTCACGCAATAATCGCTTATTAGAACGGGAAGTACATTTGACACAGATACATTAAGTGAAAAACAGAAAAGCTACTTTATTTAAAACACATGTTGCATGGTAATTATTTGTCAGGTCACTCGTTCTTGCCACAACCCGCAGTCGTCTAGCTCTCACGCAGCAGCCTGCGTAGAAAGAGTCAATAAAGCAGCGTTAACAACAGTCTGTAGTACGAATTAAACACAAGCAAGCTTTGAAAACGGGTAAGCTTACCTTTGACATGCGCAATTCCGGAACGGCGGGGACACATGAGCCGGTTGAGTACATCCACCTAGCTCACCAAACAGGTCGCCGGGAAGTTGTTAGGGCTAACGTTCTTGATTTTTATCCACAACTCGCACAACTTCCACACGCTTATCAACACCACATCGAACACCACAGTGAATATCATGGCCATAAAGCACCCAGTGCATTCATCTCACAACAGATAGCTGCTGTAAACATGAATACAACGAAAACGATGCACAGACACTCGGCACCACAGCACAGTCGCGACTGCTGCTGCCTACAACCACGTGTGGCTGATGTTGATGACGCTGTCTCGTGCAAATCAGGGTGGAATATAAAATTCAGGCAGAACCGAGTTTCGCGAGACACATTTCTTTGGAGGCGTAATACAGGAAAGGGACAGGCACCATTTCTCAATAAGGATGTATTGCTCTATTCGTTCCCGGTTGGAGGCTGTATATTAGCTCAATTGGAAGCGAGCCCAAGCTCCATTTGGCCTGACTGGTTTCCATTTGAACCATTTGGCCCAAATGGTTTCCATTTGGACCAATTGGTTCCATTTCCATTCGAACCGTTTGGCCCAAATGGTTTCCATTTGGACCCATTTGGCCCAAATGGTTTCCATTTCGACCAAATGGTTCCATTTCCATTTGAACCATTTGGCCCAAATGGTTTCCATTTGGACCATTTGGCAATGACAGCTATCCCAATTGGTCCTGTTGGTAATGCCAAATGGCCCAATTGGAAAGTGACATTTCCGTTTGGACCCATTGATATTTCCAAATGGTTCCAATTGTTTTTTTCGACTGGGTGATGGTGATGGAATTGAAAGTGCGCATATTGCTGAGGCTTGAATTGATGCATTTCATTCCACAACCACTGTACTCACAGCGGGTCACATGCATGCTTGGCTAGTGCAGCACCGCATTCAACGAAAAAGCACTGCAGTGGCACTCACAGAATAAAGGCTCAAGAATTGGTGTTTGCTAGAAAGGATGAGACCAACGGAGGCTGAATGGCAGCAAGATCTCTTTGGCATCAACCTGTCAACGAACAGTAGGCTTGTGAGGCTGCCATATGATTAAAGGAAAGGATGTGGTTGCTTATGTGCACATGCTGGATGGATCTATTCTGCTGCTTCATTGTGGAGAAATGGCAATATACAGCATCACTGCCATGGTGTTCAAGAAACACACTGTAAAACAGACTTGCAGTAGGTTGAATGAGTAGCTCTATAGACTGAAAAAACTAGTCTTACGGGAAGGGAATCGACTTTTTTTTTTCTTTTTGCACATGTTGTGCATCGGTTGTGTTGCTACTGGCATTGAATTGTAATGCGGCAGAAAGGGTTGTGCTTGTTTGTTTTGAGTTTCTTGTTTGTTTTGAATTGGCTCTGTTCGTGCTTTCCCCCACACTTTCTGGAAAGGCCTTGCCTAATTACAGTTACGAGTGCAACTCACAACATGTACATGTGAAATAATGGTTGCAATGTTAAAATACAGGGGACACCCTGGTGGTAGCAGTATTCTCTCATTGGCCAATTCGTTAAGTACAGTGCAGGCAGCACAAAGAAACACTAATGGGTACAAAGTGCAGAATTGAGTACTGTGTTTTGTGGTTTTGGCACTTAAAATCAATTAAGTAGGGTGTTTGAAATGAGGTTGTCTGATAGCACTTCATCGTGTTAATTTTATTTCTTGGATATGCTGAGTGTGCAGCCCATTGCTCCATTTACTGTTGTGCTGCTTGTTTATGTACTTATTGTACTGTGGCATCCATTATACAAATAAAAGATAGTATTGCTGCCATGTATGTGTTGATTGCATTCCTGGAATGCTGTTCTTGCACATAGATACAGGATCACCAGAAACATTTATTTTCTTTGATGTTTCCACTGGGCAGTAATGTACACTTGCATTGTGTCATTGCTGTGAATTTGTGCACAGCTTCAATTCCAAGCTCTTTTCTGGGCTTTCTCATAGTTATCAGTCCTCTATGCATGCCTTTGCATATTTTCTTTAGCCTTGCCTTACATGCTATCTTCCTTTCTCTTGCTTTCCTCTTTTCTTTTAATTGTTCTCGTTGCAGCATATCGTAGTGCAACTCTTACAGATAATTTACTACTTCCTCTATGGGTCCCATCTTAATATAACTTTACTTATTTGCTTATTATATTAGCATCAGTCATGGTTGTATTAAAAGTTATGGTAATATTTGTTTCTAATTTCATCTGTCTTATTCCCTCTGGTATTCCCCTTCCATGTCTATCTTTGCCGGTGATTTGGTATCTCCGAGTCTCAATTGGTTTCACATTCAAGATGGCTAATGTTAATTTAAGTCTCACCTTTCTGTTTAATTTTCAACGTATCTTTTGTGCTACTATCTGTAGCATGTAAGGATTGGTTGCCTACCTTATTTACACTGAGTAGCTGAATTTCAGGCATATGTGCCTGTGTATAGAAAATCTACACTTCAGCTAGGGCAGTTACATGACTGCCATGATTAAGAATTCAGAGATAAAATGTGATTAAGTTTGTAGTGGTGAAGCATTAGGACATTGATGCAGATTTTTTTCCTTTTAGTGGCCAAAGTGCTGATTTTCCCTCTAAGACATGATTATGAGGGAACATGGCACACCTCTTAATCGGAACTTGATGAAGCAGAACAACAATTGCTTCTCCTAGACCACAATTTAGTGCACGCTTCGTTGAAGCAGTTCAGTTTCAAATTTTACTTTAGCATCTTGTGTGGCAATTAGAAACATCTAGTACAAGAAAGAAACCTACTAACTCTTTATATATGTAACACGGCAGGAGCAAAACTCCTTCATGTACTGAGCCACAGGCCACCTTTTAGATTGCAGCATCTAGCAGCTACGCAGGTTGGTCATCTCTGCCACCAATGCAAGCACCACAATTATTCTTAGGCCCAGCTGTGCCTGCTGCAAGACGCTTTGGCATTGTGGCATGACATCAGTAACTTATTTTGGCTGCAGTCATTTCTATGCCTTGCTTTTGCTGTATGCCATTTTAGTGCGCAACTAAGTACTGCTCGCCCTTGGCCTCGAGAGGGCTGCTTTATTTGTGCTGTGAAAAATGCTCAGTGTCTCTGCCTTTTGTTTGCAGTGCATTTTCAGCTGCCTAATGCTAGTGCTGTAGACTTAAGTGCAGGTGCTCATCGCATTCTCTCACCTATTTGTGTTGGCCTGTTCTTGCCCTCTCCCTTCCTCTGAATCTGCTTCCCTCCCCCTGCGCTTGCTCATGTCCTTGGCAGGTCCCTTGTCCCCATCATGCCTGCTGATGCCTCCCCCTCCCCCACGAGACCCGCCCCCCGCACCAAAGGGTGCGGGGCCACCGCGGCGGCCTCCCGACTACAACGTCGCTGCCCAGATGGCAGCCCGAAGCCGACAAGCCCAACGACTACATCGAGCCCGTAGTCAAGAGGTCATGGCAGCCACTGTTGCGGCAGTAGCAGCAGCAGCAGCCACCTATGCCTGTGAAGTTACAGCTGATCCGGCCACTGACCATGAGGCCGATGAGGAGGGTAGGTGGCCTACCTAACAAGGAGGCATCACTGTGGGACCCAGTGCCGCAAAATGCCTCGTCTATTTGGTGTGTTTGTGGGTTGGTTGTGCTCCTGTTTACAGCATGTACAGGCCTTTTCATGTCTATCGTGAATGTGCAACCTGAGATTATACATTTCTTGTGCCTTTAGAGTGAAATACCCATACTGCATGAACTATGTGCAAGTGGGCTCGGTTAATACTTTGAATATAATTACTGCAATGTCTCGGCTGCTGTTGTGCTCTTTTGCTCACCACAGCATCACAGGCTCAATGTCCTACTCGAGTGGGCACATGGTGACGGTGATGGAATATACAGATGCCACTTTGGTGCACATAGAATGGTAGATGTTCAAAATTGACTACAAGGTTACCTTTGTAGCATCTCTCAATGGCATGGGTGTGGTTTTAGGATGTGAAACACTTCCACTGTATGAGCACGTGGTCACTTCTTGCAACCAGCATGTATTGTTCAAGATATTTCATGATGACTGTACTGGAAGGTATTAGGCTTTCTGTGCAAGAGGTGTTTTAGAGTATTTTTTCAATTCAATCTGTCTGTTTCTGTCACCCTGGTGTAGGTATGCAAGTTTATGCATGCATTATAGAAAAGTGTTTAGGTAACATTACACTGTTTGTGTTCTAGTAATGCTCCAGCTAAACATTGAGTTACCAATGCCAGTGAAGCCTCGTTGACGTGTCTATTTACATAGGCTGTGTATTTGGCAACATCATTTCTGAAATTTTTGTTTTGAATGTGGCACCCATTAGCAGATGTATTACATACAGCATTAATAGAAAATTAAATGGCGTTTGTCTTTCCAGTTACAAAAATGCTGTCATAAAAAGCTATAAAAGACGTGAAAATTCTCATTTTGAAAAAAATATATATGTACAGCGCTCTTGAGATTCCTTTGTCATGCTAATTCAGAAGCAAATACTGAATTTTACGCATAGTTCCTTTCTGCATATAATGTGAAAAAAAAATCAACACTGTCCCATGCAAAATAATTGCTTAAAAGTGTGTTCCACTGCAATAGATCTTCAAGGTAGCCATTGCAAGTAACGGACTTAAGAACTTCTTAAATTTCAGAGGAGCAGCATAGAGAGCCACATCTATTTTCCGCCTGAAGAAAGTAATACTATTGCGAATGTAGGAATTCACTCGCCAGTGAATGGGTGCACTTCTTGACGTTCAATCTCCTGACTTGATTATCTGTACCCTTTGCACGCACCACTCTTTTACGTTTATTGCGGCCACGCAGCCACAATAAATGTAACAGGTCAGATTTTGGCTTTCTTAAATGCGAGTGGCATGACTGTATCTTTGTGAATTTTGCACCACATACTAGCACTGTTCTTTCGTTTTTTTTTATATTTGTATAGTGAAGACGAGGGACCACATTTCGGGTGCTGGCCTCCCCACTTTGTTCAGCTTTATCCTTATGCACCCTTCCTTCCTTCCTTCAGTACTCAACTTTGCCTGCCTTTTGCATGGCTGCATGTTTCCTTAGCACATTTGTCTGCCGTGCTTCTTGGGGCACCCTGCACCTTAGTTGCGTTACTACATGTTGTCCTGAATTACTTTCTGTGCTCTGTGTTTCACTGCAATTTTTTGAAGATTCTTCACAAGTTGTTCCATGAGTAAGTATGCAGCTTCAGTTGATGTAACTGTTAAGGAGAATTAAGGAGATATGCTGAGCATCGCTGACAGCATTCCGAGTGGCACACATGTTCTTGCGCATGAACTTATATAAAGTGCTGAAGTGGTAGTCACTCACGCTAATGAACTCGAGGTGGCTGAAATTTCGGAGCCCTCCACTACGACATTTCTCATAATCATATCAGGTTATTGGGACGTAAAACCCTGTAACTCAATCAATCAATCAATCAATCAATTGAGGTGTTAGCTACAGCACCTATAGTCTGCCTTTTCCAACACGCTTGTTTCTGCAATGACGATCATATTAACAACAGAGGCGAGTCATGGGGAAACGGTTTATACCAAACTAAAGCTTTATCGCAGTGTTTTATGTAGGGTGGCTTATTCAAAATTTTACTTACTATTTTCTGGCAAGTTTAGTGCCGCGTTCTAGCTGCAGAATTGGCATCAATGTCTCCGCATAGTCTCAGAGTGGCTGAGAAAAATCTTAATTTGAATAGCAATGCATTTCTCGAGACTGGTGTAAGAAATGAGCTTCTGACAAAATATTGTGATTTAAGTACTGGTCAATGTCCATCCTGCAATCATAGCGTGCTTCCTAAGCTAAAAGAAATTCTGTTAATGCACATATTGTCACTTGTCATGCCAATTGTTTTTCCTTGTACCTCAATATTAAGTCTTCAAATGTACTTCATTACAAATGACATGCATAATCATTTACTAATGGGCTGTTCAGTGTGGCATTATATGCTAACTGTACATCGTACGCCTTCGCTAGTTCCAGTTTGCTCTGTCAACATTATTGATGCTGCAGGCTTGTGGGGCATCTTGTTTACTCTCAGTTGTTGCGATTAGTGCTTCTAAGCCATTGTAGGGTTTGCTCTTTTTTTCACTAGTATGTTTCTAGTTCACAAAATTTACATTAGTCTTGTGCCGCTTGTAATGGAGCCTTGTTAAGTTTGAAGCAACAAGCTGTAAGCCAAGCGTCGGCAGTAGTAGCAGCATTGCTCCACCTCACTGTTATCGACACTGTAATTGTCACCAGTAGCCATTGTTGTTGAATTTTCGAGGCCTCTTTATTTGATGCACTGGTGCACAGTGCTCAACAACTGAATCATGATAATTGGCCCGCATCACAGCTTACATTAGCGTCGCTGATCTGGCTCATTTTTTCTATACACTGAAAATGACGGTGCCTTGGTCACACATTACGACTGCATTTCACTTCCATAATAGCCTAGCATTAACTAGTGGCATGAGCTGGCACATGATGTAATAATCCGTTAACTTCGTGCACAACTTTATGTTGTTGTCAATTGCAGAGAACTCTCTGAATATAACAGCAACAGGAACGTCCATTCCACTTCTAGCTTGAAGGTTGTTTACAGCACTGTGCAGCTTGCAGTTGTCAGTGCAGATAAAAAAAAAACCAACACTGCACTAAGTCATCATGAGGACAGCACCGGCTGAAAAGGAAAAAGTGTTGTGCCCTTGAGTACTCTGTCAGCCAAGGAGGACTGGGCATGGCCTCCAAAGCTAAAGTATGGCACTCACTATCCAATCTTAGAGACTATAGAGTGGGCCATTGGAAGCCAAGCCTGGCCAAGGCAACAGAAAATCTACATGGCAGCTTCCAAAATGGATTAGCCTGCCTTGGAATGAGGGATTTCAAGAATGTGGGTTCTCAAGCAATTTTGTCTTAAGGAGCCCTCGTGCTTCTGCTCAAGAGTTCCAAAGGAACCCAGTCGATCCCCACGCCCATGCTTTATGCGCGACAGTGTAAAATGGCTTAAATTTACATGCAAACACGACATGCAGTAGAGCTTACTTCGTACACACCTGTGAATCAATGCAAGGCTCAGTCCCACTGAGGCCCAGTGTCATGGCCGGAATATTTTGAAGGGTTATTGGTTGTCTGAAGAATGAAACTAACCAGTATGTATATAATCTAGCTAGCTGCTATATGTACAGTAAGAGAAGGTTCGTTCCACGCAGGTAACAAGCTACTACATTCTGTAAAAAAAGTGCTCCTTTCGAGAGCAATAAAGAAAAATATGGGAATTTTAAAACTAGGCTTGTATGTATATCACTTTTCTGGTTTGAAGCAACATTGCAGGGAATTGTAATAAGTTTGCTATAATGCCGAAGTAGAAAATGAAAGGCAAAGTAGGGTTTGAATAGTAAGGTGAGTGCAAGTTATAACCACTGAAATATGCTACATTTTAAAGTTACCATATCCCATATATTTGGCTTTAGACATGAAATACATAATATATTAATCGGCATGCATGTAGTATCCACATTTCACCATAAAGTTGCTTCATGGCAGCGTGCATTTTTTTTTTTTTTTTTGGGAAGGTGGTTTTGCACCATTGCAGCCTTGTGGTACAGTGGAATCACCTTCTTAGGTGATTGCATGCCAAAAACATGTATATTTACAGAAAAATGTCTGTACTATATCTGTACGACTAAATATACTGGGGAAGATATACCAGTAGCTCACAAAACCCCAAGGTGGGACCTACAGCTCGAACTGTGAGAGCCCATGGTATAGAAAATCAAACTTTAAGGCACAAATTAGTTTGGAAAACTAGTTGCGAGAAAGCATTAGCTCTATAGAATCCGTGGCAGGCACGTTTGTGAAATCCAGAATATTTAGTATTTAGCAAGTGTGAATCCTTTTCATAATTTTTTTTTAGTGGTATGCTTCTTTCATTTGGAAGCATGTTCTACATAAGAGCTCGTACCACATATCTCTTTCCATTCCACAGATGAAGACGAAACACAGGTCTCTGCTGTGTGATCTCTTATGATGGATAACAAGGAACCAAGCTTCACCCAGTGCAGAAGTTTCTGTGGGCAAAACTGGCTGCCATTAATGGAAACCCAACCTGAGGGGGGCCACTAGTCGACGACGGACGTGAGAAAGCCGTGCTGTCTGCACTGCCTCCAAGTGGCACGGCAGCCGTGTGTGTGTGCATCGGTGTACAAGACAGTTTGTGCAAAAATGACTGCGCTTTATTTCTTCAACACTGTTGCTGCATTTTCTCACATTCTTTATTTGAAAAAACAAGTGTGGAGGTGTCGTCATTAGACTGTGCTTGTGTTTCTCTGTTCAGCACTTTACAGCACCTTGTTTCAAGCTTGCACTTTTAGCAGGGCAAAGCACTGTATTCTTGCTTTCTGTGAGCATGCACAAGAAAAGCTAAACTTGGAGGGATAAGAAAGAAAACCAAAGATCTAGTGATGTGTACAAATGCTTTTTATATATTAGTGTAACATTTAATGCACAAAGTCTGAGGCCGCCCTCCTTGCACATCTTTTGTACCATATTGTCTTGACAGCCTTTCATAAAAGGGCTCAAACTCACTCGTTTCGTCTTTGGGTGTGACAACAAAAGACGCCTTGTGTTGTACCTTTTTGCTTTTGCCTTGAGATTTTAATATCTTGACATGGCAAGCAGTGTAATGTAAAAGTTTTGTATATAGGGCAACTTGTTTCTTTTGCCATTTGTGTATCTACATAGCGCTGGTCCCATTTTAATGTTACTTCCTTGCTGTGTATCCCATGCTCGTTTTGTGTTATTTTTGTTTATCTAGCTCGGCTGTGCTGGGCTTTGAACATATGTACCTTGTAACTTGTTCCCTTTTCATTTCTTCTGGCTTTTTGTGTATTATGACTTTGTTTCGAATGTAATAAGGTACACAAACAGCAACTGTGAGAGCTTGACAATATGCTGGCAATGAGTGGATGGCAGTTCTGAACAGTTCATGTTGCCACCACCCTAGCCAGGAAAAATATTGTGTGTCTTTTGCCTTGTGAATTCCTTCAATATGCCTGCAGCAAGTGCTACTGCATGCATGCTTTCAAGTTACCATAGCTGTAACAGGCCTTTTACTGCTGTGCTCTCAAGTGTAGTCACCCTCATTTTGTATTATTTGTAAGACAGCATGGCAATATAAATATAGTGAAAATATAAGTTCAGCAGATGCATATGCTGAACCTTATCGTTATAAGTTTGTGCTTTCAAAGGTAGAAAGCTTTTGTAAAAGTTAACGAACAAAGAAGCTTTTAGGCTTTGCCCATTTTCAGGCATGAAACATCACTCTTTTTAACATGTGTTATCAGTCACTGCTGTCCTGTGAAGAGCAGTTACTTCCATTCCCTGCCCTGTGAAGAATGTGTTGCTGTAGCATCAGTATTATTCTTTATCTGTATCAGCTCCTCAGGTATCAGTTAGCACCCATCACAAAAGCGCCCGACTCAATTCTGCTGCTATAAACTTGCATTTGAACCATTATTGCTGCCATGGGGAGAGTGTCTGTTCAGCTGCAGCAGTTACACAGGATTCATTTTTCTACTTAATGTGCAGAGGTGCATCTTTCCTTGCCAAAATGTTTGCGAAATTCGGGCATTCACCCGTGGTTTCCTGAAAACCTGCGCACACTGCTGCCTCGTCACTTTTGTAACAACACTGTTCTTTTTCCTCCCCAAGATATTTTTGTACTGCCAAGACAAGAACTTCTATGGTCATGTAAAGAAGGCAGAGACAAAACAGATCTGTTGTATAGTGGTCATATCAGAGCTGTACATAGTTAAGACAAATCCATAATAAATATGGAAATGCTTTCATTGCTGTGTGTTCACTGCCCAGTGACTCCATTTTCTCCCTCTTCCTTTCCAGAGGAATTTTAAAACTGTTTTAATGTGTTATTTTTTCTTTCAGTAAGTATTGGAAACAGGCATACCTACATGCTGCACGCACTACATGCATGGTTGCACGACTACTACAAGGTGTGTACACTAAGGAGTGAGGTGACATCTCCCAGCAGGACACCATCTCTCGTTGTTCATTACATTGTTGCTTACACTACCACCTAGATAGTGGAGGAGGAAGGAAAAAAGGGAAGACGGGGAGGTTAGCCATTTCTGAGACAGGAAGGCTATCCTGTGCAGGGGAAAAGAGGTAAGGGGAATAAAAAATAATAAAAGTGATGCAACGAAAAAAATTATAAATAAAAAATATTCTACACCGCTTAAAGTCTGTTCCTTACTCCGCTCATCCTTAAGTGCAACAACACGTTGAGCACTTTCCATGTAGACAGTGGTCCCGGCCAGTGTCGAAAGACTCGTTCCTCTGCCAAAAAGTGGCTGTCAAATCTATCTAGAGTAGCGGTAAGTTCTTTCCTGGGAGTACTGAGATAGATAGTGGAAGTATTACAGACAATCAAGGTAGACGAAATGAAAAATACTTTGTCAAGATGAAGGAATTGGAAATTTGCTTATAGTTGGAACAGCTTAATGGTGTACTTCAGTGGTATTTTACTGCGTAAGTGTTTATGTTGAATTAAAATCATACTTAAAATGCTGAAAAATATAGTGCCAATTTTATAAATTCTTCTTCTTCAAGGTTTTCAGTAACTGACAAATATCAATTACTGAAAACCAAGAGGGTCAGGTCTCAAGGCACTAGCATGTACCTTACTGAAGCGTTGACCCTTGCACAATCTGTTCTAGTGAAGCAAATATGCAACAACTCAAAAAGAAGCAAGCAGAATGATGGGGGGAAGGGGACTTCAATAGCTGAGGAATATCAAAGCAAGAGAACATTTGCTTCTACCCAAAGTCTGCCGTGGTGGTTGAGTGGTTATGGTGCTTGGCTGCCGACTCAAAAAGGACGCGGGTTTGATCCCAGCTGTGGCGGTCACATCTTCGAGGTGAAAATGCTGGAGGGCCATGTACTGTGCACTTTCAGTGCATAATCAAAATTTCAGGAGCCCTCCACTATGGCGTGCCTCATATTTTGGTTTTGGCACGTAAAACATCAGCAGTTATTGTTTCCACCTACAGCACCAAAGGAGGATGCATCATTATGCCATGATACACTGCCTTGCTCCATTCATTCAAATGCTGCAGCTGACACACTACACACTTCAAATGCAGCCTGTATAAATGTGCTTATTGGCATGGCTGCCTTTTTTTTTTTCTTTGAAAAGCATTGTTGCATATAGCGTAATTGCTATACATGTCGTGATGTCGGGCAATTTTACTCTGCTTCATGGTGTTTCATTAAAGAATCCCAGCATCTCGAGATCAACCTTTAATGGCATAGTCATTTCCTTGCAGAGTATTGTATCATTCTGCATGCAAAGAGTGGGTTGCACAGTTTAGAACGTAGGTTCTCAAGCAGCCTGGTTCGGAGGAACCCTGCCTATGCTCCTAATGTTCCAAAAGGACCTAATTACACCCCTCCTCCGCTTGCCACTCATTCGTGCACATCTATGTGGCACTAAGGCCAACAAAAGGGTATAAAAATTTTATTTTACATGCCACTGCAATATACAGCAGAATGTGATTCGCGCCGAGGTCACAGCAGCCGTATTTTGATGGTGGTAGTTCAAACTTCTTCGTCCACGCATCCTGCTAGCTACAAAAGGTTGACTGCTGCCAACCATGGAGTGGAAGGCGGACTCCCTCATTTGCAGGCACCTTGAAGATACAACGGCTTCGACATCATGTCTATAAGTACTTTTAATGCATCACCTCCTTCTGCAACATATTTGGAAGCAGGAGGTGATGCATTAGTGTTTAAAGCTCATTCACCGAGCTTTAAACACTGCTACACACAAAAAAACACTAAACGACGAACTACGAGGACCAGCGCACCCGGCGTGGTCAGTGCAGCCTTGTCGATTCAGTAGAGCAGTCCGGACTCAATGTACTCGGGCGCAGGTAGCTTTTTCGACGCACAACCTGCTAGTCCGAGTTCCTTTGGCTGAACATTGCGGCTGACACGAGCTGAGGCGCGGTCGAACACCTCGAAATAAGAGTGCGAGGGTATAACGCGGTGGCTAGGTATGCGCAATCAAATTGCGAAGGTGCAGCAGTGACAAGACCTGCACCTGGCTCTGTTGACATGGAAGAGAAAAGACTGCGCACATTTTTTCTCTGGCCTGTTGCCTTGCAATGCGAGTGTCGTTATATGCTATCCTTGGTCTTGGCAGGGCACTCGAGGCGCAGCCTCGGCAGTATTCTCCTGCTCGGTGCGCACTTTACAGGGTTCCGTGGGCATGTGCTTCTGCTGCATTGCAAGTGACGAGGCGTTCCTCGTTGATTTGCGCAGGCGGCTTGGGTCGTGCATCGAATATGTATAGCCCTCACTGATGTGAACGCGAAGACCAGCGAAGAGCAGCAGGTTCAGTGATGTGACCAGACTGCAGCCGTACACTGCTGCGTGCTGGTATGCACAGGGCTGAAGTGCACTGTACTATACGAGCCACAGATGCTCCTATTTGGGGGGTTTTCTGTGAAGCACCGAGTCCTCTGGTGTTGCAGCTAGCTTCTGGTCGAGGCTGGCAAACTGAACTTCTTCGGGCCGCGGTGCATCTTTATCTTGGCCTGCAGCACTCTTGAGCACATTCGGAGAAGAGCCAGCAACCAGCACTGCCAATGTCAGCTTTCTGTCATGCAGACGGTTGTTGAAGCCAACGTCCCAGCGCAGTAGAGCACCAAGGATTTCTGTCGGGGAGGCAGGGTCCAAATGTTCACGAAGGGTATGCGATTACATAGTTGTTTCGTGTGTCTGGAGCGGCCACCTTGCGCACTACGTCATTTCCTTGCTTCAGCTGATGGAATCGTAAAGCAAATGAAATACCAAATAATAGTAACATCAATGACGATTATTATTATACGTTCGGCGTTTTGCAGAGACATCTTGCTAGAGCTTGACAGGGGCCATGAAGCCATTCAGCAAAGCAGTACATGTGGAAAATGAACGGAAAATTGAATAAAGCAACGCATAGCAATGGTAACATAGTTCCAAATAATGTTGTCTGGCACGTGCTTAGCGTGCCGCTCCGTGCAGTCATAAGGGTGCTGACATTCCGACCGGTTGGCGGTCGTGTGATGCTGTTCAGCAAAACTCTGCAGGTCAGCCTGTTCTATATTATGAGGGCGGAACATATTACATATGTTTCCTTTGAGCCTCGTAAACTATATCTGAAAGTGAAATGTCGGCCTATAGCTAAATTTGTGCGAGCGGCATAATCTGAATAGGTACATTAAATCTATGACAACAGTTCATAAAAAAGTCATAGAATCAATGAAATAATTCGTTATGTAGAAACAATGTGACTAGGGTTAAAAATGTAGAGAAATGACGCGACATAGACTTAAAAGACACTAAGAAATTCTTTATTCAAGTATATAGCCCCCTACTGCAGAGCTGAGAAGTAACTCCCATTGTCTTGCTGGGGCAGAGCTTTCGTTTCAGGCTGTTACTGGAAGTCCGCTTATTTATTAGTATTACTAGACCAACAATAAAGGTATTAAACTACTATCTTTTCGACCCCTTTTCCCCGCATCATGATTACGGTAACAAGTTCCACCAATTTGTGGTCTAGTTCTTTCAGTTATCCTCTGTGGTTAACAGTACAAGAATGTTTCTTACGAGGTAGTGGCGTGGTAGGAGGCTCCCACGCCCAAAATTACTACCACGAGATCACATCTCACCAAAACATTGGTGGGATGATTTTCCGTGCGAGAAATTCGTAAGGGGAAGTTTGGTGAAGAGGACTCGTTTTAGCTTTACAATAGGTACAAAGTATCAATATATCGATATATTTAACTCAAGGTCATCTCGTACGGTTTAAATATGAAAATTAAGGTGACATCATGAAACATACCCAAAAATCCTTTTTGTTGGCTAGGAAAATCAGTAGGCTGTTGACGCGCATTATCACAGAATTGTTGGCTGAATTAAGGTGGGATCACTTAAGTGCCTCAGTCATGCCGGCCGACATTTTGACAGAAGGATTTGCCTCTGCCAAAGCACCTGCGTCATCATAGGCGTGTTGGTTTGGTGCATTTATAGTGTGCCTGCTCTCTTGTCTTTGTGCTGATATTGGCAACCTGAGCAAGAGAACTCAGAGAGAAGTAATTATTATACTTTATTTGGGTCAGCAGCACGGGCACAAGAAAAACTCCTCGCCTCTTATAGTAGAAAGTGGGTTAGGGTCAAAGTCTGATGAAACTTCACAAGCGGGGAAAGCACGCAAGTCTCGCTGGCAACAGACACTATTCGCGATTCCATCTAAATGCTCGCCACCTAGCGGACGCTCCTGGAACCAGTCGATCCAAGGTCGACCTCGAAACGCGGCATGTTATCGCATTACCGCGCGCTGTTGAACAGCTCTATAGTTCCGTAATCGACGCCCTGCCGCCTCGAAGCAGCCCGAAAAAGAAATAAATCCTCATCAAAAGACTTTTGTTGCGTGCCTCAGTGCGTGTAATCGCGATGCAAATACAGCAACACGTCGTTTCATCGTTCCCCAAAGAAGCAGACGACGCTTCACGCAGGGCAACATGGATTAGGAACTTGCGCATCGGCAAGAAGGTGACGGGAACTATGCTAGTTTGTTCCAGGCAATTCACTCGCGACGATTTCTTCTTCCCCGGTGAGTATACAGATTATATTTGTGTGTGTGCGCGTTTATCGTGCGCGCTTTTCGAAGAGCCGGAGTGTGGTTTAGTTTAGGCAAGTGCGTGAACAAAATAGCGACATTGTTTATACGTGTATATCTGGTAACCTTTTCTCAGCGTGTCAAAGCTCAACTTGAACCGCGGTAATATTATTGGTGACGTACTTTTGTCCGCATGTATTGTAGTAAGTAGATATAAAGTGAGCGCTTGCCTTCGTTCGCCTTCTTCGTTCCACGCGCTCTGCGCCTCGTAATTTCTTTGTTGGTTATGGAGGTAATGTGTGATCGTTTCACGTAGCGCGTTTGCATTTCTAGTTCATCTGGTGGCAATTCAGGATTTATTGCGCTCGTTCCAACTTTCGAGCCCTCGACCTGTTTACCGCGCCGCTAAGTTTGTTTTCCGGCAGTGCGCATAGAACTGAACTCCTTTAACACGTTTATAAGTGGCGCATTTGTGCTCAAATCAGTTGTATCAAAATCAGTTGCTTGCACTTTCGGAGTGGCCCGCTACGCATGAACACCTGCCTTCTTCAACTTCAAGCTCGCTGGAAAGGCTCTTTATCCTTAAAAAAAAAAATCAGATGCGGGTCTTGGAACAAGTGCGGCGTTTGAACACACAGCGCAACTATTTCCGCTTTTTAGTCGCTCAAATCCTTTAGGCCGATTAATATCAGATGTTCGGCAGCTTGAACCCTTTCGCCTTCAACGAAGCATCGTGATTCGACCACGCAATCAAGAAACTTTAGCACAGCGCTAAGCAAAAGCGCGGCCGTGACCTAACGTTGGCCGTGACCCTGGATGTAGAAGCCATCTTTGTTTACCTGAGGAATGTTGCCAGATGAAACACTTTTTCTGGAGTTGCGAATAGCGGCGTCTATGGTTACATTACAAAAGACAGCAAGTTGTAGAGAAGTGGTGGTCGTACGTTCGATCTCTTACCTAGACAGTCGTGGCAGCGGTGAATTTTGTAAGCATTTTAGAAGATTGCTAATGAAGTGGACGAACTCTAGGATTGCGCAAATCAGTTGAAACAACGAAGAGAAACGCGACCCAGACGGGTTGACCTGTCCATATACTAACAATTGAAGTAAACTTATTTTTATTTATTTAACCATACTGTCAATCGCTGATGGGATTATAACAGGAAGGGCAAAAAGACAAAGCTAACAGTTGCGAATTATCACACTCAAAATGCATGTAAGTATATCAAACAAGCATTAGTGTTTTAACAAGGCCTTGCTGACACAAAGAAAGCACATGAGTACTTTACACTTCAATAAGGACTTATGTGACATACATACAAGTATACTTCACACTTCAATAACAGAGGTACTTCGCTGTCGATTGCGCGTGTCGTTTCAAAGCGGCATTGGGTATGTTGTCCGTCCCCGATCGTTTTTTAGTGTCAAGATTTAGGATGAGATTCAGTACTACCGCCTCCGTAACAGTGAAGGGGCTAAGTTTGTCTTTAACGGTGGCGCAATCTTCAGGTGTTTTCTTGTCATCGGTTGTGAAGACAGAACAGAAAAAGTTGTTCAGAGAATTAGCGCTATCTCTGTTAGTTGAGGGCGAGACCAAGGGATCGCTCGACGATTTGGGTTTAAGGTAGTTCCAAAACTTGCTCGGAGAGCTTTTTAGGAGCTCTGTAAGTGTGCTGGAGTACCAGTTTGACTTGGCGTCTCTTTTATTTTTCATATCTCGAATAGCCAAGGTAAAGCCACTTCGGATATTAGGCCTATAGGTGAAAACTTCAATGATTTTCTAACGCGTTTCACTTTACGCTTTGCGTGGATGATTTCACGTGAGATCCAATGATTGTGCTTCCTCGTTGTTTAAACTTTAGATGGTACTTATCTCGACACGCACTGTAAAATGATCGTTTTGAATTTACGCCATAATGTTTCGATGTCTGTTGACGGGTGCACAGAATGGTATTCAAAGGCTGTGAATTCGAAAGACACCGTCGATTATGGCACTGTCGTCTGCGCTAGTAAAGTCCAGGTAAGTGATGCGTTGATGAGATGGAATTGTATTTTTTTGGGGGCAGGTACGGTACGTAAAATAATTTTGTGATCTGATATACCATCGATCAGTTAAAGTTTGTTCTACAAGGACCTTGTTATACAAGAAATTTTTATAAAGATGTTGGTCCTAATAAAATAATTATTTCCAAGTACCGATGTAAGTTATTGCTTAATAAAAAATGTTTAGTTAGCCATGGACATTCACTTTGACCAACTGAAATTATTTAATATATCGGAATGATTGCTGGTGGCGAAAGTGGCCAATTCATGGTTAGTTTTGGGGGCAGGAGAAGAGGAGGACGAAGAAGTTGCGCGTTGGCTTGACCAGGAGTTGTCCCCATAGCGGGTGTCAACCATCCACGTCGGCCATCTCTAGAGAACTAACGTAGAAATCTTTTGCCCAGAACTCGACTGGTCTTTCTCATTACGGCTACCTGATTTCATTCCTATGTTTCTAACTGAATTAATAGCCATACTATTAGCTTAACGCAAATTAAACCCTACAATTAAGGTGGTTGCTTTCTTTCTTTGTTCCTTGATATTGGGCTCTTGCCCACTACGGGGGACTGGCCATGACGCCGGCGGGTGATATAAAGAGGAAAAAATTTGAGCTATAACAAAACAAGTGTGACGAATCGGCAACGTAAGGAAGAATGAAATGTTAGAGAATGATAGACTATTTATAATACAAATGAACCATAATAAATAATTTGAAGTTTAATCAACTAGTGGGAGCAATTTCGAGGTACCAAGTTTTGGTTGGAATGATGATTAGCAATGAATTCTTGTGTCACGAAGGAAATTGCACATGGCTAAGCAGACGTTCCTGTTGCTGTAGCCTTGTGAGGACGCCCCAAAGGAAAGATATTCTGAGAATTCACGGGAATTTTTAAATTCCTGATTAAAATTTCGAAATGCCTTTTCCTCTGACTAATATAACGCTGACATGTAATTAAAAATGATCAATGTTTTCAGGCTCTTGACAATAACAGCATAGCGGAGATGGCACCAGACCAGACCTGTGTAAATAAAAATTCAATGGAGGGATACGACAGCGAAATTTTGTTATGGCCACTTCCAGTTTACGAGAGGGAAACCACTTATTATCCCAAACAAAAGAAAGATGTCCATATTCTTCAAAAGGTTACTTCATTTTCAAGGAATCTTGAAGTAAGGAGTACTTACGGTATCTAGACAGAGTAACAAAGGCAGTGGTAGGCACCACGGACATTGCCGGCCCATCTAGGGACCAACGCGCGAGAACATCGGCCATCTCGTTTATAAATATGCCACGATGGCCTGGCACCACACCAATCGCACTTCACGTACGTGGGGAGGAATTAATGATTTGATTCCGTTTAGAACAGAAGACTCGGAAGGAGAAGCTGAAGCGAGTGATACCTAAAGCGAATCAGTCACTATAACAACTGCCGAATTTTGTACAGGAAGTTTGCGAATGGCTAAAAGAACGGCTAAGAGCTCTGCTTCGAATATGGGTATATAATCCGGGAGGCGCGAGGTATATGACCAAGACAAAGTCTCTGAAAAAATGCCCACTCCCGGTTTCTCCTCACGCATGGATGCACCGGTCGCAATTATATTATGAATTGCCAACTGACATAAATGATCTTCTAATAAGCCTATTAAATATCTGGAAGGTAGGAGTTTGGCATTAGAAGGGAATATATTATCCAATTCAATTTTAGTATTTGCCAATGGTTCATCCGATGGCTATTCTTACTGATTCTTTATCTGCTTCCTCTTCTTTGCGCCTGGGGAGTAGCCTGCATCAAAGCTCTTCTGTATTCTAGCTCCTGGTCACCTGGGATGTATTCACGTAATCTGGGTACCTGGCCACAAAGGTTTGTTTTTAAATGAAATTACCGATTCGTTAATTAGCAAAGGCGTCGCTTCATTCACCTATAATTCGGGTCCTACCACCAACTGCACACTAAACGGCGGCCAGATTTCGCGCGTTTACACTTGCAAAAGAATTGTCAGAGCCAGAACTGACGGCTTTTCCAGACTACAAACATCATTTATTCACCTGGCCTAGCGGATTATGCAGCACAAGGGAGATGGAGGTTGCCATAACAAAACTACGTTGCCGAATTCCCGCCCTAATTTTTTATTTTCACAGGTCCGGTGTGGTTGTTTATCCACTGTGCCCCTTCTGTAATGAGGTGGAAACGACTCACCACTTTCTTATATCTTGTCGCCGCTTCGAAATCCAGCGAAAGAAAATTCTCGAGCCAATTATTCGCCAACTAGGCCTGGATTTTACTGAAATGACTATTTCTTTCGTTTGGAGAGGCCACTTTGGAGCACACTCACAGGGCTGTCTGTTTAGCAGTAATGAAATTTCTAATTGAAACCAAAAGAATTTGACCTTAGTTTTCATAATTTGTGCTTCGACAAACCACACATCCCCTGCATTCGTTATGTGCCAACTTACAGACGAGAGGAAGGAGAAGAAGAACTCTTGTCACTGATGGCATGAGCGTTATGCACTAGCGCACAGGCTGCTCGATCAGTGAAGCGGAGTGGTCGTCAACGCTTGTGCATATATGCTTCTAATGAGCATTTTCTTGCCGGATGTCCTTGTTACACTGAAAAGTTGAGCACTGTATATTTTCTGGACGATGCCTTTTCCATGTTGGAAGTGGTTGAATATACTATAAGCGAGATGACAGGGCGAACATTGCCGTTATTGTCATGGCTCCGACATCTGCACTATCGCGCGTGCCTCTCATTGCGACAAATTGTAAGCAGGAACGCCCGTTTTCGTTGGTGGCTGTCTGTTTATGAGTATGAAGGTAATATATATATATATATATATATATATATATATATATATATATATATATATATATATATATATATATATATATGACGGGAACAGCTGGACTTTAGCATGCAGCGCGACGATTTAACCTGTTGGTCATATGCTTGAGTGCCACCCGCCGTGGTAGCTTAAAGGAGTACTGACACGAATTTTTTAGATCCTCGTATTATTGCTGCAAATGAAAGCACTGGCATGTAGAACCCCAAAAAGAGTATCATGGTGCCTCGTAAGGCAATGCATATATATTTTTAATACTGCTTCCTTAAAAGCCCACTTTCGGTTTCGATTTCGAGGGCGCGGTTTAGTGACGTGTCAACATAGTCGGACGACGTTTGAGTCACGTAGTGACAGAAATTCGTGATAGCGTCGCTGGAACTCTGTCGTCTGTGGTCAATTACACGTGGGGCACGCAAACAACGACGATTTCACGGTCGTCCAGTGATTCTGACAGTGATTTCGGCTATTTTTATTGCGATAGCGATTATATGGACAGTCCCGGCTGGTTTTTGCCGTCCCCGTCGCCGCCGTCATGAACCGTATATGTATAACTATGTATATATATATAAAAGTCCCAAAGAAATATAATTCAGATAAATGCTTCCGAAGCGCGGAAAGAACTAGTAACCTCTCGCTCCTCAGCGCGTGGCGCTAACCACTACGCCACAAACAGCAGATCCTTGAGGGAGCTAACGGCGAGCCTTATATACACACCCTTTACCGCTGGGAGGACTCAGAGACGGCAGGCGCTTATAAGCGTTTCTTAATTACCAGCGAGAGCGCCAGGAGCGTCACGGGAGCATTTAAAAGTCGTCGGCCCAGCTCGCTCGCTGCTTCTAATATTTGCGCAGGGAGAACCTTGCCTTTCCGCTGTCTGCTCGCGCGTTTGTCTTGTGGTGAGAGGAAGAGGCATGTTTCGAACTTTCATCGTGATGTCCGCGCTGATGTTACGGGAGCGTACGAAAGTCACTCGAGCTCAAGGGACGCCGCTAAACGAACAAACAGAAGGGAGCTCGAACTATCAAGTGTCACAGCTCGACACTTGAAGCACGCTAGTTTCCTTCGCTGCTTCGGCAGCCTTTGCAACAGGAGCGTTGTTAAAACTGAGAGTATCCATTGCGACAGCTTATTCGCGCTCGTTCGGTGTATATCTGTGCGTTCGTTTCGTGCGTGCTTCACTTCTTAGCTCGCGCTCATCTTCTGTTTGTTCATTGAGCGGCCTCCCCTAGATTTGTATTTGTAGCTTTGTGACACACAACGTATAAAGCCCTTCGTACCAGCACGCGCCGCCCACGGGGGGCGCTAACTTAGCAAGTGCATGTTTGCTACAATTAATATTGCTCCTGAAGCTGCGAGGCTCACTTCGTATAGCATTACAGTTTCTTGCTATCGCATTCATTGCTTCGCCCTTGCGGCGACACTGTGACTTTTTTAATATACTGTGCTCATACGTCATCGTAGTGTCCATTGCGCTGGGGCTGGCTTGCAGTGCTTGGCGACGAAAACTTTAAAACCAAACTAAAATATTTTGTACGCGTTTCCTGGCTTCCTTGTTTGGAGGGCGTTAACAATACATGGCGAGGAAACGAAAAATGCACATTTTGAGCCGCCGCAAGATCCCCCCCCGCCCCCCCCCCCCAACAACACACACACCTTCCGACCGTTTACGGTGAAATCAAATTTTTCACAAGAATTTTAAAGCTGGACCAGACAAGCACTGGACCACACAAGCACGGTCCAGTGCTTTCCAAAGCATATGGGCCGAACAGCCACGCGGGTTGCGCTGTCTGCGCAGATTTTCAGTGCTTAATTTCCAACCATTTTTTTTTAAGTGTGCACCAACGGAAGATAAGCGAGGATATATGTAAATCTTAATACGGCTAAAATGAATGGAAACATTTTAGATTGATGCAAATAAAAATACTCTTTAATAACATATAATATGTAATGTAAGTAAATACGAATCGACAAATATTGAGAACAACTAAATAAACACAACATACAACGACGACAATACTTGCCCCCCTTACCCCCCTCCCAAAAATGTTCCGGAGTCCCTGTTTGTGATCATCTCAAGAGCCGGAGGGTCCATTCCAAGCGACAGCGCGTGTTCTACTAGTAACGACGCGCAAAAAAGTCTTGCAGTGTGGCGACCTTTGCGAGGTCAGTCTTCCGCATCTCGGGGCGTTTGAAATGGTTCCACGAGCGCAAGTTGCCTTGCGTGAACAGGTGGTACGACTTCCCTGGTCGCAGGTCGGCCACGTGACATTCCCGCTGCCGGAGACTTGCCTGGAACGAGGGGAAAGTGCCGCCCAAGCTCAAACGCGTGCATGGGTTGGACTGTTGCTCCCTATGAAGCCCTGTATCCACCAAGTACACCAGGTCGTTTAAAGTGTATCATGGACGTGTCGGCGTCGTTAGGGGCCGGAAACACTTTGCGCACGTCTGATGGAGGACTGCCAAAGATCTTCCTTTCAGGAGATGCGATAGTAGGGGTAGAATCCAGTCGTGGAACTTTGCCTGTGCTCGCTTGCACACCTCTGGTCGAATTTTGTCGATTTCATTCCAGCCAGGTATGAAGCAGAGAATTGCACCGGCTGGTTTAAACACCATTACGTAGGTTAGGACGTCAGGCCCCGCTTTGACTCGGTCGTAGGGACAGATTTCCACTGACTTAATTTGGTCACAAGGCCTTCTGATATGAGGTCCTCCAGAAAAAGACAGGGCGACCGGATGCGTTCGTCCCGGAATCTTGAGGACAGGGTCACCACCAATGTTCTTGGAAAGCATGGTGTTGATTGTGCCGCTCATGAGAATGACTTTGGTAGTGCTGTTCACGGCGAGTGGCTCGCCGTGAACCGCTAGGTGGAAGTCTGTACACACGTGCCGCTCATGAACCCCGTCGATGATGACATGAGACGGCTTCCGTAGGTTGTACTGGACGTGCCGCATTGAGATTCCCACCGTGCAGAACAGCACTCCTCCGCGAACGGCCTGCAGAACCACCATGCCTTCCCGGTTGATGACACTCATAACCTGGTCTGTCCGGGGCATCACTGGACGGTCCACCTGGCTTTGCCCGTTGGTAGGTGCCGTTCCATGAATTCTCAATTTTGAACAAAAGTTCCCGATTGCTGCGGCGGTTAAGCTCTTCCGATGGTACAGTGGCCGTCGAGTTACGATGGGAAAGAGGGGCACCTCAGAGCCTTCGTTCGACAACTCATCGCTGCCATTGAACGTATTGTCACGAAGGCACGGTGTGCGGGCCACCAGATTCCCGATCTCCGTCAGAAAATCTTCCCTTGACGGGACATAAGATTCAGGAAGGGCCGCCAGAACTGGACGAATCCGCTGTTTTCTCTGCAGCCGTACCTCCTGGTCCGAAGCAGTCTTTCGGCTCAGATCCTTGTCAACGTGGCCCCCTTCTAGTGGATATTTCAATAGGCCCATGACAGCCAGTGCTTCTACCTGACTTTCGTTGCCGGCGCTGCGTTTGCACACCTTTTTTCCCCGCTGAATCGCGCAGTGCGAGCTTCACTGGTTACTCGTCCTCCTCGATGTTGACGCCGTTCACGAAGGCAGGAGGTAGACGGGCGTGCCTTTGCAGACGTGATCGTGGTGGAGCCGATAAGAACACGAGTCTTCAGCGGCCCTCCGTCTTCTTCTTCTACTTCTCCCTGCACGTTGTTATAGATCGTTGTCCTACAAGAAATTTTATATTGATATGCTGGTCACAATAAAAATAACTGCTTCCAAGTACCAATGTCATCGATTACACAAAAAGCGTAGTTAGTCTTGGACATTTCGTTTTTACTAACGGAAATTATTTATAATATCGCGGTGATTGCAGTGTTGAAGTGGCCATTTTATAGTTTTGGGGTCGGGAGAAGAGGAAGTCGAAGAATTCGCGCGTCGGTTCGATCATGATTAGTCCCCAGTAGCGGGTATCAGCCGTCCCCTCTGGCAATCTCTCCCGAACGAACGCACAAATTAACAACTGTCTTGACTGCCGGCATGAGTGTTATGCGCTAGTGCACTGGCGTTTTCAGCTGCTCAGTGACTGCAGTAGCGGAGTGATCGTAAACGCTTATATCTATATGCTTCATACGAGCATTTTCTTGCCGCAATGTCCTAACTTATTTTCTAAAGTTGAACACACCCAATTTTGTGGAGGATGCGCGACGTTTAAGCGCGACGACTATGGTTGCCACCTGCCCGGTTATGGACCGGGCAGGTGGCAGGTGGTGGCATACACACACACACACACACACACACACACACACACACACACATACATATATATATATATATATATATATATATATATATATATGTGTGTGTGTGTGTGTATGCCACCACCTGCCTATATATATATACCACCACCTGCCACCCACCTATATATATATATATATATATATATATATATATATATATATATATATATATATATATATATATATATAATTCCCATAGAAAAAATAATTCAGATAAATGCTTCCTAAGCGCGGAATCGAACCCGCAACCTCTCGCTCCGCAGCGCGTGGCGCTGACCACTACGCGACAAAGAGCAGATCCTTCAGGGAGCTATCGGCGAGCCTTATATACACCCTTTTACCGCTAGCAGGACTCAGAGACGGCAGGCGCTTATAAGCGTTTCTTCATTACCAGCTAGATGGCGCAAGGAGCGCAACGGGCGCATTTAAATGTCGTAGGCCAGCTCGCTCGCTTCTTCTAACATTTGCGCAGGGAGAACCTTGCCTTTCCGCTGTATATCGCGCGGTTGTCTCGTGGTGCGAGGAAGAGGGACGTTTCGTGCTTTCACCGTGATGTCCGCGCTGATGTTACGGGAGCGTACGAAAGTCACTCGAGCTCAAGGGACGCCGCTAAACGAACAAACAGAAGAGAGCTCGAACTATCAAGTGTCACAGCTCGACACTTGAAACACGCTAGTTTCCGTCGCTGCTTCGGCAGCCTTTGGAACAGAGCGTTGTTAAAACTGAGAGTATCCATTGTGACAGCTTATTCGCGCTCGTTCGGTGTATATCTGTGCGTTAGTTTCGTGCGTGCTTCACTTGATAGCTCGCGCTCATCTTCTGTTTGTTCATTGAGCGGCCTCCCCTAGATTTGTATGTGTAGCTTTGTGACACACAACGTATAAAGCCCTTCGTACCAGCACGCTCTGCCCACGGGGGGCACTCACTTAGCAAGTGCATGTTTGCTACGATTAATATTGCTCCTGAAGCTGCGAGCCTCACTTCGTATAGCATTACAGTTTCTTGCTATCGCATTCATTGCTTCGCCCTTGCGGCGACACTGTGACTTTTTTAATATGCTGTGCTCATACGTCATCGTAGTGTCAATTGCGCTGGGGCTGGCTTGCAGTGCTTGGCAACGAGAACTTTAAAACCAAACTAAAATATTTTGTACGCGTTTCCTGGCTTCCTTGTTTGGAGGGCGTTAACAATACATGGCGAGGAAACGAAAAATGCACATTTTAAGCCGCCGCAAAATCGTGTCAGTACTCCTTTAATGGCTATATAGGTGTTGTTGGCTAAGTTAGCAGTCGCGGGACGAAATGCCGGCAATGGCGGCCATATTTCGGCGTGAGCAAAATGTGAAGAAGCAGGCCTAAGTTAAATTTAGGTGCACGTTAAACAACCACCCTGGGACGACGGGAACTTGGCGGCACCCCACGGTGGGCATGGCAACGCACATTGATGATTGATTTATGGGGTTTAACGTCCCAAAACCAGCTCGGATTATGAGAGACGCCGTAGTGGAGTTCTCCGGAAATTTCGACCACCTGGGGTTCTTTAACGTGCACTGACATCGCACAGCACACGGGCCTCAACATTTCGCCTCCATCGAAATGCAGCCGCCGCGGCCGGGATACGATCCCGCGACCCTCGGATCAGCAGCCGCGTACCATAACCACTAGACCACCGTGGCGGGGCAACTATCCGGCACTTACAGCGTCTCACCGAGAAAAAGCGCGTAGTTGGAACCGCACGGCTGGTTCAGGTTTCAACGGTATTCTACTGGTGGAATCACTACGACCGAAGTGACATGCTCAGGGAAGTGTGAATGAAATAGCAGTGCTGATGTACGTCGGCTGCTGGCTCGCATCAAGGAATGGGGAATCGAGAACCGGAGTACTAAAATATGTTGCACCTTGTTGTTTCTGCAGGTAGAGACATAAAATGCTTATTTATTGAACTGTAAACGAATAAACTGGTCACTATTAAGGATACCTTGTCTTTGTTTTGCGATCATCAAATAAACCGACGCCCCATCTGCGCTCCCATCTACGCAGACGGTGCCCTTAATTTTTCCTGAAAATAACGGCCGAGTTCCAGCTATATGCCTTCGAAACAAAATTTCCTGCGGCGTTAAGTGCAAAACTTCTGCAGTTGTTGCACTCTTGAAACACAAGAAAGCAAGAGCCAGGGTGGAAACTGCTGAGGCATCACGTCTATACCTAACGTTGGATTGGTTTAGGACTCTTCGAGGCATCAGGGGGAACCGCTACGAGGAAGGAACACACTCAAGCCGAAGTGCGGTTAGACACCTGCGTAAAGGGTTAGGGTCGCCTACCAACCTTTTGTTTCTTGATTCTGCATTTGAAATTAGTATAACTACATGATAACCGTTTCTACCGTCTAGGTATACAAGCAGAGCACACAAGAAAAGCACATGCATCTGGACAAACATTCTTCTAGCGCAATTTCCTAAGTTCAATTCATCCATTACAAGTAAGGGTGCCAGGGCGTTAACGCTGTGGCTAAGTGCGCGCTATCAAATCTCAAAGGCCCGACAGCCGGCAGCTTTGCGATCGGGGACACCGGAACATAGGGGGGGGGTCGCCCTTCTAACATTTCTTCGGAGGGAGCAGCCCCCCCCCCCCCCCGACACACACACACACCTTCCGGCCGTTTACGCTGAAATGAAAATTATCACAAGATCTTTAAAGCTGGACCACACAAGCACGGTCCAATGCTTTCCAAAGCATATGGGCCGAACAGCCACGCGGGTTGCGCTGTCTGCGCAGATTTTCAGTGGTTAATTTCCAACCATTTCTTTTTAAGTGAGCACCAGTGTAAAATAAGCGAGGATATATGTAAATCTTAATGCGGCTAAAATGAATGAAAACATTCTAGATTGATGCAATTAAAACTACTCTTTAAAACATATAATATGTAATGTAAATAAATACGAATCGACAAATATTGAGAACAACTAAATAAACACAACATACAACGACGACAATACATGCCCCCTTCCCCCCCCTCCCAAAAATGTTCCAGAGTCCCTGTTTGTGATCATCTCAAGAGCCGGAGGGTCCATTGCAAGCGACAGCACGTGTTCCACTAGTAAGGACGCGCAAAAAAATCTTGCAGTGTGACGACCTTTCTAAGGTCTATCTTCCGCATCTCGGGGCGTTTGAACTGGTTCCACGAGCGCAAGTCGCCTTGCGTGAACAGGTGGTACGACTTCCCTGGTCGCAGGTCGGCCACGTGACATTCCCGCTGCCGGAGACTTGCCTGGAACGAGGGGAAAGTGCCGCCCAAGCTCAAACCCGTGCATGGGTTGGACTGTTGCTCCCTATGAAGCCCTGTATCCACCAAGTACACCAGATCGTTTAAAGTGTATCATGGACGTGTCAGCGTCCGTTGGGGCCGGAAACACTTTGCGCACGTCTGATGGAGGACTGCCAAAGATCTTCCTTTCAGGAGATGCGAAAGTAGGGGTAGAATCCAGTCGTGGAACATTGCCTGTGCTCGCTTGCACACCTCTGGTCGAATTTTGTCGATTTCATTCCAGCCAGGTAGGAAGCAGAGAATGGCACCGGGTGGTTTAAACACCATTACGTAGGTTAGGACGTCAGGCCCCGCTTTGACTCGGTCGTAGGGACAGATTTCCACTGACTTAATTTGGTCACAAGGCCTGATATGAGTTCCTCCAGAAAAAGACAGGGCGACCGGATGCGTTCGTCCCGGAATCTTGAGGACAGGGTCACCACCAAAGTTCTTGGAAAGCATTGTGTTGATTGTGCCGCTCATGAGAATGACTTTGGTAGTGCTGTTCACGGCGAGTGGCTCGCCGTGAACCGGTAGGTGCAAGTCTGTACACACGTGCCGCTCATGAACCCCGTCGATGATGACATGAGACGGCTTCCGTAGGTTGTACTGGACGTGCCGCATTGAGATTCCCACCGTGCAGAACAGCACTCCTCCGCGAACGGCCTGCAGAACCACCATGCCTTCCCGGTTGATGACACTCATAACCTGGTCTGTCCGGGGCATTACTGGACGGTTCACCTGGCTTTGCCCGTTGGTAGGTGCCATTCCATGAATTCTCAGGTTTGAACAAAAGTTCCCGATCGCTGCGGCGATTAAGCTCTTCCGATGGTACAGTGGCCGTCCAGTTACGATGGGAAAGAGGGGCAAATCAGAGCCTTCGTTCGACAACTCATCGCTGCCATTGAACGTATTGCCACGAAGGCACGGTGTGCGGGCCACCAGATTCCCGATCGACATCAAAAAATCTTGCATTGTCGGGACAAAAGATTCAGGAAGGGCCGCCAGAACTGGACGAATCCGCTGTTTTCTCTGCAGCCGTACCTCCTGGTCCGAAGCAGTCTTTCGGCTCAGATCCTTGTCAACGTGGCCCCCTTCTAGTGGATATTTCAATAGGCCCATGACAGCCAATGCTTCTACCTGACTTTCGTTGACGGCGCTGCGTTTGCACACTTTTTTCCCCCGCTGAATCGCGCAGTGCCAGCTTCACTGGTTACTCGTTCTCCTCGATGTTGACGCCGTTCACGAAGGCAGGAGGTAGACGGGCGTGCCTTTGCAGACGTGATCGTGGTGGAGCCGATAAGAACACGAGTTGGTTGGTTGGTTGGTTGGTCCTCGGGTATCTTGGCGCAACCCACTCTGGGGTCTTCAGCGGCCCTCCGTCTTCTTCTACTTCTCCCTGCACGTTGTTATAGATCGTTGTCCTACAAGAAATTTTATATTGATATGCTGGTCACAATAAAAATAACTGCTTCCAAGTACCAATGTCATCGATTACACAAAAAGCGTAGTTAGTCTGGGACATTTCGTTTTTACTAACGGAAATTATTTATAATATCGCGGTGATTGCAGTGTTGAAGTGGCCATTTTATAGTTTTGGGGTCGGGAGAAGAGGAAGTCGAAGAATTCGCGCGTTGGTTCGATCATGATTAGTCCCCAGTAGCGGGTATCAGCCGTCCCCTCTGGCAATCTCTCCCGAACGAACGCACAAATTAACAACTGTCTTGACTGCCGGCATGAGTGTTATGCGCTAGTGCACTGGCGTTTTCAGCTGCTCAGTGACTGCAGTAGCGGAGTGATCGTAAACGCTTATATCTATATGCTTCATACGAGCATTTTCTTGCCGCAATGTCCTAACTTATTTTCTAAAGTTGAACACACCCAATTTTGTGGAGGATGCGCGACGTTTAAGCGCGACGACTATGGTTGCCACCTGCCCGGTGATGGACCGGGCAGGTGGCAGGTGGTGGCATACACACACACACACACACACACACATATATATATATATATATATATATATATATATATATAATTCCCATAGAAAAAATAATTCACATAAATGCTTCCGAAGCGCGGAATCGAACCCGCAACCTCTCGCTCCGCAGCGCGTGGCGCTAACCACTACGCGACAAAGAGCAGATCCTTCAGGGAGCTATCGGCGAGCCGTATATACACCCTTTTACCGCTAGCAGGACTCAGAGACGGCAGGCGCTTATAAGCGTTTCTTCATTACCAGCTAGATGGCGCAAGGAGCGCAACGGGCGCATTTAAATGTCGTAGGCCAGTTCGCTCGCTTCTTCTAATATTTGCGCAGGGAGAACCTTGCCTTTCCGCTGTCTGCTCGCGCGGTTGTCTCGTGGTGAGAGGAAGAGGGACGTTTCGTGCTTTCACCGTGATGTCCGCGGTGACGTTACGGGAGCGTACGAAAGTCACTCGAGCTCAAGGGACGCCGCTAAACGAACAAACAGAAGAGAGCTCGAACTATCAAGTGTCACAGCTCGACACTTGAAGCACGCTAGTTTCCGTCGCTGCTTCGGTAGCCTTTGGAACAGAGCGTTGTTAAAACTGAGAGTATCCATTGTGACAGCTTATTCGCGCTCGTTCGGTGTATATCTTTGCGTTCGTTTCGTGCGTGCTTCACTTGATAGCTCGCGCTCATCTTCTGTTTGTTCATTGAGCGGACTCCCCTAGATTTGTATGTGTAGCTTTGTGACACACAACGTATAAAGCCCTTCGTACCAGCACGCTCTGCCCACGGGGGGCGTTCACTTAGCAAGTGCATGTTTGCTACAATTAATATTGCTCCTGAAGCTGCGAGCCTCACTTCGTATAGCATTACAGTTTCTTGCTATCGCATTCATTGCTTCGCCCTTGCGACGACACTGTGACTTCTTTAATATACTGTGCTCATACGTCATCGTAGTGTCCATTGCGCTGGGGCTGCCTTGCAGTGCTTGGCGACGAAAACTTTAAAACCAAACTAAAATATTTTGTACGCGTTTCCTGGCATCCTTGTTTGGAGGGCGTTAACAATACATGGCGAGGAAACGAAAAATGCACATTTTGAGCCGCCGCAAAATCGTGTCAGTACTCCTTTAATGGCTATATAGGTGTTGTTGGCTAAGTTAGCAGTCGCGGGACGAAATGCCGGCAATGGCGGCCATATTTCGGCGTGAGCAAAATGTGAAGAAGCAGGCGTACAGTTAAATTCAGGTGCACGTTAAACAAACACCGTGCGACGACGGGAACATGGCGGCACCCCACGGTGGGCATGGCAACGATACTGCACATTGATGATTGATTTATGGGGTTTAACGTCCCAAAACCAGCTCGGATTATGAGAGACGCCGTAGTGGAGTTCTCCGGAAATTTCGACCACCTGGGGTTCTTTAACGTGCACTGACATCGCACAGCACACGGGCCTCAACATTTCGCCTCCATCGAAATGCAGACGCCGCGGCCGGGATACGATCCCGCGACCCTCGGATCAGCAGCCGCGTACCATAACCACTAGACCACCGTGGCGGGGCAACTATCCGGCACTTACAGCGTCTCACCGAGAAAAAGCGCGCAGTTGGAACCGCACGGCCGGTTCAGGATTCAACGGTATTCTACTGGTGGAATCACTACGACCGAAGTGACATGCTCAGGGAAGTGTGAATGAAATAGCAGTGCTGATGTACGTCGGCTGCTGGCTCGCATGAAGGAATGGGGAATCGAGAACCGGAGTACTAAAATATGTTGCACCTTGTTGTTTCTGTAGGTAGAGACATAAAATGCTTATTTATTGAACTGTAAGCGAATAAACTGGTCACTATTAAGGATTCCTTTTCTTTGTTTTGCGATCATCAAATAAACCGACGCCCCATCTGCGCTCCCATCTAAGCAGACGGTGCCCTTAATTTTCCCTGAAAATAACGGCCGATTTCCAGCTATCTGCCTTCGAAACAAAATTTCCTGCGGCGTTAAGTGCAAAACTTCTGCAGTTGTTGCACTCTTGAAAAACAAGAAAGCAAGAGCCAGGGTGGAAACTGCTGAGGCATCACGTCTATACCTAACGTTGGTTTGGTTTAGGACTCTTCGAGGCATCAGGGGGAACCGCTACGAGGAAGGAACACACTCAAGCCGAAGTGCGGTTAGACACCTGCGTAAAGGGTTAGGGTCGCCTACCAACCTTTTGTTTCTTGATTCTGCATTTGAAATTAGTATAACTACATGATAACCGTTTCTACCGTCTAGGTATACAAGCAGAGCACACAAGAAAAGCACATGCATCTGGACAAACATTCTTCTAGCGCAATTTCCTAAGTTCAATTCATCCATTACAAGTAAGGGTGCCAGGGCGTTAACGCTGTGGCTAAGTGCGCGCTATCAAATCTCAAAGGCCCGACAGCCGGCAGCTTTGCGATCGGGGACACCGGAACATAGGGGGGGGGGGTCGCCCTTCTAACATTTCTTCGGAGGGAGCAGGCCCCCCCCCCCCCCCGACACACACACACACCTTCCGGCCGTTTACGCTGAAATGAAAATTCTGACAAGATTTTTAAAGCTGGACCACACAAGCACGGTCCAATGCTTTCCAAAGCATATGGGCCGAACAGCCACGCGGGTTGCGCTGTCTGCGCAGATTTTCAGTGCTTAATTTCGAACCATTTCTTTTTAAGTGAGCACCAATGTAAAGTAAGCGAGGATACAAATATGTAAAACTTAATATGGCTAAAATGAATGAAAACATTCTAGATTGTGCAATTAAAACTACTCTTTAATAACATATAATATGTAATGTAAATAAATACGAATCGACAAATATTGAGAACAACTAAATAAACACAACATACAACGACGACAATACTTGCCCCCCTTCCCCCCCTCCCAAAAATGTTCCGGAGTCCCTGTTTGTGATCATCTCAAGAGCCGGAGGGTCCATTGCAAGCGACAGCGCGTGTTCCACTAGTAACGACGCGCAAAAAAGTCTTGCAGTGTGGCGACCTTTGCTAAGGTCAATCGTCCGCATCTCGGGGCGTTTGAACTGGTTCCACGAGCGCAAGTCGCCTTGCGTGAACAGGTGGTACGACTTCCCTGGTCGCAGGTCGGCCACGTGACATTCCCGCTGCCGGAGACTTGCCTGGAACGTGGGGAAAGTGCCGCCCAAGCTCAAACCCGTGCATGGGTTGGACTGTTGCTCCCTATGAAGCCCTGTATCCACCAAGTACACCAGGTCGTTTAAAGTGTATGATGGACGTGTCGGCGTTGTTAGGGGCCGGAATAACTTTGCGCACGTCTGATGGAGGACTGCCAAAGATCTTCCTTTCAGGAGATGCGAAGTAGGGGTAGAATCCAGTCGTGGAACTTTGCGTGTGCTCGCTTGCCCAACTCTGGTCGAATTTTGTCGATTTCATTCCAGCCAGGTAGGAAGCAGAGAATTGCACCGGGTGGTTTAAACACCATTACGTAGGTTAGGACGTCAGGCCCCGCTTTGACTCGGTCGTAGGGACACATTTCCACTGACTTAATTTGGTCACAAGGCCTTCTGATATGAGGTCCTCCAGAAAAAGACAGGGCGACCGATGCGTTCGTCCCGGAATCTTGTGGACTGGGTCACCACCAAAGTTCTTGGAAAGCATTGTGTTGATTGTGGCGCTCATGAGAATGACTTTGGTAGTGCTGTTCACGGCGAGTGGCCCGCCGTGAACCGGTAGGTGCAAGTCTGTACACACGTGCCGCTCATGAACCCCGTCGATGATGACATGAGACGGCTTCCGTAGGTTGTACTGGACGTGCCGCATTGAGATTCCCACCGTGCAGAACAGCCCTCCTCCGCGAACGGCCTGCAGAACCACCATGCCTTCCCGGTTGATGACACTCATAACCTGGTCTGTCCGGGGCATTACTGGACGGTCCACCTGGCTTTGCCCGTTGGTAGGTGCCATTCCATGAATTCTCAGGTTTGAACAAAAATTCCCGATCGCTGCGGCGATTAAGCTCTTCGATGGTACAGTGGCCGTCCAGTTACGATGGGAAAGAGGGGCAACTCAGAGCCTTCGTTCGACAACTCATCGCTGCCATTGAACGTATTGTCACGAAGGCACGGTGTGCGGGCCACCAGATTCCCGATCTCCGTCAGAAAATCTTCCATTGTCGGGACAAAAGATTCAGGAAGGGCCGCCAGAACTGGACGAATCCGCTGTTTTCTCTGCAGCCGTACCTCCTGGTCCGAAACAGTCTTTCGGCTCAGATCCTTGTCAACGTGGCCCTCTTCTAGGGGATATTTCAATAGGCCCATGACAGCCAATGCTTCTACCTGACTTTCGTTGCCGGCGCTGCGTTTGTACACATTTTTCCCCCGCTGAATCGCGCAGTGCCAGCTTCACTGGTTACTCGTCCTCCTCGATGTTGACGCCGTTCACGAAGGCAGGAGGTAGACGGGCCTGCCTTTGCAGACGTGATCGTGCTGGAGCCGATAAGAACACGTGTCTTCAGCGGCCCTCCGTCTTCTTCTTCTACTTCTTCCTGCACGTACTTATAGAACCCTGCCCTACAAGAAATTTTATGTTGATATGCTGGTCATAATAAAAATAACTGCTTCCAAGTACCAATGTTATCGATTACTCAAAAAGCGTATTTAGTCTTGGACATTTCGTTTTAATAACGGAAATTATAATATCGGGGTGATTGCAGTGTTGAAGTGGCCATTTTATAGTTTTGGGGTCGGGAGAAGAGGAAGTGGAAGAATTCGCGCGTTGGCTGAATCGTGATTAGTCCCCAGTAGCGGGTATCAGCCGTCCCCTCTGGCAATGTCTACCGAACGAACGCACAAATTAACTACTTTTCTCACTGTCGGCATGTGCGTTATGCGCTGGTGCACTGGCGCTTTCAGCTGCTCTGTGACTGTTTAAATAGCAGCGCAGTTATCGTAAACGCTCATATCTATATGCTTCTTACGAGCATTTTCTCGCCGCAATGTCCTCACTTAATTTCCAAAGTTGAACACACCCAATTTAAGACTTTTGTGGAGGATGGACTTTCGTCGTTTAAAGGAGTACTCACACGAATTTTTGACATTCTCGTATTATTGCTGTAAATGAAAGCAGGGGCGTGGAGAACCCTCAAAAGAGTATCATCGTGCCTCGCAACGCAATGAATATATATTTAATATGGCTTCCTTAAAAGCCTACTTTCTGTTTCGATTTCGAGGAGGCAGTTTCCTAGCGACGTGTCAACATAGTCGGACGTACGTCTGCGTCACGTAGGGACAGCAATTTGTAATAGCGTCGCTGCAACTCTGTCGTCTGTGGTCAGTTATACGTGGGGCACGCAAACAACGACAATTTCACCGTCGTCAAGCGACTCTGACAGTGATTTCGGCGATTTTTAATAGACTGTGCTCATACGTCATCGTAGTGCCCATTGCGCTGGGGCTGGCTTGCAGTGCTGGGCGACGAAAAGTTTAAAACCAAACTAAAATATTTTCTACGCGTTTCCTGGCTTCTGTGTGCGGAGGACATTAACAATACATGGCTAGGAAACGAAAAATGTACGTTTGGAGCAACCGCAAAATCGTGTCAGTACACCTTTAAGCGTGATGACTATGGTTGCCGCCTGCCCGGTTATGGACCGGCCGGGCCGGCTTTTTAGACAACGGGCCGGCTGCCGGTCCGCACCTATGACTGGCGGTCATTGACCGGTTTTTTGCTTATCGTACACCGATAATTTTCTTTTCTTTTTTTTTTGAGGGGGTTCGAAATTCTGCTCGCAAGACACAACTATTCCGATTAACAGACTTTATTGCACACATTTTAGAATAGGTGGCTGTGTTGTTGTTTACCTGCGGCGGCTGCTGCACGCCAGCGCGAGCCGCCTTGCGACAGCCGAACGGTGCAGGTACGTGTGCGCGTTTGGTGCTTTCCTTTTATTGCGATAGCAATTACATGGACAGTCTCGGCTGGTTTTTGCCGTCCCCGTCGCCGCCGTCATGAACCGTATATGTATAAGTATGTGTATATACATATAAAAATCCTAAAGAAAAATAATTTAGATAAATGCTTCCGAAGCGCGGAATCGAACCAAGAACCTCTCGCTCCGCAGCGTGTGGCGCTAACCACTACGCCACAAAAGCAGATCTTTCAGGGAGCTAACGGCGAGCCTTATATACATACCCTTTACCGCTGGCAGGACTCAGACACGGCCGGCGCTTATAATCCTACAACGCCTTTTTCATTATTCCCCTTCCTTCTCTCTCTCTCCCTTCTTCCTATTCCCCCTTCCCCCAGTGTAGGGTAGCCAACCGGACGCCTTTTTGGTTAACCTCCCTGCCTTTCTGTTTTCCCCTTCCTTCCTTCCTCCCTTCTTCATTACCAGCGAGATGGCGCGAGGAGCGCAGCGGGCGCATTTAAAAGTCGTCGGCCAGCTCGCTCGCTTCTTCTAATATTTGCGCAGGGCCTTGCCCTTCCGCTGTCTGCTCGCGCGGTTGTCTCGTGGTGAGAGGAAGAGGGATGTTTCGAGCTTTGACCGTGATGTCCGCGCTGATGTTACAGGAGCGTACGAAAGTCACCCGAGCTCAAGGGACGCCGCTAAACGAACAAACAGAATATGAGCGCGAACTATCAAGTGTCACAGCTCGACACTTGAAGCACGCTAGTTTCCTTCGCTGCTTCGGCCGCCTTTGCAACAGGAGCGCTGTTAAACTGAGAGTATCCATTGTCAGCTTATTCGCGCTCGTTCGGTGTATATCTGCGTTCGTTTCATGCGTGCTTCACTTGATAGTTCGCGCTCATCTTCTGTTTGTTCATTTAGCGGCGTCCCCTAGCTTTGTATGTGTAGCTTTGTGACACACAGTGTATAAAGCCCTTCGTATACCAGCACGCGCTGCCCACGGGAGGCGCTCACATAGCAAGTGCATGTTTTCTACAATTAATATTGCTCCTGAAGCTGCGAGCCTAACTTCCTATAGCATTGCAGTTTCTTGCTATCGTATTCATTGATTCGCCCTTGCGGCGAAACTGTGACTTTTTCCACCTCTTCTTGATATTCCGCTTCCCCCTTCCAAAAAGTCGCTGAGACGTTACTCCTTTAGGGTCTTTATCCCATCCGGGTTATCCACCTGCAGCGAACATTATTGTACGCGACAGGTGCCTTTGGAAGTGGTTTTAGGAACCTTATACAGTAGGGGCTGAGCGGGTTAGACGCGGCGGGATGGCATTATGGCACGCCGGGGCTTTTCAAGGAAGTTCAAGGCGTGGCGGTTTGTGAAAAACGCATTAACTTCATCATTTCCCGCTAGTTTCTCTCTGAAAGGAAGAATGCGTCTACTGATTTCAGCACACAATATTTTAGTTTTGCGGCAAACATTTTTTTCAGTGTCTCTTTAACATTCGTTTGACTTTATAGGTGGAAACATTATGACACGTGGCATTTGTGCGCTAGCGAGCAGACTAGTTTGTTCGCTCAGTTCTGTGTTTGTATATACCGTGAACATTATGTTGATGTTGAAGG